>JADLZK010000793.1:0-243913 GCA_015847255.1 Hyparrhenia diplandra | reverse complement strand
ACCTATTGGATGAATGAAATAGTAGCGATAGATGAATCATAGACAGCCAAGTTGCTGGGAATGTGGACAGTTTGGAGTTTCGGTTTTCTAGATCAAACGAGAACAATACTGATGCTGAAAGGCTTCAAGGATACGGTGGCAATTTTGTTCTTCTAAAACTAAAAGAAAAATGAGGTAGCCAAGCCAGCTAGATCGGAGAGAATATGCCAGGTGCGTTTGGATGAGGCTTAACAAACTTGATAATAAAATGTCTCAGAGAAATCGAGCTATTCAGCTTAGTAGTTACATCCCAAATGGTGACCAAACCTTTTCTTTTTAAGCTGAAAAGATTATCACCCTGGTGAAGAAACCACAAGTAATGCACATATTTTCCTCTCTGTTTTATCTGCCTGAAGCTATGCTCTGTGATAATTCACAATGTTGCCAGGGTGGCTACTAAGCTTGCAGTGAAGCAGTTTTGGGGTGACTGACCTCGTTTGTGTTTATTAACAATATTGCCAACAACTCATGTGCACCTTTCCTTACCTACGATAGTTGGTTCTGCTGCCAACCACTTAATTGTTCATGTATTTCTTTGTAGAGGTCTTGTTTATCCTCCTATGAATAAACAATATTTTGACCTATTATTGTTCAATTTGTGGTGAATATAGATGTAACCTACAGTCCAGCTACTAGCAAAGTGTCTCAAGTTGGAATATATATAGGGGAAATAGGCAGGCACCTAACTGCGCTTTATTAACGCCAAATTTTTCAGGTCAACTGCGTTTATTAACGCCAAATTGCAGTTGACATGGGAAGGTAAAGAGGACAAGTGTGAGTTTCCAATTAATGGTGTTCATGTGCTCTCAAGTTCTTGTACCATTGTTAGTCCTCATGCATACATGATAAAGCACACTATAGTCTCAATTCTCACCTTGACTACTGATATTACAAAATGCGTTTTACTAGTATTTTCTTCCATCTCACGGTACCATACTCTTTAAGATACTATACTCTCTCCATCCTATATAATATAGTGTTTCACTTCTCCGTTAACACTTGGCTAAAGACCCGTTCTTCGTGCTGCTATTCAATCCCCACCAGAATCACTTCATAATCAAATTCTCACCTGCTCCCCACCCTACTCCCCCACCAGAAATACGCTCCATTAGACAATCTGTAGTGAACCTTTAGTTCATATGGAAGATAGGGAGGATAATTTGGCGCCAGGGTTGTTGCCTGGCTGCCTAAGCAAAGGTGAGATTGAAGACGCAGGGAGGAGAGATTAGAGATAGCAGGGAGATGAGGGTTTAAGATAACCTGCATTCTTCTTTTCTTGATTCATCAGAGCTGGTTACATGGATATAAATAGAGGCTGGCGCCCAGCCCTCTCTCCTAGCTGGCGCCCAGCCCTTCAACTTCTCTAGCCTCCACTCAATAACTCTCTCTTCTCTTCCCTAGGCATCTAGCTGCCATTGAATCCACTGGACCTTTCACACTACCTGGACCATTCACACTATATTGGACCTTTCACACTAATATTCTTCCGGCGGCTGCCTGCCCCTCATGACACGATCAAGGAGCTGAAGCTGGGAATCCAGGAATGGAGCGCTACCAAACAGGACCTAAAAGAGAATACATAAGACACATGTACCCTCATTTCATTTCTTAGCCAATCAGTGCCCTGCACGTCTACACACGTTGACATCGCATGAGTTAAAGAATTGCATGATAAATGGCTAGTAACAATCTACCTACCAAATATAGTGCACCTATTTGCAACCCCAAAATCCCTTTATATTTGAGTACAGTTTGAATGCTTCTATATGATATATTCTATGACAGAAGAAGTATGTCTAAACAGTCTTCTTTTGTAATTTTAACAGCATCTAACCTCTCTCTTCCAGCCATACTGTGTGTACTTAATATAAGTATTGCTTAAATAAAATTTTAGTTTGGATCTTATAAGTAGCTAATTTGTTTTTACTCAACTTTCAAACCATAACTTCTGTTCAACAGACTGCTATGCTGCTCTCTTTCTTGGTAAATGCAAAATGTCTATGAAATGCAACTATAATCAAGAAATCCTGAAACTTATTTTGCACCTGATAGATGGTATAATCATTTGATCACAAGGTGCAATCATTCCTCTGTCAGCCCTGCCCCTTGGGTGTTACAGGAAAGCTCGAGCTATTTTGGTTAGCATCATGTAGATAGCAAACTAAAAATCCTTTTCATTTAGCTTGTATGTTTAAACTTCCTTGCTGATATTTTTTATGAAATCAATTGATTTGCATATGATGTCCAGACCATTTTCTTAGTTCTATACTGGTTTTACAATTATATTTTTCATGTCTTTTAGGGCTGAATCAGTTTCCAGTGATACATCTCGGAAGTTGCTAAACTAAAGTCACGGTTGGTATTGGAAGAAAGGAAAAATGCTGCATTCAAGAAGGATCAATGAATTGTCAATGAACCTTCAATTAGCTGGACAAAGGGAAAAATGAGGCCCCTGTATAAGCTGGTCCATTTGGTACAGTGAAAGCTCTGAGAACAAATCCAACAGTTACTCTACGATTTATCCGTCAGTCCCAGATTGGCCAGCATATTGGAACAGGTTGCTGTGAAGAAAGAACTGATAGTTGCATTGGCAAACTCTAATGTAGAAAGAGATGCTTGAGAGATGTGGTTCACTAACATAAACGAGCTGGGATTTCAAATTATTTAGTAGTTGCATTGGATGACAACATAGAGAACTTCTGCAAGTCCAATGATGTCCCAGTTTACGGGATCCATCAGATGATCATGTTGACAATATTGGCAAGACAGGTGGAAAACTATGCTTTGTTCCGGACTCAAGTTCCGCGATATTGAGGGAATTTTGCAGCTTGGATACAGTGTTCTCCCTCTGATATTGATATCATTTCTTTCAAAATCCATTTGATCCATCTTTACAGAGATTCTGATGTAGAATCCATGAGTGATGGGCCACAACAATATGACAGCTTATGGATTCAATGATGTGTGTTTGATGAGCCTTCAATGGGCTGGGCAGATATGTTTTACACGATGCTATATGGGTTTTATAATTCTGGTTTCTTTTTTCATAAGGCCGACAATTCCTTGATTGAGCTGCTTGATAGGTTTGCTTTACGCCCTTTCTCATGAGCCCAAATCATGGGACCAAGCGAGTTTTCAATGAGGAGCTGTATTTTCCCTCACATCCTGGTTATGAAGGTCTTCATGCATCCAAAAGTGCTAAACCATGGACATCTACCTCTTTATGAACAGCAAAGTTCTCTTCAAGGCGGTGAGGAAAGAGATGCTCATCTCTTGGAAGTTGAAGCCGTTATTGTGCATTTGAACTACCATCCTGATAAGTTTGATCGCATGAAAGCAGTGATTGAATTTTTATGTTAACGGAAACAAAATGCCCTTTGATCGCTTCCCTGATGGATCAGAATGATAGACACCAGCTTTTGCAGAACAGAAAATGACCAATTATAGTATCTAGTCGTCTTGAGATGTAAAGCATGAATTAACTTATACATAATGCATTCTCATTATAAAATCCTGTGTGTGCTTGAGATGACGTTCACTGAGCATCAAAAACTCATAATTCTCTACTTACAAGCCTTAGGATTACCGTGGCATGGCTAGATCCTGTCTCGTCTAAGTGGCATGGCTAGATCCTGTCTAAGTTTTGGCAGCAAAACGGTTTCGTGAATGTTGCGTATGTGGTTTTTTTTTTTGAAGTGTATTTTTGTTTTCGAACGTGCTTTTCATTGAGATGAATTTGCACTTTTTCTCCTGAATGATTTAGATCATGAAGTTGCATCAAGATTAAAGGCGTGTCAGAAAGTTTTTCGACATATGCTGATTTAAGCTTTCAACACAATTGAAGATCTCCTAGAGATTTCAACAACAAAGTAAGTTCAAAACATTCCGTGCTTGTTTAAGGATGCATAGGTTCCAGCATATATGTTGGGATGGGATCGGGAGGAAATATTGTAAGATACTTTTTTTAATTGTTGTTGTAAAAATCATGAAACGAGAATGGGATGGAACTATGGAAGGTTCAGGCGTTAAGTTTCAGGCTGTCGAGGGGAGGCGATGGGATCGGCAGCGTCGGGCGAAGCAGATCGTCTACGATCCTGGTAATCTGCGTTTCTCATCCCAGATCTATGCATGCTTTCTCCGCTAGCGCGGCTCATAGTTTTCTGGCGGCGCAGGAGAACGCGCCGTTCTATTCCGACGGCCGTAAGAGTCCTGTGGCGGCGGGGCAGGCACCCTCTGCTTTTGCCGATCCCGTTTCCTGCACAGCAGCAGGAGCAAGGTAAATTCTATTTCAAAGATGGGCCGGTTCACGCGCGTGTTTTCGTTACTGCTCCCGTTTATCTAGGTGGCCGCACAGACGACAAAGATGGGCCTGTTCAAGACTTGATTCCGTCTCTCTCTTTTTTACTTCCAGGTTCCGGTGTCTCATGTCCGCTCTGTCGTTGCTCCTCCGGTGCAGAGGGGCATTGGTCGTAGAACATGCCGTGGTGCTACTGCATGTTTGTTTTCTCTGTGACGCTGGAATTGGCCTGCCGCCCGGCTATTTCCATTTGGCACTAACACGATAAGTTTGTGCACGGGCAAAGGCGCGGCGGGCACACGGAGGATACTCATAGTGCCAGTGCTGGCACGGCACGACCCCGGCCGTGCCTGGAGCCGCAGTTCAACCTCGCAGTGCCGGCGCGGGCACGGCACGGTTAATGGGTTGCACCATGGTGGCCCATTATTTTTGGATCGTTAGATCGGTTTCCGTTGTTTCCACCATTGAATCCACTAGCGACAAGTCTAAATCCAAGATATGAAAAGCAGCACCCTCCCCATTTTCTCTCATTTTTTGCTTCCCGTACTGTCGTCCCAAGTAGTTCAGCTCCAACCACACAACATAAATCTCGAGAGCGGCTGTGATCTAGCACGGAAAACATGACGCGTGCCACGGTGGGTTTGTCGGGCTCACCGGCACGGGCACGCACGGGCAGTACAGAACCCCCATAGGCCACAGGTTGAGGATTCGGCATGGTAGCACCATCGCACGGTAACGGTAGGGCCAGCGGGCTCGCAAATTTCCGCTTTGCGATAGTGCGGGCGATCGCGGCGAGGCCTGTTTGGCCATATCTATATAGCCCGGCCATAGAACATCAATTCTTCTAATGTAAGAAAATTATGATTTCTATTGCCCATTTGACATTAATATTTATGGAATTTTTCCCATAAAGAATGCATGGTCATATTTTTCTAGTAACACTAATGTTTACCCTATATATTTAAAGATTTGTTCATACTAGCCAATGTACTTCCTGCTTGTCATGGGTTACGCCATTAAATGGCAGTGCCATTATTAGGTGTGCTCCCCACCTGGTCTCCTGCGCTTACACTTTATCCCTTGGACATTTATTTCGGGATTTTCCTGTCAAAGGGGCTCCCTTCTACCTAGGGGTAGGGTTTATGACGGCACCATATAGCAAAAGGCCACAGGCCATAGAAAGTTTTGGGTCCGGGCACTTGCTCTTAGTATTGTTTTTACAAGAAAAGCTCACCAACTCAAAGACAACACACATAACGCAGTGTCTTGGGTTTTTTTCTTATTTAACATTATTTTTCTATTGCACTCAACACTGCCACATATCGCCAATATATATTCCGACAGTGGCGTTTCGAAAAGGTGTAAAAGTGCCATGAGCTTTGTATTCCAGCGGCGTCCCGTTTATCTATCACATGCGAAGCGCCCGATGGTGACCCGGAAATTCAAGATTTATGCACCGGTCGCCGGGGGTGCTCATAGGGGTAGGGTTACACTCCGAGGCGCCATGCATGGTGGCGCCTCAAGGCCGCCACGCGAGGCACCCGCCAGCGCAGCATGCTAGGCCCGGCGTGGCGGGCTGCGGAGGCGCCACGCATGCAATAGCGCGTCAGGATTTTCTCACTGCTCATGGTTTTCTGTTTGGTGTACGAGATGCATGTGAATGGACGGCGTGTTACACACAGAAAGGGAGGAGTAGAGGTCACACAATAACTACAGGACCCATCCCCATCACCTATTGTCACATCATGTTCCTCTATGCATGTCAAATCAACAATATTTTACTATTGTGAACCTCTCTTTTTGCGGCAGCAGCAGGAACTAGGCATGCTAGGCATGAGCGGCCGGATTAAATAAATAAAAAGGCCAGCGCTGAGTGGCAATTCATTTTAAGGGAGTTAGCGAGTGTGTTTAGTTCCCAAAATTTTACACCCAAATTCCTGCATCCTCTCACATCGAAGTATTAAATGCTCTACAAAAAGGCGCTTTGTCAAAGGCTTATGAAATGTAGGTAAAAAACATAACTACTACGAGTTTAGATGTGCTTTCTGAGCGATTCTTTTTAAAAGCCTAGTTACGCTATGGTAGGATAATATTTCTGGTAACAAGCAAAGCGTCTATGAGTGCTTGATGTGGCATTGAGCTCGCGGAGATTTTGGACCCGAAAATTTTGGGCGCTAACACACCCTCTATTGAAGGCCACAAATCGCTCAGCCATGTATTCAAACGTTTAAGGCCACCAATCACTCGATTTTGTAACCACATGATTCAAACCAATTGATCAAAATTAACTAAAAGCAGATGGAATAAAAATAAAAGTAATATCTACATTATTTCTAAGTATGTAAGGAAAAATTATCCAAAAATTCTATGAAAACTAAATTACACTAGTTAACTTACAAAGAGTTATACTACCTCCGTCCCTGAAAGGATGGAATCCTGGCGTTCAAAACCTGTCTCATAAAACATGTAACGCTGAGATCTGAGCAGAGTTTGACAGTGGAGTCTACGGAATAAAAGCCAGAAAAACACAGCCGCATGCCACACCCCATCCCAGCGATTCTTGTCCACACAATCGGCCTCGTGCGCCTGATGGGGAGAAGTTTTCCTCGAGAGGAGAAGCGCTCCACACCACCAAGTCAAGCTGGACCCGTGGAGAATTCTCCACATGCACATAGTCTGCTAGAGAAGACAAAATAGGGGCACATGCACGCGGCGAGACAACAGCAGCAGTAAATCCTTGACGCGCCATTGCATGCGGCGCCTCGAGAGCCTGCCACGTCAGCTGCATGTTCGCGCGATGGGTGCCTGCGTGGCGAGCTTTGGCGCCAGCCATGCAGTAGCGCACTCGAGTGTATTTGAGCGCATTTTGACAACGGCGTCTCGAAAGCGTCTTTGAGTTTTGAAGAAAAATGCGGCCGTGTTAATCGCATAATTGGTTTAAAAGCTGTCAAATTAGCAAAAAGATTCCAGGTGCTGCTCCGCTGCTGCGTCGCAATGCCCACGGTGTTCAAGATCGTCGGCGTGTCCGTGTCGTCATCCGCAATTCCGCACCAGCGTCGTTGGCCACAACTCCAAGGAAGATGTCGATCGACTGACGGTCGCTGCCGTGAAGATGGGGCAGCATAGCAGCGCTGCTCGTGGCCGCCGCTGCTGCATGCCGCCGCTATGTATAGGGGAGTCCACGTAGCATATCTTCTTTCTCTTCTCCGTAGATAGAAGTACACACGGCAGCAGATATTAATCCAATCTACCTCCACGTGATGAAGTTGGACGTGATTATGTATACGCTATATATATTAGAATATAATAATCCAATTTCCTCGATGACAAGTTGGACGTGCTTTTTCAATTTACTTTTAGCCTGCTTCGAGTCGAACTCTGCAGTTTGGAGCGTATTCTATTTTCACCAGTACGTCAAGAGGGTGGAAAAAGGCAGAAATTTTGTCATGGGTTTTTAGAGTCAGGTATTGATACGAAAGGGAGGCAAGGGAGAGGTGAAAGAAAAAGGCGGTGATTGGCACGAGAAATTTTGCCTGCTACACAATAGTAGGTATAAGGTATAGATATTTTTAATAGAAGGAAGAGAAATATTATCTAGGAATCAAGAGCTGGCTGCATCGTACACAAGTTATAAGATCCGCGTGACAATTTATATAGGCGGGGCTACTGGAGGTGACACTATTGAAGAATTTGGCTTAAAAACATAGTTAACTTATACCAATATGTAGATTGTCCTCAGCATAGCACCACGACACGAGCCCTGTACCTCTCTGATCCCGATATGACGTCGATTCCGATCCGGTCCCTGCATGCGTACGGCACATGAATGGTTAGTTGGTTACGTGACGTACGGTGTGCATACGACACAGTAGCCGCGCGCGGCCCTCGATCTCTAATCGATCAATGGCCATGCATGCGTACGGCACATGAATGGTTACATACGTAGTACTAGTACGTTACGTGAGTGCGCCCATGGTCCATCAAATCGGACGGACATTACAAGCCGGCCCTTAATGCATGGATTGCTTGTCTGTGCCTCCAGATAAACCGGTCGATGAGTCCATTGTCTCATGCATGAGTCCTCAAGCAAGCGAGGGGCTTACTCGGCATGATCGGAGGGCCGGACGTGCCGAGCCCGGACTCATGCATGAGACAATGAGCCCTTAATGCATGAGATTATCGGACATCACGTGAGTCCGGGTCGATAGAGTCAGGTCTGGCAGACAAAACCCAACATGCCAAATTTAGAACCCCTGGCATGCGTCCGGTCGAGGAATCATCGCGTCGGTCATGCTTCAGGTCGCATCGTCCGGTCACTCCCGAAATAGAACCCACGAAAACATGCTCTCTGTTCTTTTTGGCCGGAACCACACGCGGTGCCTCCGGTCGATTATGCATGCTTCAGGTGCGTGCTTACGGTGCATGCGTCAGGTCGCCTACGAGCGCAAATTTTTAGATGCGTTTCTTCGTCGTTCCTTCGCCTTTGCTCCAAACCGACTTCCGTCACTTGTTTCTTGTTGTTGAACGCGTCGAAGAACACACCTCGACACCATGTATTAGCATTTTTAAAAACATTTTTCATCAAAGCGGCGGAGTTAGCTCTTTTAGGTTAGAATGTATGCATATGAATCTTGAACCTAAAGGCGTGAGTTTCCGATATGTCACGAAAAGTTTTCCCCTCTTTATAGTGCGGCTTATCGATCCTATAATCCCACCCACACCCTCCTATGGTGTCTTGGGTGTATTGAAAATCAAAAAAAGCCCTATGGTTATACCTTTGCCTTGGGGACAATTGATGCCGAGAAACTCCACGAGTTGCATGTGATCATCTTTTGGATCACCTCGATCCATCCTCCATGAAATCACAATGCACCAACTCCGGCACGACCAATCTCAATCTAGTCAAACACTTAAGCATCGAGAGATTAGTCCTTAGGTGTCACTAATTATCAAACCAAACAGAATCTTCACCCCCACCCAAAAATGTTTCCCACACAGCATGCAGTATAAATCTGGCGGCGTTGATTTGTTGTGAAACAAATATATGTTGTATAAGTTGTCTTGGAATAATCTCAAGCAAGCGGGGGCAATCATCATATCCAAACTTCCTCATGCTTATGCTGTGCCTCCCGAGATAAACCAGGGGTGCCATATGGCATATATATACCTATAGATGTACAACGGTGAGATCGGCCACGACCCACGGCCGCGGCCCGATCATGCCGGGCGTACGATCACGCGGTAATCGTGCGCGTCGGGCTACGGGCCGTCGCCACCGTGCTTCGGGCCACACGCAACCCGCGGCCAGCGGCCCGCGGTCGTCAGGCGGCCCGATAGCTGGCGTGCCCGGGGCGGCACGGCGGGGCGACACGATGGCGCGCGTAGCGGCGTTGTCGCCCGCGATGGCAGCCGAGCGAGAGGAGGTGGTGGAGGCTGCGAGGCGCGGTGTCGCGGCGAGGCGGCAGTGGCGGAGGTCGAGGGAGGCGGCGCGGCGCGCAGGAAGTAACAAATCGCGGTAGCGGTGCGGCGAGGTGGGGGAGGCGGGATCACGCGGGGGCGAGTTGGGTGGGGAGGGATTGAATGTGTTAGGGTTGCGATGGGCTTTAAGGTCGGCGGGGGACTAATATTTGCGGCATGAGGGCTGGCTGCCATCGTACCGCCAGCGCGCCTGTTCGGCCAGAGGCCGTGCGGCTACCGTGCCGCGGGCTGGGGTCGCTGGCCCATGGCCGGTATGTGATCGAGGCCATGCCGCCCGTGGTCAGATGACGCGGACCGGGCCGTGCCTCGGACCGGGCCAAAACCCGTGCCTCGGGCCGGGGCCTCCGTGGCGCGGGCGCATATGTACATCTATATATATACCCATGGCCATGTGGACATCATCTTCGAGACGTGACGTCCAGTGCAAAGGTTAACAGTCAGAAATTCTTATAGTTGGCCGGAATTTGAGAGGAAACCGCATGACACGTCGATGGCGGAAGTAGTGAGCTGCTACTGCGTGGAATCATTCCACAGGCCCGGCCCGGGGACCCGCGTGTGGCATTGTGGCACTTTTGCACAGTGCCCTGTTGGGAACTCATGCTGGCTCATCCCATCCCATCTCTTGGTTGCTCGCTCGCTTTTCGGCCACAGGCACTGTTCCTCCTCCTCAGGGCTCCAAAGGGTACGCTTGATGTGATCTCCTTTCCCTTCTCCCCATTGTTGCCAACATTGCGCTGGGCAGGTCAGTGTGATGGCGAATGCACGATCAGCAAGCACTTTCAATTCCGATCACACGGCGTGCTTGTTGCATGGATATGACCGATCACTGTGAGTATGTACATGTACTGGCAGGGAGCTAGCAGTACTTGAATGAAAGAGGAATGTACGTAGTACAAGCTAGACCCCCATGGCCCACATGCATGTCCATGGCGATCGATGCGCCCAGACGCCGAGCCACCGATGCGTGATGGGCAGCTGCTGGACTTACCGCTGCCAATGTCGTGCTGCGGCATGCATCGCATCGCATGTGTGTTCGTGCCTGCGGCATGGATGTCGGTCTTTCTGAGGTCAGTGCGCGCTGACAAAAGGGCCGTGCATCGCATGCATGCATGCAGAGCACCAGCTTTTCAAGGCGATTCGCTTCCTGGCCCGGCCGCGCGCGGGTTGGGCCACGCCACACACGCCACGCCACCCGGCATATTCGGCAGTGGCCACGTACGCAAGTGGTTTCTATCTCTTTCGCGTTGCTAATGATTCATAGGCACAATTGTATAGTATTGGTATGTTTGAACCCACTTGGCGTCTGCCGAGCACTGGTATATATATGCCCATGATCATAGTTGGGGATTACAGAAGTGGCAAGCTCGAGAATGAAGCGCAACAGCCACACCCCAAGATCTTCAATTCATTGCCAGCGAAGAATAACAAGTACTACGTGCTAGACTCTAAGAGTGTCGATTGCAAGTAAAGTTAATATGCTTCACCTCTGCCGGCCAGATGCTTGAAGATTATCACCACTACCGGAATAGCATGGATGTGGTTGAATTCTTTTGTAATCGATCTTGTTCAGTTTTCCTTTCCTTTGGCTTAGTCCTGCCATGGATTGGTTGAATTTTTTGCCTGGGTTCGCTCTTGTTCGGTTTCCCGTCTTTCCTATGGCTTAGTCACACTAAAGGTAAGTTTTTGCCTAAACAACACTACTCGACCGTAACTCTGACCTGCACGCCAGGCATTGGTTATATATAGTACTTGTAGTAGATAGAATAAAGAACAGCTGATCGAATAATTGTTGTGCGGCATGCATCATCTCAATCTATCACGCATGCACGCCTGGGAAACCCAAGTTGAGAGAAAACTAGCGTAAACCCCATGCCCTATAGCTAAAAAAGAAGGCCTGTGCAAGACCCTGTTGGTGCTGGGACAGAGAGAAAGATGAGGTCGTATTCGTGTCTCTGTCCATGCCCACCCACACCACCTCCTCCCCCCCCCACACACCCCTAAAAAGGGCTCCCACTATTCGTTCCAGCTCGTCCTTTTTGGTCCAGAGACATTGCTTGCCAGTTGCCAGCCCTCTCTCCACCTCGACTCAACAATGCAAGGACATGATCTCGTAGTGGGTGTTGGTGTACAACAAACCTTTGCTTTTCATTCTAATATATGGGTTCAAAGATTTCCTTTTCTGCTCCTCTCCTATTATTGCTTCTTTATATGCACATTGTATTGCACAGTGTGCAGACAGTACTATTGTTACTGTTACGCTGGTGGCTATATATATTCAGCAGTTTATTCCGGAATTCGAGAACTTTGACGAGAACACCTGTGCTCCCTCCGTCCCAAAATAAAAACAACGTTTTTGGATTTTTAGATGCCACAGTTTGACTCAATTTGTAGAAAATATGTAGAAGATTTAAATCTCCAAATAAATTTGTTAAAAACTAGATCAAAAATAACTCCAATGATACTAATTATGTAATATAAATATTAATCCTATTTTTAAAAATAATTAATTACCGGTAGATGTTTCTCGAGAAGCCAGCGTCATTTATTTTTGGGGACGGAGGGTACGAGTAGGAGTGTGTCTGTGAGCTGAAAAGCTAGAGCTGGTACGTACCAGCCTTGCATACTAATATATATTAGTACGTACGTCACGCATGCCCTGCGACGCAGAGGTGTTCAGATCAAAGTTCAAGAATTCCGGAGGCTAGCTCACCGACGTCTCCGTTTATGCTTTCCTGAACACTTTTGAATAAAAGGGCATGCAGCTTGCTTTATCAGTCAATGCATGCATGCTCTGCAGCACCCAGGGTTTCAACGCCCGGCCCCCCTCCATACTCCTCAGGATGTTTCAGCGTGTAAACAGACAAATCAGCTTCGATGATTGGCACAGATAAGATTCATGTTAGCTCAACTGATGTGAAGATTCATGCCTAGAGACAGGTTTAGGGGATGTACTTTAGGGTGTTTTTATTATTAATGACATAACTTGATAATTTAGATGTCAATTTAAGGGGGCTAGCACAGTATGTATGCGGTATGCACACTTTAGACCAAAGGTATGTAAATTTAAGGGATTGTTTTAAATTATTTTCATGACATATTTGGATAGTTTAAATGAAGAATTCGATTATTTACTGTATTTTATTTTTATAATAACAATGGTGGACTACATTATTTGTATTTACGCCTCCATCACCTTGCCGCTCAAGGAGTCCCTGCTATTTGAGCGCCATTAGCTTGAGGATCAAGCTTCGTTCACACGAGGAATGGAGCTCAGGAGAAACTCCCACTTGGCGTGAGAATTGAAGCACCACCTACCTGAAGGCGGCCGGTGGCGTCGTGTCCTCCTCAACAAGTGGGAGGGACGTGGGCGGACGTCCCCTCGAAACACCTCCCCTAGACCCAACATTGGCGGTAGCGTTCCATGGACCGCGGTCTCTAAGGCTGTAACTTCCTACTCTGCCTCCTGCCGTCGCAAATTTGGTTTCTTAGTACAACCGTCTTGCTCCACCGTTAGAGCCGGCAATATGTGTTAAGTATTGCCTCTGGACTTGGCACCTGCGCCATTGACGCTAGAGGATGTACTAGCATGACTTTACGATTTTCCTTAATGGGATTAAGCGTTGGAAAAAATTATATTCACGTCAAGTATTTACAATGGACAAAGGCTGCAAAGGGACAGCCGTTATCATGATTTGCGCAAATTGGATTGAAAGTTGGCTCAGCTCATGGCCCAGTTTGACCCACACTCGAGAAAGCGAAAACTTTCTGATGTGTCAAGGTCGATATACCATATCTCTGAGACTGCAAGGACTCTTGACTGTATTCAGGGTCTCCATCCTACGGTCCTCGTCAGATCATTGGTTAGAGTTTAAAACCCTCTTGTGAACGCAATTAGCAAAGGACCTCGGACGGGTATCTAGTTAATTCTACCGGCCAATTGTATTTGCTGCAACTGCAAGCCTGCAATACTAATGTAGGAGTAGGGTAATTATATATAGTGGCCATATGCATGAGCATGACCTCTTCTCTTGAAATAAATCAGCTGTATAGCGATAGGTACAGCGACAAACAACCCCCTTCAATCATACGGCTGCATGATTGATATTATATATGCCTGATCAGGACATTGCGTACGGGAGGGTCGTGTCAGGCGATATAATCCTCTGGATAACCAATGCAATCAGCTGGGAGAACAAGCACGGATCTATATTGCTCGTGTTCTGCTCATGGTAGCAACGAAATTGTGAGGGGGCCCACGTACTAGACGTAACATACAACTGTTGGTGGTACGGTACTCTACGTGGTGGTTGTGTAATAACACATAGATCTGCTAGCACGCAGGCTGGTAGTACACATACAACGCATACATCATCTCTCGATCGATCGGTAGGAACCTGGACATATGAATTACACGCGGCCGGCTCGATCACCAGCTGGGGAACTAAAGTGGGGATGTTTCCGGCCCGGCCCGGCCGACGAGCTAGCTCGATCGGCCAGATCGTCCTATGAAGGGCGAGGCGAGGCCCTGGGACCCCCTCGATCGGCCCTCGCGGCCGGCAGACAGCGACGATATGATGCCGACGGGTACGTGGGGAGCGGTCATCCGGAGCATGCAGGCCGGCCTGGGGATGGGGACGAGTCGCCGGGCGAACGGGGGTCGATCGGGTCGGCGCGCGTAATCATGTCGCGGGAGAAACGGGCGGGCGTGCAGCTGGATCAGGGGCCCCGTCCGTGCGTAGGCCGAGCCGAGCCAGCCCCAGCCGGCCGCGCGCCACCTTCTTTGCTAGATTCCGCCACCCTCTCCCCGCCAGATTCAGCTCCCCCGTCCCCGCGTCCATCCGCGCGCGAGAGCGATCAGCCGAGAGGCCCGGAGCCCAGCCACTGCGCACTTCTCCGTTCTACACACCACCCGCGCGCCCACGCGATAACGAGCCCGGCCGCCGAGCCGTCGGCACTTCTCGGCGTACCCCGGCCGCCCGCGTTTTTCCATGCCGCGCGCGCGGTCCGCCGCGTGTCCCGCTAGCCGACCCGCATATGCATGCGCCACGCCGAGGGGCCGGCCGGCGTTTCGTTGAAACTTCTGCGATCGATCGCGCTGCAGACAGTATATGACGCGCTGCACCATGAAATCTCATTGATCTCAGTCGTTGCTGGCAGGCGTGCACCGCCGTACCCGTGATTGGCGTCGATAAACTCGCAGATGCATGCTGGGATGCTGTCAGAGCTCAGAAGAGGCCATCACCGCAGCCCATGACCGAGAACACCAGATTGAGCTTATCATCGATCTGTACGTTAATTAGGACGTACGCCGTGACGTCGTCGTCTCTCATGTTGATAATAATAATAATTATAATTATAATGTCGTTAGTTCCTCTGTTGCTGCCACGCATACGTACTTGCACATCATGCATGCTAGCTAGCTTTCGAGGATGACTCTCGATCGATCGGTCCAGTGTGCGCCAAAACAGATCACGACATGAAATCAACGCAAACGTGAACGGCAAGGAGATGTGGATGTCATGCAGAAACAATGCATTGAAGATGTGCATGCTGTCAAGAATAATGACATGCAGTGGTGGCAATGCCGCGCAGTTGTTTCTCTGCGTGAAAACGACAGAGCCAAGGGTATGCTTACTCACGTACAAATTAACTAAACTATGTGTTTTCTACAAACGGCTATGAGCTCATGATATCACTCCATCAACTAACCCTCAAGCAGATCATCGCTTTTGGCAGCATATATATCCTCCATGCTTTCCCACCTATAATTCTACTCTATATCGATCCGGCCTATTCATCAGCTTATTAGTGTAGTACGAGTTTGATGACGATGATGCTGCCATCACACATACTGATCGTGGTGTCATTCCCCACTATGTTGGTTGCAAGCTCCCTAACAACTCCAGATCTTTTGTCTTATGCACGAGATCAAGGTAAGCTACAAACCATTGAAAACGTACAAACTAATCTGTCAACGACGTACAGGCCGGTCTTTCAGCTGATTTCAAAAGGTCCGCGCTAGCTGGCTTGCAATGGACACAACAAATTTGATGCGGCAGCTTGGACTGTACTGAATGATTTGGACGCAAATTATTAACGCTCTATTTGGACGCTAGATGTTCCGATAAAACAAATATAATGGTATGGTCCCCTAGATCATCTTCTCAAAGCAACATAAGGCCATTTGTCACACTAACATAAATTATCTCCAAGGAAAGGAACTGACAAAAAGTTTTCGACTCATTTCTCTGAGAATTGAAGCTAACTATTATCGTCATACTTGGCTAGAAATAGATTTCAATTAAAATATAGGAATGTATTTTTATTGATTGTATATATACCATACCTGATATCTCGCAGATCAGAAAACGTCGATCAAATCATGCTCTTGTGGATCAGGTAAAATGCATGACCAGAGACTTTGACCAGACCAAAAACGACTTTTTGGCATTTGATCATTTCAAATGAGAAGAAGGAACAACTCAATAATGTAAATATAATGGGGAAGGACAAACAAAAGGGCACTCTAGCTACCTCATATATATATGGTCTCTGTGTTGTCAAGTCTATATAGTGTGCAGCTGCATTGCCTGATTCATGCTAGCTTGATATTGGTACTGGTAACCGATGCAAAAGTAGTAGGCCGTGCAAGTGTCTGCCCTAAGCCCTAACAACCCCCAACAATCAAGCAAGATAGGAAGCAACATCTCAACAACCATCCAATGCAAGCATGCATAAGTCTTATGGCCAAAAGGTAGCATGCTATGAGATCGAGCTACACGCACGCCGTGTGACAAAACCATGCATGTAAATCCCTCCAAAGGGAAGAAAGTTGTTAACCTTAAGTACAAGAAGAGACAGAGGAATGTGAAGGAGAACCAATCAAATTGGAATCATCACGCCAAGAACTTGTGACGATCGATGATCCAAATTTGAAAATAGATGCAAGTCTAAAAACCTAAAACTATCGACCATGCATACCTCCTCGATCACCCACTTGCAACCAATGTGTACTGAGCTAGCAATATAATCCCTACTGCGCTTACGCTGCTCCAAAACCCTACATGCGTGAGCCATTCAGCTTTCAAGACGAGCACGGAGGGCGAAGAGAGCCAGCTCGCCATACACGTATGCGTGCGCTCGATCCAATGCATGGATCGATGCATCCATCACGCCGGCTAGGCATGGCGGATGGCGCCCTTGTACTTCTCCTGTGGCTCATGCTGTTCCACGTACTCACCGAGTTTGCATTTGCGTCGACGAGCTGCCTATATCATGGCCTCCCGCGCTTGCGCGAGGAGGCTGTTCCCTTCCACGCCAGGAAGACGCCTGCTCCGGCTGCCCGAGTCGTCCAAACCGGCGTCCCGCATCGACCAGCCTTCACGATACCGACGGAGCAGCGACCGCGCGTCGTCGGCAACGTCCTCGCTGAACGCCACCGGAGAAAGCCGGCAGAACGCATGCAGCGCGCCCACGAAACCGCCGTCTCCACGCCGCTCCATGGACTCCGACGCCGGGCACGAGACCAGGTCCACAATGGCACGCCCGGCTCCCTCTCCAGTGCCAGCCTCTCGTTGCTTGTCTTGGGAAGCTCTCTTCCAGCGAGTCCATGTAAGCCGAGAAGAACCGCAAGCCCTCGCCGAACACCTTCAGAACGCTGCCTCCGTGTCGCCGCTTTTCCTCGGACGCGTCGGGGTCAAATGCCACGGAATCCGGCCTCCTCCTCGACGACAGTAACAGCCGCGGATCGAGACGCCGGAGGGACGCCGCGAACGCGTCCGTCTTCGGGCACCGCCCGGCACCACACCGCGCAGCGAGAGTTGACGCAGTTCACGGCGAGCGCGGTGGTGGCGCCGCCGTCGCGCAGGTCAGGCGCGCGTCGAGGTCGAGCTCCGCGAGGTCCCCGGCGTGGTGCACGGCGCCCGGAAGCTGAAAGGGCACGCCCATCAGCCGCGCGAACCTCTCCATCCGCTGCCCGATCTCCCGCATCACGCGCTGCACGGATGCCGTCGGCGCGGACGGCGCGGCGGGGAGACCACCGTGGTGATCGACAGGTGCGGCGTGTCGTCGGCGGACCGCGTGGCGGCGCCTCCAAGCGTGGGCCACTGCATTATATGAGAACGTGTTGCTGAGGTCGAGGGATGTGGAACCTCTGCGGCTCCGACGACGCCGCGGCGGCCTCCAGGAACGACTCAGGATGATGGCGCCGTTGGCGGCCACGTGCCCCGAACGGGACCACGGGCTGAGCTCCTGGAACCTGGCGCCGTGCGCCGCGATGGAATCGAAAAGGACGTGTTCCGGTCGGACGCCGCCGCGAGCGTGCGCAGCGTCCGGGGGCCGGACGCCGTGAGGCGCGCGAAGGGCCCTGGAGGAAGTAGGACGCCAGCCCTGCTCGACACGTCCCCCGTACGGCGAAGCCAGCTCGTTGAGCATCCACGCGAGCTGCTGCGCGCTGGCTGTCGCGGGCCGCCACCCGCGCGCGCGCACTCCAGCAGCAGCTGGCTCGCCCATCTTCCCCCGCCACCTCCCCCGACCGCCGCCGACGAGGCCGCGCCCCCGCCGGACGACGACGCGCCGGGGACGAAGTCGAGGTTGAGGTCAGGCGGGAACGACAGGTCCGGCCGCCTCGAACAGCGCGTGCGCCGCGCCGCGGCCGTGGACGACGTGGACAGCGGGGCGTTCGGCGCCGTGGGCGTGGCCACGGACGACGTCGGCGGCTGCACCGCCGCGCCGTGCAGTGGAAGTGCTGCCTCGTGAGGACGAGGGAGGAGAGATCTTCATCCATGTAAAGGTGGTGGGCGTTGCCGCATTCTTCTTGCTGGTACGGCTCAGGTAGTACTGCTGGTGCGGGTGCTGGTGCTGCTGGCCGTAGTAGTACTGCCCGCCGCCGCCGCCGCTGCTGGTGCTGTGGTGAGTAGTAGTTGTAGGATGCGTTGGTCTGGTGCGACGACGACCTGGAGCCGCTCGACGTGGTGCTCCTCGAGGTTGTAGGACGCCGACTGCTGCTGCTGCTGCTGCTCAGGCTTGAAGGCTAACCAACCTAAAGAGCGTATCCATGTAGCTGCTACTGCGGCGAGGCGGCAACATGAAGGGTGCGCTTTGCTCAAGATCGCCGTGGTAACAGGAAGGGGGTTTTTTAATGGCAGCGCGGTGAACCGGCAAGGGTAGCAGCTAGCCGCCAGCCAGCTATAGCTAGCTAGGATGGCAGGCTATGAGAGAGGGGTGTGAGTGGCAGCAGCAGCAATAATTCCAAGCAAGTGTGGCCTAGGCTACACGCGCGCGCGCGTGTGGTGAAAAAAGAGTGATCTATTCTTTTGAGCCAGAAAAGGGGAGCCCTGCGTGATGCGCTTTGTTGAGGGTGCCCTCTCTCTCGATCCCCGGATTTCCGCTGCTCTTTTGGCGAGACCGATGGAGCAATATGCTCTGCCTTTGCTTCGCTTTTTGCCGGATCGATGACGGAAGGAATGGTTCGGATTTGAGTGGACGGATTCTTTACTGGTGGCGCAGTGGGTGTGGCCGCCTTTTGCCTTTTGCTTTCGTTCCCCATCTCGACCCGCCCTGGCGCCCTGCTGTGCTTTTACGTGTTTTTTTTTTTTTTTTTTTTTCCTGTGTGTGTGTTGGCCTGATTTGCTAACGAACTGAAAGACCGTTTGCGTTTGTGACAGTGTGCAGTACTAGTGTGGATTAAGAACAACTGTGGCCTGCGAATACAGCATTGAGTCAAAGCATATATTTCTGTTGGGAAGAGCGTGCATAAACAAGTCAATCAGAAAAAAGATAACACTGATTTGAGATAGAGAAATTACTCGACGACATGATAAGGGTTACAAATAAACGTATGCCGCTCGTCTGAATACGGCTTATAAATGTATTTATATATGTACGGAGGTAATAAAGATAGATAGTACGTCCTCCATTTCAAATTATACAAATATTTTAGTTTTTCAACACATTAGTTTTTATTATGTATTTAGACACAATATATATCTAAATAAAGCCTTGTATTAAAAATACCAAACGTCTTATAATAATTTGCGGGGAGGAGTAGTTACATTTGTTGAAATATTAGACAATTTTTTAGATTAATTCCATAATATAAAACAAGCAGGATTGCTTTGAGCTTGGTCGATGGCGTTCTTTTCTTTGTGATCCACGTCGCGCCAAAACCTTCACGATAAAAACGTAAGTGGAAGATTTGGGAAGTAGTGGCGCGAAAGCGGCTTTCAAAAACTTTATTCGTCTTCTCGGTGCAGGATCTCAAAGGCAGCGGTTCGGAGACCTTCCAAACTGCCCAGAATGATCAGGCAGTTGGCGGCAATGACGATGATGAGAGAAGAGTTACTCTTTTATTTTACTACTTTAGGAATTTTTAATAATTGAAACTCAATTGTAGTTGTTATGTTATGTCTAATACCGTGAGGCTTGGTACAATATATAGGAGGAAAACTCCCTACCTCCCATAACTAGAATATGATACTAATTAATATTGCACCTCCCACCT
This sequence comes from Hyparrhenia diplandra, assembly GCA_015847255.1. Classification (NCBI taxonomy): domain Eukaryota; kingdom Viridiplantae; phylum Streptophyta; class Magnoliopsida; order Poales; family Poaceae; genus Hyparrhenia; species Hyparrhenia diplandra. The sequence continues at coordinate 223,598 of JADLZK010000793.1, read as the reverse complement.
TTTACTCATGGGCTAAAAAACAATAAAGGCCATTAGAGAACACGATATTTGGCCTTTGGGTTTATCGGGATTTCTTCATATGAATTTTAGAGAAACTTATTCATATATAAATTCTAACACTAACTTCTAAGATGAAAACAAATCCACTATCATTTTTTTTTTGGCAGGAACAAAATCCACTGTCACTGGTGGGAAGCCTATCCATTCGAGCATTTGGCTCCTCCATTCTCACTGCTAGAAGGAAAAATGCTTTGAGTACAACTCAAGTACGTACAACCATTCATCTACACCATCATCCAGTGTGTTTATAAGCTTTCTCTATATGATTTTTAACTGTGGACACTAAGTTCATTTTACTCAAATAGTTGAATGTTGTAGCAATACTATTCTCGTAATCCTACCCTATACAACTATCAAATCAATGTCCTGGCAATTTCTACCCATTGTTGCTTAGTTGTGCATTTAACTTCTTAACTTTGTTATCATGCGGTAAAAATTTGCAACATTACTGTTTATCTTTTCTCGATCACACAAAAAGTTTACGCATATTTATATTATCTTGAAAAGAAGTGTTTGTTACACGGGCTGGCCTTGGACAAAGGAGCAACAAAAGACCTTGCTGCACCGAAGAGCATACGTTTAATAGAATAGTTTTAACCGATTACATGTTGGACTAAACTTCCTAGTCCTTTTGTTCGCCTGTACCCATAGGTCAGTCATGAGCTTGATGGTCGCCAGCAACGCCTCCGGTGGAGTGTGGATGTGCCACGGAACAACTTGGTGTTTCCTTTCCTTCCAAAGCTCCAGGCGATTAGCGAAAGATGGAATCCACACTCTCTTATTTGCATCTGCCCACGGCACCGCCAGGCATACCACCATTCAGGATGTCACCCGCTAACATTATCATTTATCACTTCTATATGGTCTTCTAATATGCTTCTTCAGCTCTAGCTCATCCTCCGATCGAACCTCTCTTTCAACCTTTTGGCCATGATAATGTCCCTAGCACCTCTCTCATGTTGAAATCAAGTTATTGCAAACTGGTGTTATAGTATCTCCACTATTGTTTACATGCATAGTAGTCGTTATCATCACATCTCATTCTTCAAGATTGTGATGTAAGGAAGCCTTGCCTCAATCAAGAAACTTTTTGGAGGAGGAGGTGGCCAGAGAGATATGGGATACCACTAGCCATAGGTAGTGGGAATGGCTATTGGGACGTGCAAGTAACTTCAACAAAATGGAGCGCCTAGGGCAAGATCTCACGCGTAGTGGGAGGAGCGAAGCCAGCAGCTTAGAATTGTTAGGGACGCACGGTAGTAATATGGCGAGGAAGAGACAAGTGTGTAAACTAAAGATAAAAGACACCGACCAATAAAGAAGGCTATCTCACATTAACACTTTCGAATGAATCAAGAAAAACCATAGCATCACCCCGTGAAGATAGAGGAAGAAAAAGAACACTTCATAGTCTGATTGAAATTCAACCATTTATTTATGTCTATCGCCTGAAACAATAAAGAAAATTAGGCTCACAAATTGCAACACCCCTAAAATTGATACTACTAAGGTAGTACAATTGACATTTGGAAACATAAGAAAAGATGGGTGTTTCACTCTATGTTCCCAGCCGTTCCAACTTGAGAGAAAAGAATGATGGGAAGATGTACAAAAGCCGGTCCAAGAATCTGGGACGCGGGCATGGCCCGAAACTAGCGTTGGAGAACGACGCCAACCTGGAGGATTTGGCAGGCATCCAGCGCTGAGGCGACGGGTAAAATATTCCCTTGCACAGTCGCATGCGTCGCCCTCAGGACGCGAAGAGAAAATATGCCATCTCCTGCTCACCCTCCGTCGCTGTCTGGCACGCAGCTAGCGGCAGCACCGGCTGACCGATGACAGACTACGCCCAGGCACGAGAGGAGACGGCACGCAGTCGTCGGCGAAAGGCCGGCTAAAGAACGAGTAAGCGCGCGGCCGGCCGGCGGCAAAAAGCTGGACGGCCTGGGCACAGCGTGCATGCGGTGCTGGCCACCACCACCACCACCAGACTACACCATCATCACCACCACAGCCGTCTAGGCACGCTAGGCAGGCAACATCTTTTTGAGATTTTCGTACTAGATTCATGGCAGGGTCAAATAAGGAAGCATAAGCCAGAAGCCGTTTTGAGAATTTTAACTTAGTCTCTTTCTCTACATCAAATAATATTTTTTTATTCAAAAAGGAGAAAGTGCGGCAGATGTGGCATGAGCTCGCACTTTAGATCGGCCTCCCGTGTGGATATAAAATTTGCTCAGCCAGGCCGTGGTCGGCGAGTTGCTGTACCTGCCCTATTTGGTAGTGCAATTTGCAATTTTTAAAAAGAGAGATCGGCCCCGTTTCGCTGCTTTTGGAAGGCGGAAAAGACGCTTGTCTGCAGCGCCGTTGGGCACGGCTGGTGCTGGTGCTGGTGCCGGCAAACGGCGCCCCGGCCGCGTTGCCCGCCTTGCCTGCTTGCTCTTGGCCGTCCGTCCGTTCATGTTGGCTGTCTCCTTTGCCCGGTGCTGCTGCAGCTGTTGCTACTAGTGTACTGCGCCGCTGCTGGCGCTCCTCCTATCATATCTCCCACCGCTCTTTACCTAATTTCCATCGGCTTGCAGAAGGCCGGATGGGGCCGTGGAGACGCATGCACCAGGGCTCCGCATATCTGCGTAGTTGGAAGTAGGTCGGGTGTGCACTGACTGTGATGTTGAGTGAGTGAGCCTGTCGACTGAGTGAGACCAGGTGAGTGCTGCTGACCGCGCTGTGCATTCGAGTCCTGAGTATTGCAGCTGGGCAGGTAGGCACCACGCCATGATGGTTTCGGTCCATGGGGCTTTGAAAAAGGGAGAGTGCTGGGACTGTGGATACGACGGTGCCGGCCAGTTGATCGAGAGCCTGATAGTGATATAAATTGCCTGAATGAAAAGACTCTGGTGCCGCAGGATTCACTGCAGAGAGCGACAGTAATCCGGTTGTATCGGTAGCAGACTCAGATCAAGTCATCGTCTATTTATTGCTGAAGATAACTAACCAAATCAGTCTCCCGCGCTCTCACTGTTTCTCACATTCATATGCAGATACTGTACTCGCGTCCTCCAGATATATACGTGCCAGGTCGTGTTTAACGTGTTCACCTGCCCTGTCTATAAAATTTGAGATGCATACGTCTATAAATTTGAGATGCACATTAGAAAAATAGCTTTCGTGATGGGTTCAGTAAATCATGCCAATATCGTGTTTAATCTATACAAAAATGTTAGATACTCATAACCAAAATTCAGGAAGCTTGATTTTTTGATGAACTATACTAGAGGAAGTAGCAGAGATCAGGTTCAATCGAATCCATGTCCTTCTAATTCTGAACCGTCATAATCTATGCCAGCACACAGTCTTCTGTCTGCAATTTGTGTCTGCCTGTCTGGCCGGGCCTAATGTACAATAGAGCGGTCGTATCATACAGAACTAGTACTACACAATGCACAATCATGGTCGCTCTTGGCTTCTATCCCCGTTTGGGCTTTGGGCTTGGGCAATGGATCTGAATATCTCTGATAGCAAGGAGTTGCAGAGCTGTTACTAGCAGCAGCAAGCGCATATTCACGTTGCAGTTGTGTGTCCGTCCGTGCCCAACTCTGTATTCGATCAGATTATGGGGTCGACATGGGGTACGATACTGTAGTAGATGGCTCCAGACGCGACAAAGTTCTCATGCTCTGTACGTTTCCGTAGCGTACGCAACCCATACACAGACTACTACGCAACGCTGTTTAAGTGGAATTTGCCTCATTTTGCTTGCCCGGCATGGCATTACGACTATCCTACTGCATACGGCATGTACACATCAGTGTATGTATCGTCTACAACTGCATATTCTGTATGTATCTGACACCAAACAAACAGAATTTTTCCGTCCAATCATTATCTCCCGATCTTCCGAACGCATCCATTTTGATTGCCCATACCAATACCAATTACCAACAAACAAACAAAAATCACGAAAAATCCCTCGCCCTTAAAAAAAAAACAGCGAGAGGGAACTGACCAGTGCTCCTCCTGCTCCCTTTTCAATCAAAACGAAAAAGGAGGAGACAAACTGCAAATTATTCCAGTGCCACAAACAGTTTCCAGCAACAGCATTCCTGTCTGAACCGTAAACCCTCCCTCTGCTCCTGTGCCCCGCAGTGCAATGCAACTATGCAACCCTTCATCGCCTTCGCCACCCGATCTGATCAATGAGCGAGGGAACGATTGCAACGGCAAATCACTGAATCGGCATGCAATGTTCAGACAAATACACTAGCCCGCAGCGGCAGCGGCGGCGGCGGCGCATCAACGGTCTTTGGAACCAAACAAATGCGTGCCCACTAAACAAACCGGCATTGCGACCCGGCCCAATCATGGCGAGAAACTCACTCACCACGGTCACGAGCAGGATGCGATCGAAAAACCGAACCCTTCCCCGCAGTCCACGCACCGCCGACCGATGCCGACCGGCCAGGCGAGTTTTTGCCGCTGCCCATGCAGCACGCACGCCGGGAGCTTTTTCATTTTGAACCGCGAGGCGGCGCGCGGCAAAGTACGACACCATCATCACCCGCGCGTCTGTCCCGGCGCCCCAAAGCAAAAAACCGCCGCGCACCACGCCTTTGCCCCCGTAATATCACTGCCGCGGTGCCGTGTCCGGTGTCCAGTGCGGCGCAGCCTTACCTTCCCCCGCTCCCCGTTTTGTCCTGTCTTCGCCGTCCCCGATTCCATTCAACGACACCATCCAAAACCGCTTTCCTTTTTCTCTTCCCGCCGGCCGGAGACCCGCGGCCGTGCGGCCCAAAGCGCCCCGGACACGGCTCCGCGCACCTGACCTGATTGCCCCGTCCGTGGTCCGTGGACGAGCCGAAACGTGTCGCGCTTTTTGACGCGCCGGAGACGCGCGCGCGACCAAAGTTGAGGTTAATTACCGCGTGATCAACGGACAGCCCATGGGCTTTATATACGTAGATCCACCGGAAATGCGCATCTTCTTCGTCGTGCCCCGGTCCGAGATCTAGAAGCTGGCCATGCCCCGCAAACTGCGCCACGCCTGACCTGACGCCACAATACTCGGGCGAGTGAGTGAGATCCAGCTCGACGCTGCGTCCTGATGCCACAACACGCAGACCTGACCGGACCATGCCTCCCCCACCGCTGCCGCCCATGATGCGAGCGCGGCAATTGGAGCTTCGTCCTCGTCCCATCGCCGTCCGTCGCCGATCATACAATCATTCGCATACATGCCCTGCTCCAGTGCTCCGGCCTATTATTCTTGAGACGTCGCTGTTCCAAGAACCCATTGCCCATCCTCCTTCCGGTTTGCCGGCGGCGTCGATCGGTCGCCATGGCTACCTCAGCTGGAGTCCGCAATGTGGCGACAGACTTTCCTTCGCTACAGTAGCGTGATTACAAAAATCTGACTCTGAGCATCAGGAGCCGCCCCTCGTTTAGAATGCAGGAGATTGTTTCCAACGTTTGCAGAGATGAAATCATGGGTTCGAGTTCGAGCGCGGCCTTAAGGTGGCATATATAACGTAGGGTCACTGATCGTACGCGCGCTGCATTATCGCCTGATCAGGATCCCAAGCGATCTGAAATCCACGTGTGCTAGCTATTTGCAACTGAAATTTCACTTCCACTGATGCACCAAGACCCACTGGCCATCTACAACACAAACAACGCTATGGAGAACAGATAGGAAGATATTGACTCAGCTGCTTTATATATTTACCAATTCATTGCCATGCCACCTGCAGAAACGAGTTTTATATATATATGTGCATTTATGCATGCATCCACATTGTATTGTAGGCAGACAAGATCCGAGAACAGTGACCTAGAAAGGAAAGGAGAGGAGGAGCAAAAAGAATAATAACCAACATATTTTTTCCATTTTGTCTACAGAAGTACTAACAAAACAAAATACAGGTCTTGGTGGCGCTAACGCTATGGGAAGGAAATGCGTCCATATGGCCGATGACCGGTGATGCTTGAGGTATTGCTAGCTGTGGTTACCATCTCTGAATAACTTGCGATGCGACGAAACTTCAGAAGCGGGCAGCGCCTCAACAGTTCATGTCCATCCGACAGCAGGGTTCAGTGACTTCAGTCTGTGGGCAAGGGTGCTTACTTTCAGTGCTCTGTCTGTACTCCCTAAGTTGTTACTCTCCGTTCCACAATGCTTACAATTCTTTTGACTCATATAAACCTGCGGTTTGACCTCTCGCCTTATTCAACTTTTTTAATAAATATACTTCCATTTTGTTATGACTTATTACATTACTTCAAAGATATTGTAATGACGTTTTTGTTTGTTTTATAATTTATACAAAAATTTTGAATAAGACAAGCAAATCAAACACAGTTTATATGAGTCAAAGAATTACAAGTATTGTGGAACGGAGGAGTACAAACCTACTTGTATACCTGGAAAAGTAGGACAGTCACTCTTATTACAGCGGCCAGTCGGCAACAGTTGTACTATAGAGATAGAAGAAAATAATCGTCATGTGCAGTGTATGAGACATATGGAGCTATTTGCAGAGGCCCTCTCCACGAGCTTCTGTTAATTACACAGAAATCTTGTCCATTCCAATGTCTCCTAAGTTCCTATTTAATCCGCTAATAATGGCACACAATAAAAGTAGTTTACAACTAAGACTGTATTTGGATGGACTAAATATACCAGCTAACCACTAAGAAAGTCTTAATTAGTATATTCAAACAAGTACTCCCCTCCGTTCCAAGTGTAGTTCACTTTTGGCTTTTCTAGATACATTACTTTTTTTGCTATGCACCTAGTCACATACACTATGTCTAGATACATAGTAAAACAAATGAATCTAGAAAAGCCAGTGAACTACAATTTAGAACGGAGGAGTAGCAACTTCATTTGTAGTCCATTTTGAACTATCCAACCACACCCAGCTTATAAAAATATTTATTATTAGGACAGACCCAAGCCATAAGCTAGGATGATTTTATGACCATTAGTTAGAATATCAACTAAGAAAAACAGTGATTGTGAGTCTGTGACAATATAAATAAGAAAAAGAGAAGGAAATGATTTTTCTTTAAGGATCTGAACAAGCCACCAGAGAAGGTGAATAAGAGCCCATAAAAATTCTCCATCAAAGAAAGAATTTGACCTGTATCCCACTTCCACTCAACCACTCTCTTTTTGTTCTAGCTTTTTGCCAAGATACATATTTTTCTTTTCCCTTTTTGTTGCCTACTTAACCTCAAAACACCCAAACTTTTAGTGCAATATCGAGCGATCCTATACGCGATACTGTATGGTCGGTTAGTGCACTTCAGTTCAATATCAGATTGCAGTATCAGATGATCCGGTGATAGTATGAAGATTTCAGCACCAAGAGTTTCTGTAAGAAAAAAGCCAAAGTCATTCAAAATGGTCTCCAAATACTATGAAATTTTAACCAAGGCTTCATGACAAAGAAGAGGAAGTAATCCGAAAAGATCTTCTCAAAATTCAAAAGTCGAAGAAACCGGACTACGTATCCAATTCTTCAAATTATAAGTCATTCTAACTTTTCTAGAGTCAAAGCATTTCAAGTTTAACTAAAATTATAAAAAAAATCAAGGATTCATGACATCCAAATAGGTTCATCATAAATATAATTATTGAAGAATTTAATGCTTTCATAAAACACTATTATTTTTTATCATATAAATTTGGTCAAACTAGAGATGCTATGACTCAATGACTTATAATTTGGGACGGCGGAAGTAAATGAATATACCCTCTACTGCCTCAAAAAGAATATTGTTTGTGGGAATCATGTTAGTCAAATATTTTTTTAAGATTAAATTAGACTTATAGAAAAGTATCACTAAATAAATTTAATATATATTTGTGATTTGTTTAATGATAATTATTATCATAAACGAAATTATTTCTATTTGGTTTAAACTGAAAACTAATTTCTAGAATGATAAGAAAGTTTTTTTTGAGGGAATGATAAGAAAGTGAGTAAATCATTTGGTGTCAGATCAAATAAATTCCTCTCCCCTGACTTCCTAACGAACCAGCACAGCCGCGCCTGCATCTCTACAGAGAGGAGAAATCGGCCTAGTTGCGTGCGGCGAAGCGCCCAGAGGAATTTTTTCTTTACGGTCGCACACCTGTTCGATGTTTTTCTTCTCCCTTTCACCTCGCGCGCTACGACTGGGGGCAACCGCCGCCGCCCCGCCCGCCCTACGTCTAACTGGCAGGTTCAGCTGGGGCAGGTGACATTTCTACACGTCGGCCATTATCATGCCATGTAACGCCAATTAGTATTTTTTATGATGTGGAGGAAAGAGAGAGTTTAAAAGAGAATGAGGTCATAAGCTAGCCATGAAACAACCATCACATGAGCTAAAAAATTTAGGAGTATGAGACTATTTTTATACCATTGTATAAGTTGTTGTTGTCATGCACCTCACAATCTTATTTTTTCTCTAGCCATAAATTAAGAAAATGCAAGCTACCATGAGACAACTTTAAAGAAACAACCAATGTGCGTCTAGTTTATTAAAGAGTCGTCTTAAATTACGTGTCATATGAGACGAAGTTATGAGACAACACCAATATACCCGCCCTTAGTCGGCGATCGCACCAGGTATGCCCCGCCCCTTGTCTCTTCATGCATGCTGTGCAAAACCGAGCACCAGAACCTAACTTAAGCTATTTGTCTATTCTGATCTGACATGATCTGATTTGATCTAATCACAAGTTTATGTATGTATTATGTCCACTGACTTCATTTTCTAATCAGGTGTACATATGTGCATCCATGTCCTTTATTAAGGTCGGCCCAATGTTTACATGCGGTTTTAGTTGGGAGTCCTTAATTGCTTGGTTATGCAAACTCAGGAGATCATCTTATTGCATTCTATGGTACATCATGTTTGGTGTAGTTAATCAGCGCCTTGTGAAACTAGGAGTTATGTTGGAACTGCGGTTCCTAACACAGAAAGAAAGACTCCGCCCGAAGGCTCGCCGAAGGCCCGAGGATCTTCAGAGGATGGCGAGGCGAAACGGGGTGTTGTTGCATAATAGGAAACTAGGTGTCGCCGTTTCGAGCAGAACGGTAAGTCGAGCGCTCTGCAGAATAAAGAATTTATAAGCCGTGTGCCTCTCACTCCTCGATGGCGAAGCGCAAGATGGACACGGACGCAGCGTTTATCCCGTTCAGGCCAACGCTCTACGCCCGTGTCCTCGCTTTACCTGGCTCAAAGGTGAGCTGCGGTAGGGGTTACAGGGCGGCCGCGGGGAGAGACGCGGGTCTCAAGCCGATGCGTGGTTATGGTGGTGGTGGTGTGCGGTTTCCTCAGGTGTGGCTGGAGGTGAGCGGGCTCGAATCCCGAATCCCTCTACATGAGGCATTACTCCCCCTTTTGTAGGAGAAGGAGAGAGATAATGTTTACAGGTGGACACCTAGGTGGCTAATTCAGGGCCGCACCGGGTTGCATGTGCGGCCGCCCAGGTCGGCGGGTTGATGTCGCTTGGCGAAGACACGCGTCCCCGTCCGATGGTGGGCGTGCCGTCCTGCCCTGGCGAGGGAAGTCTGTGAGCGTCCCTCACAATCCGCATGGCGGGCGGTCCTGCAGGTCGGCTATGCGTGTCAGTGCCAGTGGCCCATCGTGGCGTTTTGGACGGTGCTCGAAATGCAGTGTCATCACGGTTTCCGATGCGGGTGGCGTAAATGTCACCGTTCAACTTTGCGTCCCATCGATCGGATTGGGGAGACGATTCGGCGCTTCGATTTGGCAAGGCGTGTCGATGGCACTGGCGCCTGCGCTGCCGTGCGACGCGTGAATGCGCGGCGGTTTCCCTCCTCGGACGGAACCTCCCACGCCCGAAAGGGTCGGCGACCCTAGACGGGCTGGTTGGCTGCCTCACCGGGATGGAGAGCGGTCTCCCTCGGGCGGCGGAGGATCTTGGCCCGAGGGTGGTGAGCTAGGCCACCCTCGGACGGCGGAGATTTCTCCGGCCGGTGAGCTAGGCCAGCCTCGGGCGAAACGGAGATGCGTGGTCGAGTCCAGAGCCATGGTTTGCTGCTGTCGGCGTGGAGCGTCATGGTTAAGTTGTTTTCGCGGAGGTCCTTGACCTTGTCCTTCGTGGCGTAATAAGCTCTTTGCGTCGTGGTGATTCCATTTGGGCGCTTTGTGGGCGTCCGTAGGCCATCTGTAGGCCCGATTCCGTTGTCGTGTGGCGTCGTGGCTCCATGGCTTCGGTCCATCGTCCGTCGAGCCGTCCCTCCGTGCGGGATGATAGCGGGCTAGGTTTTACCGGCCTTGGCGGGGCCGCAAATTCTCACGATTTGGAGAATGTCCTCGGGGCCCAATATTTAGGTCCCCGGCAAGTATTCCCGAGCCCCCGGCAGTGAGGACTTCGCCCGGGTTCCCCGTTCCGTCGCCTTGTTGTTTCTCGGGGGTGGTTTTGTCTACAATGGGTGCGGCGGGCACTCTCGTTGGGTGTAGTTCTCCCGCCTCAATGGAATGGCGGATTCCTTCGAGGTCTTTTATATCTCGCACGGCCGGCAAGGCCCGAAGCTTGACTCTTAAATTGCGCTTATTTGTCTGCGAGTCTGTTCATTTTGCGTGGGCTGACCCAGGAGCCAGCTTATGTGTAGGTCGGCCAGGCGCCTCGGCTTTGATCATACGGCTCCTGCAGTAAGCCCTCTGAAGGGAGGAGGAGGGGAGCAACGTCTGCAATGCCTGTCATGCCCGGAATGTGTCGTGCTCAGGTGAGCGTTGTGCGAGTGCGTTTAGCGGGGTGCCGGGTGCCCTTCTTGGAGCAAGGGTCGGCTATGTGATCGGGTTCACCCATGAGGGGCACAACGGACAAGCGGATCCGGGGTTTGGGCGGACCAACCCAGAGGGCTGTGGGCCTCCACGGATGGGACATCTCTATAAGCGGCACCGCGGGTGTGTAAACACGTTCGGGGAAATCCAGAGCCCGGGGGCCGGGGTATGGCCCCAGTTGTGCATTTCCCTCGTCCACGGCTCGGGTTATCCTGAGGTGGCCTTAGAAAACCTCGTGGGCCCCGGCGTGTCAACCTGCTGGAGCGTGGGGTGTGTCGGCCCAGGCTCGTTTGGTTTCCAGCCGAGGCGGGGACAGATCAACGGTCGACTTTTTGCCTCAGGTCGGGCGCTTCTTTGGATATGGGTGGCCAGGACGGTTTTACCCACCGGAAGGCGAGGCGTCTAGTCGCCTCGCCCAAGGTAGGCTCGGCCCCATTGCGGTCGATGGGACGCGACCTTGTGTCTTCTTGTCGGGCGGAGATCGAGGGCTCCGTCAAGGTGCATTAATCTGACGGTTCCACCAGCGGCAGCGTTGGATGGCGGTTTCAGTTCCATCGTGGGCGTCCATTCCGAGGAGTCGGTTTGGTTGCCCCGGCCCGGCGGTTTGCCTTCCCTTCCCTATAAATATGGGGGTGCCGGCGGATAGTTGCTCTTTTGCTCTTTGCCATCGCCTTCTTGCCTTCTTCTTGCAGCAATCGGGAGATAGAGATAGTGTGGGAGAGATTAAGGGAGAGATTCACTTGCCTTGCGCTCGTGTGATCGGGGTTGCTAGCCGGTTGCCACCCTTCGCCTCCCTTTTCATCCATGGCGCGATGCGGTAGCGATGTCGCGCGAGGAGGTGCCGATGGCGGCGTGGCGGGGCGGCGGCGACGGAGGAGCTCGGCGTCTCATCGATGAAGGGCTTCGTCCCCTGCCGTGAAGTGCGGCGGGTGGATTGCTCGGTTGGGCGAGGAGGAGCCTAACCCTCCCCGATGGCTGCGTGGTGAGCTTGATGGATCTTCCGCGGCGCGGCGGTATCTTGCGGCGAGCCGGTTCATTCGGCGATCCTCCACTACTATGAAATCGAGCTTCATCATCGCCCCGAACTTCGATCTCCCGGGCCGCCATCTTCGTCACCCTTTGTGAGGGATTCACGGGGATCGAGCGCATTGGGACCTGGGTTGTGGTTCTTCAAGGCGGACCTTACCACCCATGCCCTCGGTTGCGCGGGGCCAACCACGGAGGGCGGCTAGCGTTGGAGGCTGTGCGCTCAAGTCCTCGGAGACGAAGCCCGAGCCGGCGATGGGTACATCGTCTCCAAGCTCACCTCCTCAACAAGGGGTGGCAAGATCGGTGGTTCTACCTCCGCCGCAGCGAAGCAGCGCTTCCCGTGTACACGGGCGTGTCCTCAAGCATCACCCGCGAAGTGGGCGGGGGTCCCCCTCGGAGGATCATCATCGGTTGGAGGGCCCTAGGCGGGTGGTCTGCGGCTCGAGGAAGGGCGTGAATCTTCTGCCGTGGTGCCGCTTTCCATCGGCGTCGGTGTGTTGCCGTTGATGGCTCGCCCTTTGCTCATGTGCGAGATGACCCCCGGCCCGCCCGGTCTTGGTGCGTCTTGGATGTCGGGCCCATACGCTCCAGATGGCCTGGCCAAGAGGGTGAGGGATGCGTTGGGGGTCCAACACCAGACACATATCCCGAGATCCCCATGCGCCCGGCCAGGGTATATCTCCCACAGTAAGTGCTTCTTGACTTTGGTGTCCTTGCATTGCCCCGTTGCATTGTCGCCATGGCGGTTCTCACTCTTTCTTCTGCGGGGGCCGTGCGAACTACCGCGACTCCCCTCCGCTGTGCCGGCATTGGATGCCGATCGCCCGAGGCGAACAGTCTTCGGAAGCGAGCTGCGGCGAGCGTGGCGTTGAAGAAGGAGGAGAAGAAGAAGAAACGTGGCTCAGCGAAGCGTCGGCGGCGGCGGCGGCGGGGCGGGTCACGACACCTCGACCACCGAGGGCGAGGATCGGAGGACCGGTTCTGCGTGAACTCGTCGGATGGCGACATGGCGGCTCGGATGGACGAGCCATGGGGCTCCGACGGTCGGGGCCGTTCTGAGCCGAGCACGAGCACGGGCGTCGGGGGGCTGCCGACACCCGTGCGCCCGAGGGCTCTTCGGCCGAGTCCCCGGGACCATTGGCGTTGGCCATGTAGGCACCTCGGCGTCCGCGGGGTGAGGCTCGAAGGGAGGATCGGCGCCTCTCGCGGCGGGTACCCGGCGCCGCGAACCGCGGTTCGGGACGAGCCCGGCGACCCCGTCGATCCGGCCCCCCGTGGCGTGCGGCGTCGTGGGGGGGATCTGGCCTGCGCGTCGGTGCGACGCCCCAGTCGCGACCATCCCGAGCCTCGTCGGCGCCGGGGCGTCCCTCGGGCCGTGAGTTTCCTTTCGCCTTTGCAATCTTGATTTTCTTACGGCGTATGGTTGCCTTGTTTTGGCGTGCGCTTGACTTTAGGAAGCGGGGGCCGCCGTTGCGCACGCACCCCAAGAGGCCCTAAAGGCTAAGTGCACAATCCTCAGCCATGCCGGCGGCAGCGAGGTCGTCCCGGTCAAGATGCCTCGCGGCTGCGTCGAGTCCTCTGTGGTGCCGGCCCCAGGAGCCCCAAGTGGGGTCGGTCCCAAACCCGGCCGCCCGGGCCGCGCCGGGGTGCAGGCCATGGGTGGCGATGGTGGGTTGGCTGCCCGGCCGATGGTGATCGACACGGAGAGCTCCGGTCGCGCCCGCGGGACACCGGCTCGTGCGAGCAAGCGAGTGGCCTTGCCCGCCGAAGGAAGTCGTGCCGCGCCCACCCGGGAGGCGGTCCCCTTTTGACGGGAGTTCTGCAAGAGGAGCTCTTCGGCGCGGCGGAGGCAGCGCAAGTCTCCGCTTGCTTTCCGGTCTCGGCTTGCGACCACAGGGGCGCCACGAAGCCGTACAACCCAGACTTCCAGGCTCCACGTGTCGGGTTCGGGGCGGCCCTGGCGAGCGTCGTCTTCGGCCATGGCGTGGCGATTGCACGTGGTCAGCTCAGGGCCCCACGGACTTCTGCGGTCGGGTTCCCGAGGCTGCGGGAGGCTGCCGGTGGGGGGAGATGTATCCCTACGGCCGGCCATTCGGGGCGGTCCGCCTCGACCACTGGGCGAAATGCCGGGGGTCTGCTTGCCCGATTGTCGATGATCGTCAGAGGTCACAGGTGGAGGACCATGAAAGCGGATCCGTCGGTGGGCGGCCGAGGGCCTAGCGGGATCGGGAGACCATAGCGGCCGTCTCGCGGAGTCGGCGGCGATAAGTATCTTGATGGCCATCCTGGCTTGCATGTCACTTTGTGCTTGCGTCTTGATGAGTAGTATTGTAGTTGCGCGGACTCTCCGTCGCCGCGGAGGGAGATCCGAGCTCGTTGCCCAGGAACGTCCACGGGAATGCCCTTGGTCTTCGGGTGAAGTTGATCGGGGCCTGACCCGAACCTCTCCGACTTCTTTGCCTCGCCCAGGAAAGGGGAGTCGGCGGCGGACCACGGAGGCCGAGCGATCAAGGCCAGGTCGGAGTCCGACAAGATGGCGGTGACATGGCTCGGATGAGCCACGATTTTGAGGCTCGGACCCGGTCCCTTCGGGGTTGAAGGAGGCCCATGTGACGGGACCGGTCCCGGGAGGAGGCGGCAAGCGGGGCGGAGATGTCGGCGCCTTGAACACTCACGTCGGCGAGGATTGGTGTCGGCCCGAGACCCTCGGGGAAGGAGAAGCGGCCGAGGGTCGATCGCGAGGAGCTGCGCCATCTTGGGATGGTGGCGAAGTGCCCGGGGTGCGTCCTTATCCTCGGTAAGCTTTTACATTTCTTGATTGCCGTTTCTTTGATGCCATCTTCTTTAGGCGTTGCGGCGGAGAAGGTAAGGGACGGGCCGTGAACAAACGCCGCCGCGGCACGGGCCAGGGCGGAGCAAGCGAAATCATCTGGGGCCTGGAGGATGCCTTTGTCGACTTCGTCGCCGTACTGGGGCGGACAACCTAGAAGGTTGGTCCCCACGGCTCGCGATTGCTGGCCTCGGGGCGCCTATCTTGAGGAAACTCGGAGTGAGGAGCGGCATTAGCACATGCACAGCGGTGATACGCTCCCCTTCCCGATGGGTCCAAGGCGGCCCCGGGCGGTGTCGTGAAGGCTTCTTCCTCGGCTCGATGGCGGGAGGAGGTTGATGCGCCGAGGGATCTGCCGTGCCGCAAAGACCAAAGTCTATATAACTTTGTGGATGGCGCCGCGACTCTGTTGTCTCGCGTTTTGAGGGACGAGGTGTGTCCGTACTCCCCCATAGAGTCCACCTACGAGGGCGGACACGAGGAGATGGTGGACGCCATGTCGAGGATGCGGCCAGGGGTCGGCCACCACCCTCGGGAGCAGCGACCGCCGCGGCGTTGCTCGTCTTAGAAACCTCCCTCGTCGGCGTGCCGTGAGGCACAAGTAGATGGAGGCCTCCCTTGCCCCACGATCCTTCCTTGCATGAAAAGATTGGGCTTGTGAGATGGATGTGTATAAACAATGGCGCCGCCCGAGGTCTATGGCCTTGGCGGGTGCACTCATGTTTTAAGGTTCGTTCCCGAATCTCGTTTATTGTGTGTGGCCGGGTCGCTTGCTTTCTCATTTCGCGAGATAGTAACCATGGGCGCCAGGGGCAATCCATACGGTGCCACTAGGGGCGATCCGTTTGCCTCGGTTATCTTGCTTTGGATTTGTGCGTGCGCGACCTTCGCAACAAAGCGATTAATTCGGTATGCGAGAAAACTTTCTGAAAAAAGTTTTGAAAAAAAAGGGTCCCAGGGGGTCCCCATGTAACCCAGGGAGTTTTAGTCTTGTCTTTGGGCGAGGCTAAGACTCCCTTGAGGACTACACAAAAGCACTTTTTCGTAAAGATGTAGATCTTTTATTGGTGAAAAAAAACAACGATGTTTGACTTCTAGTGCGGAATTTAAGGGTAGAAGCGACGTAGGCTGTTCTATGTTCAGGCGTTGGAGTAGACTTAGCCTTCTCGTTCTTCAACTTGTAGGTTCGGGCCTTAATATTTTGGCGATGAAATAAGGCCCTTCCCGGGTGGCGTGGTTTGTGGCGCCCTTTGTTGTCAATCTTCGGCTGAGCGGGGGTGGTTGACTTGGAACTCCAGGGCTTGGCCGGCTTGGCGTGATGATACGCGGAGCTTGTTGGTATCTCGGCGAGTGCGGGGCGCAACGTCTCGGGCTTCATCAACTTGGTCAATGGAGTCTTGCCTTTCTGGCGGTTGCCTTGCTCGGTGTAGGCTCGCGCCTCGGGGACCCATATTCGATGTCCGTGGGCAAGATTGCCTCGACCCATAGACTAGAAAGAAGAAGGAGTGAACCAGTGGCTCGGCTTTTCGTTGTTCGAAGGCTCCATAGAACCGGCGGCCGGCTCTTGGTACCATCTTTTCCCGTATTGGTTCAGGCGATTGAAGATCCTCGGCGAGCCCTTGCGAGGATCATGCCGTTGGCGCGCTCCGCGTGACCATTGGTCTTGGGTGAGCTACGGCCGAGGGTATCCCTTTCGGATGCCATAGTCATGCGCAAAAGTCGAGGAACTTCTTCCCCATGAGTTGGTTCCGTTGCCCGCGTGATGATGGAGTTAAGGGACTCCCAAAGCGGGGAAATGATATTAGTAAAGAATTTCACCGTTTCCCTGTGTGAGGGTTCACCACGGCTCTTACCCCGATCCATTTGGAGAACTTGTCAATGGCGACTAGGGCGTGAGTGTGTCCTCCAGGGCGCCCTTTTAGAAAACCCAATCATGTCGAGTCCCCCTGCGCAAATGGCCACGTAAGAGGGTATGGTTTGAGTGCTTGGTAGCAGGAGGTCGTCTGCGGCGCGCCAGAATTGGCATTCCTTGCAGTGCCCGCGACTTGGTTCGCGTCGCCTGCACGCCCGAGGCCGGTGAAGCCTTGCTGAAGACTACCCGACTGGGAGTCTCGGGGCAGCGTGATGACATTCCCAGCGGTGGGTGTTAGCGAGCAATTCTTGGCGCCGGTAGGGGTATGCATCGCATGTATACTCAGGAGCTCCTCTCTTGTAGAGTTCCCCTTTCTCTCAATCGTGTAGACTTCGCCCTTCGGGCTAGCGCGACCTCGGTCTTGTCCTCGGGTAGCTCTCCTCGGGTGAGGTACTCCATCAACGGTTTTCCGGTCGGGGGGGCCGGGTCGAGCCGCCATAACCGGGTGTGGCTGGTGTGTGCCGCCCTCGTGAGCCCGGGGTGCCAAGGGTGTGTGACAGGGGTTTATTGGGGTCTCGGGTGAGGGGCGTTCGGGGAGCGGTACCGCCGAGGTTCGCTGCGACCTTGGCGGTTCATCAGCGACCTCGTTGTGCGTCTCGGCGTATGCTTGTGTTCAAGCCCATGGAACTTTTCCTCCAATTTGCGCGCTTCCGACAATAATACGCCTCCATCTTGGTCGTGGCGCGCCCGAGGCCTTCATGACGGTCGATGACCAGCGCGAATCCTGCGGTTTCCAACGTCGGATTAGGTCCGCGCGATCGGAGCCGTTGACCCGGCGCCTGCGTGTGACGTTGTTGGAGCGAGGAAAATGGCCGGATGGCATACCGTGTGTGTGAACGAAGGGTGAGATAAAACAAACCAGCCCCAGCGCGCCTTCATCATGGATCCATCGAAATACATGGTCGACACTACGCCCCTGGATGGGTGCGGGGGTAGGCGTGTCGGTCCATTCGGCCCACAAAGTCGGCTAGGACACGGGATTTGATCGCCTTGCGGGGCGGGGGAATGATATAGTTTAGCCCATGAGCTCCACCGCCCACCGCCGCACTCTTCCCGTGGCCTCTCGGTTTTGGAGGATCTCCCAGGGGAGCGGGGATACCACGACAGCTGGGTGCGCGAGGGGAGTAGTGGCGAAGTTTCCTTCGTGTCGATGCGATGGCGTACAATAGTTTACGCATCTGCGAATACCTCGTCTTGGTGTGGAAGCACTTCAGCGATGGCGTAAGCGGTGTTATGCGGCAGCGTGTGCCCCTCTTCGGCGCTCCACTCGACCCACAGCGGCGCTGACCACAGGTAGTGGCGGTGGCGGTATAAGACGGGGTTTCTCACGGATTTGGCGGTACCGGGACAGGTGGGTTTGTCGGGGAAGCTTCTTGAGGTTGCCGGGGGCCTCTTCGGCCTGGGGGGTCGAGCCAAAGCGCTCGGACTTGCGAAGGAGCGGTAGAGAGAGGGCAGGCCCTTCTCCCGGCGTGAGATGAACACCTTAATGAAGCGGGCAGCCCATGACCTTACGTACTCCCGAGATCTTGGATCGGACCCATCTTGGTGATCAGCGTCAACCTTGGTTGGGTTTGCCGATGCCTCGTTGAGAGGACGATAAAACCAGCGGCATCCCTCGGGGACCCGAATACGCATTTTTTAGGGTTGAGCTTGACTCCCTTCTTGTTTAGGCACTCGAAGGTTTCCCCAAGGTCACCCGAGGTCCGTTTTCTTGGATTTGACCACTATGTGGAAGTCGGCGTAGGCCTCCACGATCCTTCCAATGAGTTCCCGAAGATGATTTGCATGCCGTTGGTATGTTGCCCAGCGTTCCTCGGCCGAAGGGGCATGGTGAAGATAACAATACATCGAAGGTGTTATGAACAAGTCGCGAGCTGGTGGGACTCTTTTCATTTGATGCGGTGATAACTTAGGAATCTGGCGTCAAGAAAGGACAGCGTTTCACATCCGCGATTAGATCGACAATTTAGTCGGTCGAGGCAAAGGAAAGGGAACTTTTCGGACATGCTTTGTTGAGACTAGTGTAGTCCACACACATCCGCCATTTCCCATTCTTTTTCTCTACTAATACGAGGATTAGCTAACCACTTTCGGGGTGGAATACTTCTTTTTATGAATCCCAGGCCTCCGGTAGCTTGTGGATCTCCTCCTGCCCAGATGATCTTCGGCTTGGCGTCATCAAAAGCGGCGCCAAAAGCGCTGCATGGCCCAGCTTTGAGCCCGGCGGGATGTCTAGGGAGTGCTTCGGACATCCTCGGTATGCCCGGCATGTCAGGGGGTCCCCGCAAGCGTCTTGGCATTCCTTGCGGAGAAGTCGGCGAGCGCGGCTTCTATTCGGATCGGGTCGGCGATGGTCAGCGGCTTCTCCTTCGGGTTCTTGGGATCGAGTGGGATCTTCTTGGTGCAGGGAGGGCTCGAAGCTCCAGCGCGGCGCTTGGCCTCATGCTTTCGATCGTGATTTAGTCAAAGCTTCTCTTACGCGCCGGCGATGAGTGCCTCGGCAATGGCGAGTGCCTCGGCATACTCCGCGCTCTCCGCGTCGCACTACCGTATGCATGATGGTCGCGAGGGGCGGTCGTGATGACACCCTTCGGCCCCGGCATCTTGAGCTTGAGGTGCGTGTAGTTCGGGCAACCATGAACTTGGCGTAGCGAGGGCCGCCCAGAGTGCGTGGTAAGTACCCCGCGGACCCCAGGATCTCGAATGTGAGTCTCTCTTGCACGAAGTTGAGGGTCACCGAAGCAAACCGGTAAGTCGATGCGCCGAGGGGCTTTTAGGCGCTTGCCGGGACGGCGCATTGAATGCCGGCCCTCGAGGCGGATCTTGGACTTGTCTACCCGAGGAGGTCGGGGTTTCTTAAATGGTAGATGAGGTTGAGGCTGCTCCCTCCGTCCATAAGGACTTTGGTGACGCGGTGTTGGCGATGATGGGATCCGCCACCGGTGGATAAGCCCCCCGGGTTCGGGATGTCTTTGGGGGGTGATCCGGTCGTCGAAGGTGATGGCGTGTCCAGACCCACTTGCGGCTTCGGGGTTGCGGACTCCGTGGCATAGACCTCCCGGCGCTCCTTCTTCTTGTTGCCCTTACGGACATGTTCTTTGGTCTTTGCCGCCGGCGAAGATCATGAAGCGATTATTCACCTTCGAGGAACTCCTCGTTGCCCTTGGCGCCACCCTCGAGGAGCCTCTTCCTCTTCACCCTCGGGGATGGCCTTGAGCTTGGCGAAATGTTGGCGTACCCTCTTGCACTCCCAGGGGTATGCTTGGCCAGGGTAGCTATGGTTACGGCATGGCTTCTTGAGCATGTCATCGAAGGTTTCTTGTGGCGGTGGGGCCCCTTGCGTCGATCAACGGCCACCATGTCTTCATCGTAAAACACGGGGCGTGGCCGGCCTGCGGCTCTTATCTTTCTTCTTTTCTTCTTGCTCTCAGAGGTTGCGATCCCTCGGGCTCCTCTTCATGCGCTTTCCCTTGCGAGCCACGATTGAGCGAGCCCCAACGACCTCCTCACCTCGCGCGGCGAACTTGGTGGCGATGTCCATCGGCTTTCGTTTGCCTGGTGGGAGTCGGCGCCGGCTTCTTCACCGAGGTCCGGCAAGTGGTGCGGCCAAGAAGGCCCGATGGCGTCGAATCCGTCGATAGGGGGCTTCGGTCGCTGGGCGCCCGGATGTATCGCGGGGATTAGTCGGATTTTGTCGGCGGTTTCGGAGATCCCACGAGTTACCGCGTGGTATGTGCCACGGAGTTACAGCGGAAAGGTTCTCACCAAGTCGCCCGGTTGATATGAGAGGTTGGGTGGAAGGTGTTCGATACCCAAGCTACGGGACTTCGGAGAGGTACGGGGGCAAATTTACGATTATCACTTTGTCATCGTGTGCCCTGCGGTGGCATGCCGGCCGATAGTCGTCGGCCATACCTCGGGGCGAGTCTCTCCGTGTGTACTTCGAGATGGCTCGGGGGGCTGAAGCAGCGAGGGTGGTGCCCTCGATGTCCACAGTGAAGGCACGAGGCCGGGGCGGATCGAGGGGAGTACCCTCGGTCCTCTCGACTTTTGCACATGCGCCTCGTCTCGCTTGTCGTCCCGAGGCGAGCCACCTTCGTGGCGAGCCAGCTGCCGTTCGATCTCGTCCACGAGGTCGGGGCGCCTCGGTTCTCGATCGCGGTGCGAGGTCTTCTATGCGTTCCCAGGCCGGGGCGGTTGCAGCGGTTGTCGTCGAGGCGCTCCCGGGGCCCGGCTTGCGAGGCTCGGCTCGATCAGGGTGGGCCGAGCCCTGCCGACTTCGCCCGATTCCTCTCGCCCGCCCGTGGCGTCACGGCCCGATCCGGGGAAGCGGAACTCTGCACTGTTGCACCGCCGCCTTGTCAAGGAGTTGGCGGAGGCCTTCCCGTATCGCCTACCCTCGGTAGTGGAGGGCTCGGGCATTTCTCGTACCCGGCATGGCGGCCGCCGCCCGCGTTGAGTGGCTACGTTGAGCAGGGCGCTATCGCAGGGGATTGGAGGCACCCGGCCCGGTCCGCCACGTCGCCGCCATTGTGAGCTTGAGGTGCCCACAGGGGCTGCTTCGCGTTGATTTGCTCTCGCCGGATGTTACGCTCGATGCGAGGTGGCGGTCGCGGGATCGTTCTGCGAATCTCGTGGCCCGGCGTTTTTGCGGCCCAGTGTCGGCCCTTCACGAGATATGCCGGGGTAGCCGCCGGCCGTGGGCTTCGTCGTGGCGATACGTCGCGTCATCTTCGCTGAAACGTCGTTGGCCAGCCATCTGTGGCGGGACCTCGATTGAAGCATTCCCAGCGTGGGGTCATAGTACTCGTCTTCATCGTCGGTGCACGGTCGGCGTGAGCTTGTCTGGAAGAGGTTTCGATTCTCGGGATGGTAGTCAGCGAGTCCCTCGGGACCGGGACCGGCCGGTTGAACGGAGGGTGGCATGGGGGTGCGTCCGATCACCTGCGGAGGATGCGCTCCTCAGTGAATGTCCATGGGATAACGCGCTCCGGTGGAGCGACGGGTGAATGCGGCTCGTGCTCTCGGCGAAGGCTTCGGCGGGGTTTCAAGCCGGCGAGGATTCAGGGACTCCTCCCGGGATGACCGGGCCGGAGGCGTTTTCCCAGGCGATTAAGGTTTCGGGGTACCCTACCACGGCGGGTGGCGGGTAAGGCCCCCAGGGGCCTAGGGTTCACAGGAGCCCTTGGCAGTCGGCCTTGGGGGGATCTGTCGGCCGGATTCAGAATCCGTTGGGCCGGCGCCTTAGCGCTGATGGAATCCGCCTTGCGGCGTTGGCGCGGCGGCGTGATGATGGGCTCGCCCGGCGCGCGATGCTGCACCTCCCGCGGCCCGTCGTAGTCGGGCAAGAGGATCATCTATTGGATTTGTGGCGGCGCCACAAATGCCCGGCGTTTGAAGAATAGTTGGTGTTCAGCGGGGAAGCTTCGTGCTCCGGCGGCGGTGAAGCTTGGCGGAAGCGCCGCTGAGGGCGATGGAGATGCAGTTGCACACGGCCCCTACACGGCGTAGTAGCCGGCGTTTGAGCGGTGGGTGCCTCGGGTGAAGGCAATAAAAGAATTTATATGCGTGTGCCCCTCCCTCGATGGCGTGGCGTAAGATGGACGGACATAGCGGTTTATCTGGTTCAGGCCAAGCGGGGCCCCTCGTCCAGCGGGGGTGTGTCACCTTTCGTGTTACCTACGGCGCTCAGGTGAGCTAGCATTGGGGGTTCTGAGGCTGACATGAGGCCGGGTCTCAAGCCTGATCGTGGTTATGGTGGTGGTGGTGTGCGGTTTCCTCCGTGTAGGCGGGTTGGCGAGCTCGAATCCAATCCCCTCTAATGAGGCATTACTCCCCCCTTTATAGGAGAAGGAGAGATAATGTTTGCACGGTGGACACCTAGGTGGCTAATTCAGTTGCAGGTTGCATGTGCGGGCCGAAGTCCGGCGCTTGGATGTAAACAGCGAAGACACGGCGTCCGATCCGATGGTGGGCGTGCCGTCCTGGCGGCCCAGGGTCTGTGGCGTCCCTCACAATCCGCATGGCGGGCGGTCCCGGTCGCTAGCTATGCGTGTCGGTGCAGGAGTGCACGGCCCATCGTGGCGTTTTGTGATGCTACGAAATGCAGTGTCATCACGGTTTCCGTGCTTGGGGTGGCGTAACATGTCAGCAGTTCAGGCTGCGTCCCATCGGTTAGTTAGATTGCGGTCGGCGATTCGATTTGGTAGGCGTGTCGATAGCCTTTGGCCTCGCTGCCGTGCGACGCATTGAATCTGGCGGTTCCCTTCGGGACGGAACCTCCCGCGCGGTGGCGACCCTAGGCGAACTGGATTGGGCTACCTCACCGAGGATGGAGGCTGGTCTCCTCGGGCGGGCGGAGGATTTTTGCCCAGGGTGGTGAGCTAGGCCACCCTCGGACCGAAGCGGAGATTTCTCCGGGGCTGGTGAGCTAGGCCGGCCTCGGGGCGAAAGCGGAGATGCGTGGTCGATCGAGCCATGGTTTGGGCTGGCGTCGGCGTGGAGCGTCATGGTTCGTTGTTTTCGCGAGAGGTCCTTGACCTTGTCGCCCGTGGCGTAATAAGCTCTTTGCGTCGTGGTGATTCCATTTGGGCCGCTTTGTGGGCGTCTGTCTGCCAACCATCAAACGATTCGTCGTCGTGTGGCGTCGTGGCTCCATGGCACAGTCCATCGTCAGTCGGGCCGTCCCTCGTCTTGAGCATGATAGCGGGCTAGGTTTTCTTGGGCGGTGGCGGGGCGGTGGTTCTCACTGAGGGAGAATGCATAAACCCTACCCCTATGAGCACCTTCGAAGGACTGAGTCGGTAAATCTCGAGGTTCGCGAGAGTCATCACAAGCGCCTAGCGTCGGCCGGGGGCGTCGTACGCCCATAACGAATAGTCTTTGGAAAATCCTGAAATAATCGAGATATTATGTGCATACGAGATTTGAACGTTGGGAGCCCATGCCAATGACCTTGGTCATTGCGCCGTGAAACCCCTGGCGTGCTTTTACAAAACTTGCCCCTCGAATGTCGCGGGATACTCCCGTACTACATGCACGAGCCACAAGGGCGTTTTTGGACCTCTAGTGGTGCGGCGAACAGGACATCCCGTCGCCCACCATCACTCACCGCTCTCCTAGAGCGAATGCGGCGGCAAGGTGAGAACCGAGCTTAGCCGCACGGGCCCGCCGCTCGCCTCCTGAGAGCAAGTCGCAGACGCACACACAGCTCTCCCGCTAGTTTTCTCGGCAGACGGAGGCGGCGCGATCGCGTAGGGCGGCCTCGGGTCCTCGCGAAGAAGGAGCAGGCGGGCTGTAGGCCGGGGCGTGCCCCCAAAGCGGAGATCCGCGGCTGTCGCTGCGGCTCCCGGCCGTGGCCGACGCGCCTCAGGCGGGAACAGGCGGGGCGCCCCTCGCGGCGGCTCGCGGTCGGGCAGCGGATGGCGGCGCGCCTTCCGGGCGTCGGTGAAAACTCCAGCCAGGCGAAGGTGAGCTCGGCCTTGCGCTCCAGCTTGGCGAAGGTGAGCTCGGCTTTCAAACTCCTGCACTTTGGAAGCAAACAAGGGAAAATTGACAAAGTGTTGGTGTCAGCGCAGGCTCACGATCCCGATTGCATTGGCCCAATAAGTTACTTGGTGATAAAATGACTTGTTTCACAGTTTTTACTATTTTTTCTATGCACGTTTCTATTGCCAGCCATCCTGACGTCTCATCATATCCTTACCTGAAGGACGCCAGTTCCATTTCTTCGAGGTTCCTTATGCTTGCATTGTGATGCCTTTCTCTTTTTCTTACCATTGTTACATGATGCAGCATTGCATAATCTTAAATTTTCGGAAGGCACTTGTCACATCAGGCTTTGTGCAATCCTTCTGGAGTTTATAATCCCTTACTACTGTTCTTCAAAAACTGAAGGAAATACAAATTAATTATCGCATTGCATACATGAGAGTTTCATCGACAGTTGTTGGCTGTTTTATATTGTTGTTGATTTCACATGTCGCTCTCATCTATAGCTGTCATTCTTTTTACTGACATACATTTCTAAACAGGCCTGCTCAGCTGACCTCCTCACCTGGACAATCAAGCTGAAGAGATTATCATAGCGTGCATGGTTATTTTTTTCAGAATGATAGCGTTTGTACATAAATGATGAGTCTTATCAGAGCGACTACTGTGATAACCAGTTACTAATACAAAGTATACCTTATTGAACTTCCTGCAAAAACCTATGGGAGCAGTTCAAGGTTTGTTACTGGATGTATTTGTTCAGTTTTTCTTGAATTAAAGTAAGAAGCCTGGTGGCAAGAACTGTGATGATCCACTTTGTCCGCATGTGTTGGATTTGCCTCTTTTAAATATAATATTCTTGGTGGAACTCTCCTGGTATATTGCTGATGACTTTTGTTCAACTGAAATACTGAAATTACCTGTTTTTGTTGTCTCTGTATTTCATGGGTGCTTGCTGTTGCTGGCTGGTGTGCGGTCGGATAATTTTCTTTGGTTTATAAATTTTCGAGTTATGACAGTGTTACAACAACAACAACAACAGCAGCCTTTTGTCCCAAGCTAGTTGGGGTAGGCTAGAGATGAAACCCATAGGAAACAAGTATAAAAGGAGCGAGGGATTACGACAGTGTTCAGCCTGTTATATTTTATTATGCAATTGATTTTGCTCATCGTACACTAGCTTGATACTCAGTGCACAAGTCCAATTTTCTTTTTACCTGTTTGATACACACTTGGATACACATGTAACCATCTTCTGCCAGTACTGTTATCTCCCTGGCTGTGAAGCAAAAAGAAAAGCCAAAGTATCTATCCTGGGCATGAGGATCTATCGAAAGTGAAGGTAGTGGGTGGCAGACTTGAGAAGTGTGAGAGATGAAGTGGTGCTTTCATTTGTCAGTTACCACAGCTTGCTACAATGTAGTTGATATGAATGGCCTTTTTGTTCAATCGCTGATACTGTACTGCAAAGAAGTAGGTTCAAAATGATGCATAATTAAGACAAAGCTTCAAATTTCTTTGGCTGCGTTACTTCAACGTCTACGCCAGGGCTTCGTAATGTAGATGCTATTCTACAATTAGAATATACTAATGTGAGAAAGTTGCAAGGCAGATCAAACCGTCGTTCATTCCAATCCGTGTTTCCGGACACATAAGAGTTCATATTAGAACACTGCTTATGCTTGGAATGCTGTTACAATGCTTCTCTCAAACCTAATTTGATCAAAGGATGCTCTCAAACCTAATTTTGATCAAGGATGCACACGGATTCTTAGATGATTTTTAATGTAAGTATACTCCCATGCTGTCACATTGTATCTTTCCTGGTTGGCCAGTCAATGTTTGACCCCGACCCAAAACTGATTCTTCACTAGGGAACAAATTGGTATATATGTAAATTGTATTCCTTGGGCTGAAAAAATCACATGATTTCAAGCATGTTAGACCTTGTTGTAATTGCATAGGATTAATTGGCTGCAGATGGAAAAATTTACTATTTATTTGATGTTTCAAACTACATGAATCAATATTTCTTGTTGATAGCTTGTGTCTGCAACTGTGGTCACTTATCCTCCTGTAAATCCTGCAGAGTACCTAGGGCCCACTTATATTTATCTTTGCAGTTTTCGCAACCAAAGAGGCATGGGATGACTACAACAGGTATATTTCAGATAAAACAAGCGAATGATAAAGTGTGGATTGTTAGAATGAAGCCGGAAACATGTATGTTCCTATGTCATTCTCAATCATTTTGCAATGTGTGCACAACTTTGGTCTTCCAGATATACCTTTAACCATTTAATTTTGAAATGGTAGAAAATCATAAGTGTGTGTCTGTATCAGAAAGTAAAATACAAAATATATCCATATAACCTTCACCATTATCAGGCTTGCTGCCTTTTTGCTTCTTTGCATAGCTTCATCTTGAAATATTGCTTCACGTACTTATATGGCTACATCATGTAACTACTTTTGCTATTCATGACCAATAATCCATTTGAGGTATTGTGTGCAAGTTTACAAGTTGCAACAACAATCTTGTTGTGAAAGTTCAGTTCAATTAAATGTGTACCTTGACCTCCAAGGACACTATTGAAGTCTAACAGTTCTTGCCATTACTTTCAGTATATATTACCTCTTTTTCTTCTCATAGTTGTGAGAACATTGAACCTGAGAATATGACCCTCTCCATTTTGCTATATAGATTCAAGCTCAAGATATCCGTGTTGGTAACATAGTTTGGATTCGAGAGAATGAAGAAGTACCATGTGATCTTGTTTTTGTTAGGAACTTCTGACCACAAGGCATATGTCATGTTGAGGTAAATAAATTCTGTACCCCCACCACACCTTCTGTTTGTTTTTATTGTGCATAATTTGCTCAGGAGACAACTTTGCTGTATTAGCCATATGGGGCATTTCACTGAGTCTAAGTGAACTAAAAAGTACATCTATTATTCCTTTTAGCAACCCAATCGTGTTTTCATAAATCATATCTGGAATCTCACATGAAGGTGTGATATAAGTAATAAACTGTGGCTGGACTCCTTAGCTTGAGTGTTGTTGGAGGGGTGTTTCAAGATATTCACCTATGTTCAATACAAGTTAGTTTATATTTTACTTAATTTGTTAGGATAATAAATTTATGTTCTTTTGGACATGGAGCTGCTAAACTAATAAAACTACACATCTGAACGGACTAATTTGTCTTTAAGCAAAATATTTATTACTTTCTAGCACTAAAGAGAGATCTCAGCTCAAGTTGTATCCTTCCTGTAGATAGAACAGTGTGAAACTACTTGTGATTCAATTCAGACAAACGCGTTTCTTCTTCATTTATTACCCAAATGATGAAACGATTCCAGAAATAATTTTAGTTTAGAAACATGTTTTGTTATTTTTTGGACATGTACCTTAATTTTTTCTCCTTAGATGGGACATACTTTTGAGTTTATTGTTGTCCAGTTAGTTCTTTACAGATTGAAAATATATTATCGTTCCATTCTTGAATTCTAATTATGTTTGTAGACTGCTGCTCTTGATGGGGAAATTGATTTGAAGACAAGAGCAAGCCCACCACCTTGCGTAGGGCTGGAGTTTGAACAGCTGCACAAAATAAAGGTTAAAAGTTTATTTCTTTTTCTTTGTTTTTGCTACTCTGCTCATTTAGTTTTTCTTTTTGCGAAATCAGCAGGGGACCCCATATTGTGTGCCTTTATTTAATTCTCATTACCTTTATGGATTAACTAAACAGGGTGTGATCAAAGTGCCCAATACCAGATAAAGACATACTGAAGATTTGATGCAAACATCCGCCTGTTTCCTCCATTCATTGATAATGATATTTGCCCATTGACTATTAATAACACATTGCTGCAGTCATGCTACTTGAGAAATACAGAATGGGCTTGTGGCGTAGCAGTTTATACAGGTAACTTCTTGATACTATTTGTTTTGTACTTTTGTTTCAGCACAGCAAGGCTGATACAAAAGGTTAAGAATGGTGTCATTCTACAATAATCATGGAATGACCACTGTTAATGTAAACAAGGCTGCTGTCGACAATATTACTTAAGTTGACAACTTGGATCCTATAGCATTTACATTTTATCATTGATCAATATCAAAATACTTACTTTGGCTTATAGTCTTCATGACAATTGAGAACGGCTATGTATGGATATGGATATATACAAATAAAGGGCGAGCCACCTATCCTACTTGTGTGCTC
The DNA here is from genome assembly GCA_015847255.1 of Hyparrhenia diplandra. NCBI lineage: Eukaryota > Viridiplantae > Streptophyta > Magnoliopsida > Poales > Poaceae > Hyparrhenia > Hyparrhenia diplandra. Next base: position 195,243 of record JADLZK010000793.1, on the reverse strand, counting down.
TGTAGGATGTTTGGAAAGGTAACTGACAAAATCAATCTAAGATGAGACTTGCTCAAGTTACAGCAGGCTTCCTTGGTGGGGGTGCATCTGAATTGAGGGAAGATAAGGGCGATAACTTCTATCCACAACCACAGTGAAGAGGACCCTGGATGGATAAGGCCCAACTTGCTGGCTATATAAGCCCAGGAGGGGAATCATCCAGGGGTTAAACAAATTTAAAGTCCAAGAGAATCCTAATAAGCTTTGTCGATGTCACCCTTTTCTGATCTCGCCCAACTTGCTGGCTATATAAGCCCAGGAGGGGAGACGTCCAGGGGTTAAAGCAAATTCAAAGTCGAGAATCCTAATAAGCTTTTCGATGTCACCCTTGATTGCAGAAAATTTAAATAATTTGAGGGCTTTCAGTAAAAATATCGCTGTTTAGCTTGACAACAATCATGTAGAACACATTATTGTTAGATTTTTTTTTTCACACACCAACAAATTTAGTTTCAATGGTATTATAGTATCTGCAGAGTAACTGGCAAAACGTGTTTTCAGTCTTACCATTTTTTACATATGAATCAGATTTTGTGACATGGATTTATTTTGAACTTCAACTTTACCAGGAGACTGATTATTGATAATCTCCATTTCCAGGCAATGAAACTAAGTTGGGAATGAGTAGAGGTGTCCCAGAACCCAAGCTAACTGCTATGGATGCAATGATTGATAAGCTTACTGGTGCCATATTCCTATTTCAACTTACAGTTGTTGTGGATTCTTGGGGCTGCTGGCAATGTTTGGAAGGATATGGAAGCTCATAAGGTAGTTTTTCTTATAATTTTTTTTCATTGTGTCCTACATATTAGCTCCATTGTTTCTAGTGTATTAGGGACCTGCAAAACTATTTGCAAGATGTAAATTCTTGTCACAAACTACTACTGAAATGATAGAGTTTACTGTGCATCTCTTTTTTCAGAGCTTTCAAATTTTGCCATTTTGAGATTAAGTAGGTAATAAAAGATGGGATCACCTTGGAGTTACAAAGTAATTTTAAGAAAATTAAGCACCCCATTAGAGCTGAAGAGTATTTGGTGGTGGGTGTGTTCATCTAGGATTGGCCTTCCCGTCTAAGGTTTACTCCTATTTCTTTATGGCCTTCAGTTGAAGTAATATTCCCAACGTGCTGTGTGTTGCCAAGATATATACAAGTTCTATAACTTGACCGTAAGGTTTTGCTCATGTGGTTATAAAGTATCTCAAGAGTCTGACATGCGACCTCATTGTGCTAATTCACCTGCCCAAATGTGAAAACTCTCATTAACTGAATTATACATGGCTGCATTGTTTTTGGGGCCTTCTATATTTTTCCCATCATCTAATATTTTGCCTGTCTTAGTGTAGCAATGGTATGTTAAGTATGATGACAATGAACCATGGTATCAGATTCTGGTAATACCTCTGCGGTTTGAACTATTGTGTTCTATTATGATTCCCATTTAGATAAAGGTAATACCCATGAGTTTTTCAATTCACCGCGGTCTTCAGTTTTTTATATAATTCCATTTGTCATGTTATGGCACAACTATCTGTCCGATATCTTGTTGGCATATATTTCAACCACCAGTCCACCCTTTTTAAAATATGTTATTGCTATTGCTGCCATGCTGTGTTTACCATTTACTTGGTGCAAAAATCTTCTTGCAATTGCATAGATGCATTTGCATGACTACTTAAACACTTACAGCTCATCGATATTCTGGATATTCAGTTACTCTGGTCTACGGGCAGTGGTCTGCATAGACATCTTAGTACTATTTAAACTCATTTTCACTTCAAAACTATTGAATTCTCTATTTGTTTTAGCATAGTTCTGTGAACAGCACTTGTATATGTTTTTCCATTTTATAGTTTCCTTCTGCATGCAACTACATTATTGTCTTTTTTAAAGTAAGCAATGCCATAATGCTAGAGGGAAACATTGTTGAGTAAATACACTTTTACTCTTACGGTCATACCAAACAAAAAGTTGCTTCTATTGGATACTCTTCAGTGATGCTCTAAAGAGGATTTATGTGTCTTGTAGGTTTCTTTTTGACTTTTGTTAAAAGTCTGTATGCCAAGTTCATAGATTGGGATGAGGATATGTATGACCTGGAAAATGACACACCTGCCCATGCAGCAAAGTAAGCAACCATGCATACTTCTATCAATAAGGAGACATGCAATTGTTCTTTCCTTTCCTCTGCTAAATCTACCTTAATGCAATAATTTTCAGCACAGCAATTAGTGAAGAAGACTTGGGGCAGGTTGAATATATTTTGACAGATAAAACCGGGACATTGACTGAGAACAAGATGATTTTCAGAAGGTGCTGTATCGGTGGGTACCTTTTATGGGAATGAATCTGGAGATGCGCTCAGAGGTATACTCAAAACTTCAATTAACTATTTTCTTAATAGTTGCAAAAGCTAGGATCGGTGTGTTTTCTCACTGTCTTCTCAGAACAAGATCATATCTGGGTTCTGCCATCTTTGCTTCAGCTTCCATCTTTCAACAACATGATAAAAAAGAGAGCCTCTTTTTTGCTAGCTTTAGTGGTCCTCGGCAAGATTTTCTTTTAATTTGCCTTTTCTGTTGTTAGGCACTTCTACTTTTGATACAAATGTACTTGGAACTTATTTAAGATGTGGAACTACTTGATACTGTTCCAAGTTCATATTTATGCCAGTTTTTTAAAGAACTTCATATTTATGTGACTAATTGATTTCCCTGTTTAGATGTTGAATTACTGAACAGCTGTAAAGCCAATAATTCTCCTCATGTCATCAAGTTTTTTGACAGTCATGACACTCTGCAATACTGTAATTCCTATAAAAGGGTTAGACATGTTCATCCCTCTGACAGTTGTGCCCATAATCTGTTTATTCTTACCATTTATTCTTTACCAAATGATATGACTTCCAGTCCTAGCGGATCAATTGTGTATAAAGCCCAGTCCCAGGATGAGGATGCTCTGGTTAATCGCGGCTGGGAAATTTGCATATGGTTCTTGTCAACAAGAATGGAAACAATGCAGGTAGGTTTTCTGGTTCCTAAATTTGTTTGTTTTGTTTTGTATGGTTTATTGGCTAAACAATTATACATCTACTAATCTACTAAAAAGCAGGAATTCACTTCAACGGCGAGTGATGCAATATGAGATACTTGACATTCTTGAGTTCACATCTGACCGGAAAAGAATGTCTGTTGTCATTTTTGGATTGTCAGAGTGGCAAGATTTTTCTCTTGTCCAAAGGAGCTGATGAGGCAATGCTTCCTTGTGCTTATTCTGGTAATGCGTCTCAATTTTTAAGCAAAAGAATTTTCTCAGTATCCTTTAAATATTTTAGAACCAAGCATTTACACACTTTCTTATTTTTGTGGCATAAATTTAATCCACAGTTTACTTCAGAAGCAATAAATGTATGTGTTCTGGGTCTTAGTCTTCTTGCAATCCCCCACACACACACACACACACACACAACAATTGAGAATTTATGACAAGCATACACTAGCTTCTCTCTGGCGGAAACAGTACATAGCGACACTAGTTGTTTTTTGTCGATGCTGCCACACAAGCCCTCACCATTTTGTCATATCATATGAGAAGGGAGCTGTCCTTGATATCCTCTAATTAATGTACTATGAATGCCTATTATTCTCGTAAACTGCTAACTGAAAATCTGCTAGTACTAAAGACTGTACATACATCAAAATGAACCTGAACACATGCAGCACACACAGGATTCTAGCTAACAGGTCTTCGCAAAGCAGAACATAGAATATTTTGTTGATGCAACTCTATTAGTAAATTGTGTTTGAGCTGTGGTTCTCATAATAGTTAATTTTTCAGGACAAAAGACAAAGGCGTTTGTTGATGCAGTTGACAAATATGCCCAGCTGGGGTTTGCAGCACACTCTGCTTGGGATGGCGTGAGCTGGAACCAGAGGAATACACTAAATGGTCTCAATCATTTAAGGAGGCCAATAGCTCGTTGAATGACAGGGGAGGTAATTATCATATTTATTAATTCAATTCAGATGAATTTAATAGAAAATAATTCCTCTATATTTGCTTTGCTCAGTGGAAAGTTGCTGAGGTTTGCCAAAAGTTAGAACATAGCTTGGAGATTCTAGGTGTCAGTGCAATAGAAGATGCCTCCAGGTTCTACTTTGGCTTTGCTTTCATATGATGTAACAATACATTATTCTTTTTGGCATTAAGCCAGCTACCTGGCCCTTATATTTGGATCTGTTCATAGGATGGGGTACCAGAAACTATCGAAATACTGAGGCAGTCAGGAATCAACTTCTGGATGTTAACTGGTGATAAACAAAGTACAGCCATTCAAATTGCTCTTTTGTGCAACTTGATTTCTTCAGGTATGTGTGTTTCAATATACTAGTTTTTACAGCTTTACTCCGTTGTAGTTCCATGAACTTATTTTAGAGTTTTAGGGCAACAGTCCCAGTGTCTTAAGGAAATAACCAAAAGGCGGTTGAAATCATACAGCATAGGAGTTTGATCTGGGACCAGTCAGTTCAAAGCTTGGATAACCTCACAAACAACCTACAAGACTAAAACCTGAAACAAATTACATCAACTTCATGCTGTTGGCCAGATTACACCACCAAGCTTCTGGGACTGGAACCTCCGGGTTGTTGTGCCTTCCCTCCTTGCAGCTGTAGTGTACCAGATCTTCCATGTTGATCGGGATGGAAACTCTTCTAACCTCGTTCCCAGTTTCTTCAGTTCTAAAGCCACAGAACTGTTTTTGCCAAATTCCTGAACTCCATTGTAATCTGTCTCAACACTTTCTTTTCTGCTGTACACAGGATTATCAATTTTGTACCATGCCAGCCATTTTGTACAACAGCACATCCATTCATTTCCAGCCAACTTTCTGAAAACAAAGATCATCTCTGAGTTTCCATATACTAAGAGCAGCAGAAGTAACCATATTAAGCAAACAATACCTTTCTTCACTCTGCCAAAACTTTCCTACATCATTATCAGGATGCATACTCCAAAGCTGTTTGGCCACAGCGCAATCAAAGAAGCCCACATAAAACCTCTAAAGAAACTAGATATTTGATTTATCAGTGTTCTGTTCTACTTAAAGTCTATCAGCTCTATCCAGAGCTTATCTTTTGTCTCCCAATATACCTTTTTATCCAAGAGGCTAACGAACAAATATTTAAGTCTCTTAGATTTGGGGTTCCTAAACCACCATTTTTTTTCCATGAATTATTATTTAACTCAGGTGTCTATTCAATATTCAAATGTTGTGGGGGTGTCAATGTACAAAAGTGAGTTATGGTCGTAAAATGAAAAATTATCGGGAGGTTTTATGTTTATTTCCTTTCTTCTTTATTGATTGAGCAGAGTTCTAAAGAAGTCTATTATGTTAAAATGTCAGTCCTTTTTTATTAAATGAGAAAAGAGACAAGACTTAAAAGATAACCATGAATAAGCTTGAGGGAACAGAAGTGAGTTTTGAGTACACTAAATTGCCATGTACTCTCTCCATCCCAAATTATAAGTCATTCCAAGAGTCTTAGAGAGTCCAAGCATCTCAAGTTTGATCAAATTTATATGACAAGGTAATAACATTTATGATGCCAACTAAGTATCATTAGATTCTTCATTAATTATATTTTCATATTGTACCTATTTGATGTCACAAATCTTTGTAATTCTCTATAATTTTGGTCAAACTTGAGATACTTTGACTCCAAAATTCTTGAAATGACTTACAATTTGGAATAGAGGGAGTACTTACTATTAAATAAGTGCATCCGTAGAGGCCATCAAAAAAGGAGGCCCAGTGCAGTTTTTTTTTTTCCTTGAATAATGGTGATGTGGAGATGAATTAAATATCATTTTTTGCCTGTCTGTAGAACCTAAAGGGCAGCTCTTGCATATCAATGGGAAAACTCAAGGCGAAGTTGCTAGAAGCTTGGAAAGAGTTCTTCTTACCATGAGGATTACGTCATCAGAGCCTAAGGTTTGTTAAATGTGGTGTACCGAACATCTCATTTTGGTAGCTTCAGTGTGTGGAAGGACAAACAGACTCTAAATGTTGATTCAGGCCTATTATTTGCTCACTGTTTGGATCCATTGAGCTACTAGTTATCTGCTCATAATTAGCTCCTTTGTATTGTATCCAAACAGTTCCAGCTAATAGTCTAGCTAATTGTTAGCTGAATGCCCAACTAAAAACTATCTCACTAGTTGGACCAAACCAGATAATGTTTGGTATGAGCTATTAGCAGCTAATGGATCCAAACAGGGCCTGAAAGGATTAAAATTCCCTCTCTTCTAAGACCATCACCTGCTGGAATGAGGCACAACCAACTGTAACAGCATATCTGATGGTGACAGTTGCCATTAATTTGCTTCATTAGCTATATCGAAAAGGGATTACCCATCTCTGCCACTGTACTGGACTGTTGACCTGGATTAGTCACAATTAAATCCAGGTGGTCTAGTGAACTGAGGTTTGTCCTGAAACTACTTGCTGTAACTCATCTTTATATGCACAATCAGCTCCTCTCAGATCGGAACTACTCCCTGTCGCTGTTACTTTCACTTCTGGCAGGATGGCCTGTCGTTTCCTTGTCAACCTACCTTTCTGATCTCTGATGCAGTCATTGTTAAGGCCTTGAGAGGGGAAAAACCAAGTTTCCTGAATGGCTAATTTAACCCTTTTCAAATAGCATGATCAAAAAAAAAAAGCATGATCAAAATAAAAGCCATCTGTGGCGATTCAGTGACCAGTTGGTCCATTAGCCGATTTAAATATTTGTAAAGTAGGATGACTTCAAATCTATGCCTTTACAGTGACATTATCACCCTAAAGAAAGTATCTTGACTTGCATCATGATTGTATTTGCTTGAAACAGGAGCTGGCTTTTGTAGTGGATGGCTGGGCACTAGAGATTATTCTGTCACACTATACTGAAGCTTTTACTGAACTAGCAGTTCTTTCAAAAACTGCATTATGCTGCCGTGTTACACCTTCACAAAAAGCTCAGGTAATTCTTTACTATTGCCTTTTTTTTCTTGCTTGAACAAAATATATTAATCAGCATTAGTTTTGTTTGAATAAAGTAATGTTTGAAGTCCATTTCATTATTCTGAATAATAATGCAATAACATAGAAATATGTTTTTAATCAAGACTAAAGTCTGATTTACTCCCTTGAACTTGTTGCAAAATTTGATAAACACCCTCGAACTTCGAATACCGGCCAACATACAACCCTTAACATTCAGAGCTGGACAAAGAACACAATAAAATAGTTCATAGCGGTTTAGATGGTGGTCTTGGCTGATGTGGGACATATGTGTGTCATGTGTGGGGCCCATATGTCTTCGGTTTTTTAGCCATGTCATCTTGTATTGGATATGCGTCATGTGGGGGTGGAGGGAGGGAGGTATTTTGTTTGATTTTGAAAGTTAAGATGTGTATGTTGTCTAGTATTGGAGTTCGAGGTGCCTTTTCAAATTCACCCACTAGTTTATGGGGTAAACTGGACTTGACTCTTTAATCAAAATACATACAGGCTACATAAGAAGGTAACATAAGACAAAACATGGTAAATTTACTTTTCTAATCAAAACACATGTATACACATAAGGATCTGGCAAAAGCTGACATGATATCCACCGGAGGTCTACTTGGGTCTGTGTTATCTTCTAATCTTTTGTACCCAGTTGATTGTAGTTCACTTTGGCTTTGTTCTTAATCATACTTCTCTAATTTTGACCCTTATAGAATATACACCAACATCTACAACGTCAAATTAGTTTCTACCATGAACTATGTTGTGATAGTACATTTATTTAGTATTGTAGATGTTAATGTATTTTTCTAAACACTTAGTCGAACTAAGTGAAAGTTGACTTAAACAAAGCTAAAATGAAATATAATTTGGAATGGAGTATTACACTAATACTGTTTCTCCTTGTAAATTACTGGCCCTAACATCCTGTTTCCATAGCTAGTGAAGCTTCTAAAGTCGGTGTGACTATCGAACTTTGGCAATCGGTGATGGTGGAAATGATGTACGGATGATACAACAGGCTGACATTGGTGTAGGAATTAGTGGTAGGGAAGGTCTTCAAGCTGCAAGGGCTGCTGACTATAGCATTGGCAGTGAGTACTTAACATCTTATCTTTTTCTTCTGCTACCACAATTCTTATGGCGCTACATCTTTTACTTATAATAAGACCTGCGGGTTATCATGGTTTCTGTATACTAGCTGTGATAGTATTACTGTGCTTTGTTCTCATGTTTTTGTTGCAAATTATCCTGATTATTTTTTCTTGTATATCAACTCTGTTTAATTACTTTTGTATCCATGGACGTCTTCAAGTCACTAAGAGAGTCTGGGAATACCAAAGTGAGAAATATTTTCGTGTTCATAAGTATTATAAGCCTGTCGGTTAATGAAGCATGTCTGGTCTTTTTTGCATCAACTCGTACTTGACTTATGTGAGGTCATAACAGTTCCTTTGCTGTGGTTTGGTATGAATTCATGTGAATTTATATGCTCTCTGTTCTGGTCTAGGTTCTACAATAGTTTGATTGAACTCTGGAGTAGTTAATACTGTGCAAGTTTATATAACCTTTCTGACACTTCTACTGTTGATTGACAGAATTCAGGTTCCTGAAAAGGCTGATTCTTGTCCATGGGCTACTCCTACAATCGCACTGCCTTTCTTTTTTCGCAGTACTCTTTCTACAAGTCATTGTTAATTTGCTTTATTCAGATACTGTAAGCCATAAACCTTTGTTACTTGTATTATGGTAGTTGGACATGTAGTGTGTGCTAGTTTTCTTGATTGCTCATATTCTATGTGCAGTTTTTCTTTTCTTTCAGGCATTGCTGGAACAAGCTTATTCAACTCAGTTAGTTTGATGGCTTATAATGTTTTCTACACAAGCATTCCTGTTTTAACTACTGTACTGGACAAGGATTTATCTGAAAAGACAGTGATGCAAAATCCAGAGATATTACTTTACTGCCAAGCCGGAAGGTAAGTACCCTTTGCATGTTTGCTGTTAAGGGTTGGTATATCTTTTGTGATTTATTAAGTATCTGCCAGAATCCTAGATAATTTAATTTTTATTTTGTTAAACTTTGAATTTCTTTTTAACTATTTGAGTATCTTTGTAGGCTTCTCAATCCAAGTACCTTTGCTGGTTGGTTTGGTCGATCATTGTATCATGTAAGTTCTTCATTCTATATTTTGCCTTTTTGCTCATGGTTTGCAAATGGTAGTGTTGCACTTTCACTAGAAGAGCTCAAAATGCTACTGGGATACATATTGCTTAGATACTACCCGAAACGTAAGAATTCAACAAAACTATAAAAAAGATTTGACCAGCAAAACTGAAAGCTGTCTCTGGAACAGCACCTTACGCCTTGTTTCTGAGTTCCATAACCCTGGATTTATTTAGCTCAAGAAGACATCAGTTAGAGCTACCAATCACTCTAGTGTGCACGCAAACCTCTTATGTTTTTTATTTGAACACTGCAAAGCTCTTATCTTAGTAGTTTTCTGCTTCACCTTCTCCGTAAATACATCAGTTAAGCCGCTATTGACTTAAGAAATGTGCGCATTGACATATACTTGAGCAGATGACCCATAAGACATGAACTGAGTATTTTTTAAGTTATTTAAATTAGTATGTTTTGTTTATCCGGCTAATGTGTATGTTTTCTCTTTTCCTTGATTGCAGGCAATCGTTATTTTCTTAATAACTATCCATGCATACGCTAATGAGAAAAGCGAGATGGAGGAGCTCTCAATGGTTGCACTCTCAGGAAGCATTTGGTTGCAGGCATTTGTTGTGACATTGGAGATGAAGTATGAATTAGAAAAACTTTACCCTCCTAACTAAGAACTGCTATTTGTCAGAGTGGTCCTTATTTTTCCTCTCTCACTTGCAGTTCCTTCACATTTCTGCAACTCCTGGCCATATGGGGAAACCTCGTTGCCTTCTATGTCCTCAACTTCTTTATCAGCAGTATACCCACTTCTGGAATGTACACCATCATGTTCCGCCTTTGCAGACAACCATCATACTGGATAACGTTGGTGGTAAGTTCTACAGATGTTTTTCAATTGGTTTTGTAAAGGCTTCATGCATTCGTTGAATTGTAGTGACCATAATGTGTCATTGTTCCAGTTGATCAGTGGAGTTGGAATGGGTCCTGTATTAGCTCTGAAATATTTCAGATATACATACAGACCTAGCGCGATCAACATTCTTCAGAAGGCTGAGCGCTCAAGGGGGCCAATGTACACCCTGATGAATCTGGAGTCTCAACTGAGATCAGATAAAGATAATATGATGGTAGCCGGTTCCACAGCGCCAGCCAAGAATAAGAGCTCTGTTTACGAGCCTTTGCTTTCTGACTCACCGATGGCATCCAGGAGATCACTTGCACCATCCTCATTTGACATCTTCCAGCCAGCACATTCCAGAACATCTCACCCAAGAAATATAAAAGCCAATTAAATTTTTTTTTTGGACCACAGTTAACTCCTAACAATACCCTGTATACCAGAATGACAAAAAGACAATAGTTTTCAGCTGAATTAGATATATTGCATAGTTTTGTTAATGATTTAGTAGATATTGCCCAAAAAGATAAACCGAAATGTCACAAGCCTTTTGTATCATACACTGTATTTTTTATACCTGTTGGCAAAACATGGGTAATGATCATTTATGTACCTGTATGGGAAATAAATTAATTTTGTTCAGTCCATCAGATGCACAAAAATAAATTAACATCCCAGTCGTACCAAAAAAAAGCCTGGGTTTTGTGCTCTTGTAAGCACACCCTGCCCAACCCAAGTTGTGGTTCATCTGTGTGGGCACAAACCGGTTCAAATCTGTGTATACTCTCGGGCCCAAACCGGGTTGCCGGCTTATCTGGGTTTTATCTCAACCTAAAAAAAAATTTAAAATGTGATATGTAAGCACACCCTGCCCAAATTATTCATCTGTGTAAACGGCACAAACCGGGTAAAAATACTGGGTTTTATCTGGACCTATCAATTTTAAAATGTGTGTGTCTAGGGCCCCAAATTATGAATGTTCGTTGTTTTCATCTTGCTTTGTTAAAAAAAAAAAAAAAAAAAAAAAAAAAAACCTTTCTCTCGGAACAAATCAGTATCAGCCAGGCGAACAGGCTTAGTGCTTCGCTGCTGCGTTTTTTACTTTTCCCCTTTGCTTTCCCCAGTTTCCTTCACCTTTTGTCCATCATGTGGTTGTCATGCAAGTTGGAAAGGTTATTAGTAATATCTCAGATGCAATAGCATTTTTTCTCTCTGGCGACGCTGAGTAAATTGATGGTTATACTAATATCCCAGTTGCAAAAGCATTTTGCTTTCTGGTGACGCTTGAGTAAATTGGTGGTTATACTAATATCCCAGTTGCAAAAGCATTTGCTTTCTGGTGTTGCTGCTTATACGCAGCTAGAGGCGGAATTCCATACAGATCAATCCCTACCCGCTACATTGGGCAACTAAGTTTTGGTGAATAGAACAAGTAATCATTTATATACAATGTAGATAATCCTTCGCTAGCGCAGAGGTACGGGATGTTGAAGTTAACTATCAGGGTGGATCATGTACTTGCCCCTTCTGCCCTTCATCGCTATCATCCACAATCGTAAGCAAGCTTTTTTTTTTAGAGAAGTCTACAGGTTAACTATGGGCCTACGTGTTAATATTAATAGAAGAGTGAACAGCATACTGAAGAAAACACCCAAGCACGAAAATAAAACAACCAACAACATGATAACAACCATAATATCTGCCAACGAAGACAGCCATGGTCAGGCTTATCCCCTAGTTGTCCACTGCCATAGCCGCTCCTTGTCGTGAAGAGATGAACCATGGGGAAAGGAGGCCTAGAACTAGAAGCCTAGCTATAGGACTAAGAGAACGCCCTGGCGAAGTGGATGTGGTAAGCGTGTGTAGCTTATTACTCCCACAGGCCCACACAAAGGTAGTTATCGATCCAACATCAATAATTAGTTGATGTAGTTTTTTTTTTTTTTTTTTTTTTTTTTGACAGTCTGTAAGAGCCTCACAACATGCATGCACGCATCACCCACTATATGAACATGAACATGCGTCAAACCCTACCCCTATGAGCACCTCCGGAAGCGACCGAAAGCCGGCGGTCATCTGGAGATTCTCGAAGTCACCATAGGCGCGTATAATAAGCCGTTGTATGTATTGGATCGTTGTGGTGGTGTCGATGGCTTAACCTGGAGATCGGAGACGAGGAAGATGAGATCGGATCGGACTCTTTGTATTTTTTTTTTCTTGAGTTCAGTTTGTAATAGGGATGATATGCTTAATATATCTTCCTTTTCGAAAAAAAAGAATAGAACCAATGTTTATATTCACTGAACGCAAGATCAGTTACCAATGCTATAGCTAGGATGACGTGGCCACATGATTTCCATCAAAACCTTCTTATTTAAAATTTTTTTATTATAAACGCCATTGGAGCTGACAGCTGAGCCATCTTATCCTAAACTAGACCAAGCATCGCCAGTATTCCCTTCACATATTCCTCGCTAAATATTAATATTATCAGTACACATCTGATGATGATAAACAGGAACAACTACTTGACATGGATCTCATCTTTAATTGTTCGCCCTCTCTTTCCAGTGTTCCATAGCTGTCTACCAGATGATTCTATCCCCTAGCTCAGCTCCTTTGGCCTAGCTTAAACGAGTACCCGGTCCTTCCTACCAGCTTCGTTCTAGCTAGTTTCTAGCTAGATCTGCTTTTTCGACCATGCATGTTGTCTGCTATATATGCGTCTCTGTTAATTTCCTAGAGCCACAGATCTCGTGGAAGGTGGGATATATAAGCATTTCCACGGACTACCTTGACTCCCATCACGTCCAACCATTTCATCCATCAAGACTGATTCTTCCTTACCACCACCTGAACACAAAAGGCAAGAGATGGTAAAACGATTCTCCTTCAATTATCACATCAGGAGATTGACGTAGCAGCAGAACAGTGAATGAAGTAGAGAGCCACTGAACATATAAACAAGTTTATCTTCGGTTTAGATCGCAGTTACTGGATGTGTGATCATGTTAATATTCAATACAATCGTCAGGACTCTGGAGCAACGCGTACTAGTGGTCGGTCTTCAGTGTTGACAAGCTATCCAAAATATGGTCTACTTAAAATATGAAAAGAAAAACCGTATATAGTTTGTGTTGTGATATGTCGGTCCAGCCACTCAATCAAACAGTAAAAAGTAACCCACTGAAGACTGAACTGTCTTTACGTTCTTGAGACGTTACTTCCCCAAAGTGTATTCACGCATGTGCAATTCGGTTCAGGCCGGGCTGGTTCGAAGGGCCGGGCTGGGCTGGCGCCCATCAACAAGCAGGGAAAGCTGTCTGGCAACCAATTTCCATGTCTTCCTAACAATGGAATTCCTCCGATTCTTTCCTCTTTTTATTAAAGATTAAAGAAGAAGAGCCGAGTTGAGAGAGAAAAGCTTGGTATCAACTTGACCGCAGTTGAAAACACTGGACTAATAAGGCGGGAGTGAATAAGTTCCCTGATTGCCAGTGTAAAAACGTGCTGAAATGACTTGCAAACCTTCGCCAATAATCAACATGCGCGGTGTTCCAGTTCTGCATTGAGCTCTCTGTGTACAGCCTATATTCTACTTACCAGTTTATGGAAGCTTGGACGGGTTCTAACACAGCCTTACACAAACACATATATGGAAGTGCTGTAGCCCACACGCCTCACGCCTCCCACTCTCCCACCAGCGCTTTACGCCCCCCACCCAACCCATTAGCCATTATCGGATCAAGGATCATTATCCAAGCGAAGAGCCTCATCGAAGTTCAGAGCAGCACGGCAGGCAGTCGGCGGCACGCAGCAGTCACCGTGACCCTGAGTGCCCGCTGCTCGGTAATTGCAAACAGAAAGACACACAGTGATAGACAGTGACCAGATATTTTGGCAGGGCAATTGCAAACGTCACAGCTGCTCGCGTCAGCAGTGCCTCACAATGACGGGCCTGCCCGAGCATGCCGCTTAGCCCTGTTTGGGTTCTTCAATGTCTATACTTTTTCATTTCCGGTTGGTTTGGTGACTAAAAATAACTAAATACCATTAAAGCAGTTTTATAAAGATAGACTAGTCATGCTCTAAATTAGAGCAAGTATTATGACACGCTTCAAGTAAGCTAAGATCCTACATGAAGGAGAGAGAGGAGAGGAGAGAGAAAAAAGTTATGTGCTTGGCTTACCGACCACTGAAGAAGGTAGGTGCTACCTATTTCTACGGTGTGGGCCTGCAAGTGCTACTACGCCCGCTTGCTTTGCGGCTGCAATGCGACATTATTGGCTCTGCTCTTGGGGTTGGGGCCAGCAATAATGAAGGGATGCACGTGTCCCACATTCCTTTTTAGCCACTTTTAGCACCTCTTGATGACTAATCGAACTAAAGTGTTTTAGTCACTTTTTAGCCCAGTCCTTCACATAGGACCATCACACCACTATGCAGTCATGCCTGCCCAGCATTGCCTCTGCGCTATGTCTTGCACACTTGTCCGTCGTGTTGTGTTTCCCGGGACTAGCCGTGGAGCATGGCTTCTCAATCCATGGCATGAGAAAGAAGAGAGTTTAAACAAAAAAAAAGAGGTGAGAAGAAAGCAACGAAGACATAGATATAAGTAGAACCAAAGCATAGATGGCTATAAATAATGGAAGAGAAAAGTTTGGATCTGACACTACTCTTAGAGTGAGTTGGCATTGTTTTTTAGGATCTATGCTCAAGATGAATTTTGAATTGAGCCTAGAATTTACAGAAGGTCTGGAAATAGTATTTTTTCATATCTTATGCTTTTAAACATGATCTCACTCCCCTCCACCTGGGTTCGCTTAAAAAATTGCCTCTTGAAAACATATTTTCTAGGATGGACATATTTTCAAAGACTGAAATTGATTTCCATAGGCGAAGCATCATAGTTGGATATAGTTTGCTAAGTCAACCCTTAAAAAATAGAAGATAGTCCTAAAAATCATTCATGTAGTAGTTGTTTCTACTTCACTCGAACCTATCAACATCCATGTGAAGCACATGATTCTTATTCACTCATCCTCTCAACCACATATCAATCTCTTATAGGAATATGGTGGAGAGACTATAGTGACGATACGTGGTGGAAAGGCTCGTATAGTGATATGTTGTGGGGAGAAAATATGGAACTTGATTCTTGTTCATACCATGGTTGATCTCTTATGAAAACTATGTTCTTATCCATACTGCGATTGAGCTACGGTTTGGCACAACACATCTCTATCCAGCGGAGGCTCCTTCTTCAAGTGAGTGCGACATGGAAAGCCTAGGCTCACAGCTAGGAGGTGGAGTTGCAGCCTTCACCTGCCTCGAGTGATGCACATTGAACTCTGCATGGCTGGTGATACGACAATAACTAATTTATAATGTTGTGCGTATTGTTTCTTTGTGTTTGTCACGAGACTTTTAGTATATTGCAATGGATGATTTTTGAATGTTGCAATAGATGATTCATGTATCACAGAAAGTAAGTTTTGATGTTAGGTTTACCTTTTTCTCCTAGTGTGTTGTAGCAACCTATAAGTTTTAGCTTGTTACGTATGGTGTTAGTTATTTTTTATAAAGTCAACTTAGTTGTTGACAATACTTTTTCAAATGTTTCACTACTCAAAATGTGCTTTGATATAGATGTTTCAGTACTCAAAATGTTTGATTACATGATCTTTTAGTATATGATGATTTCTATGGTTACAATAAGAAAATTGAGATATTTTCTTACATGATGGTTGTTGTTGTTGTTGTTGTACTAATATATGGTTTGTCGTCTTGATTCATGAAGTTTTCATCTACATGTTCTTATGTTACCATCATTTTTCTTGTTATTGTAATGGGCAATGTTTTAAGTTGTAGAAGATGATTCTACTAAGTACTTTGTCCTTTTTCCTACTATAATGCATTTGAGGATTACATAACGTGCATGCAACATTGCAACATGATGATAATTTTTGATGAGAGAATTTCATCTTCCTCCTTTTTTTTATTGGATGATACAACATGACGATAATGTTTGATTTTGAGTTTTCCATCTTTATGGTTAAGGTACCCGACGTTTTATAGAATTTATCGTTGTGTAACTTGATGGTTAGTTGCTAGAAGTTGCATGGACTATATTTGTGTGGTCTCAATGGAAATACGGTCTATGTTGGTATCTGCAAAATAGAGGAGTATCTCTAGTTAGAACAATTCTTTTCTGAAATCAGTGCATTCTTCAATGTTAAAGAATCACTTCATGCTCAATTTTGTTCTTGCATGATTCCTCAAATTCATGAAACGGATGTAGTGACGATAGATAAAAACCAAGATGATCCTTTCCAAAACTATACATCTCACGTCAAGATCAAATAATAGGCATATCATCTCTTTTTTTTTTTTTCTTTGGGGGCAACAAGAGCATAGAATATGATACAAATAATGGAAGCCAAGTGAAATGAGAATCTTGCAAATATCTTCGCTAAAAGCCAGGAACAACATTGTCTGTACTTCATAGATTGGTTCCATGTATATAATTGAAATGTTACTTACTCTGTTACTACAAATTACATATCACTTTAACTTTATCCTAAATCAAATTTATTTTAACTTTGATCAATACAAGTTTATAAAAAAAAAGATCTATCAATCTACAACATCAAAATAGGTTTAAAACCTTCATGAATTATGCTTAAGGTGCATTTATCTGGTCCTGTACATCTTAAAAGATTTTTTAAAAAACTTAATAAAAGTCCGATAAATTTATAGTAAACTTAATTTAGAATATGGATGGAGTATCGGCATGGCTCGTATGTATTTGGTAGTTTGTAACCAGCTCTAGCTCTACAAGATGAAACTCTTTCAACAACAAAAAAAACCTGATTACCCATAACAACCGGGCCTGTCCCTCCGGGCCACACCGCGAGTAGTACACAATCAGTTCTGAACCCTGGTCCCGGTCCCAATGGGCCCAGCTTAGGGCCTAAGCTGGGTCGAGCAAAACAAAAGCACCCGCACCAAGCACGGCGTACGGGTCACGGATGGATCACACGTCTACGTCCACTGTGATCAAAGGCAGGAAAAGCGCATGCATCAGCATCAGCCAGTGTGAACGAATCAACACGCGGGAGGCAATTAAGACCGGATTAAGCAGTGATTACGGCGCACAAATTCCCCGATTAGAAGCGCAAAACGTGGGGGTTTTACTAACAATACCCGCCGCGCACAAATTCCCTCTATTATTAGTAAGTGTAGTGCAAAACGTGCCCGACGCAGATGGCACGCACGTACGCAAGCTAACCACCCGTGACTCTCACCGCCAGGTCACGGCGCGGCGCTAAATATCTAGCTACTCTATCAATCGCCGGTTCACCACCGGTCGGTCGCGGGCCGCCGTACCTGTACCCGTCCTCGGATATCTGCCGTTGCGTGGACGTCTGGACGACACCAACCACGCGAACAGGAGCAAACCAGGCGGGCACCCGGCAGGCAGATATGAGAGATCCCTGCGGCTGGCTCCTGCCGTACGTGAAGCTGTCCGTCCGTCCCCGCGGCATCGACGGACGACACGGCCCGCTGTCCGTCAGAGGGAGGAGGCCGAACCGAACCTACCTGTCATACGGGCAGGGCACGCGAAAGGATTCGTTGCTTAGTCCGTCACCATCGTCCGAGGACGAGCCGGAGGTAGCTGCAGCACAGCAGATACACTGCACGCTTGGTCCAGCAGCCTCGCCGGTGCCGGGGTCGAATGGAATATATGCTCCCTCCCTAGGAAAAGCGCAAGTGTCGCCGTGGTCCGTCCGTCCATCTACTCGCGGTCCGCGTGCCTGCCTTTGCAGCCTGGCGGCAACTCAACTATTGGTGCCAGTGCTCGCGTTGGCTGCCATCCATCCACCCGCGCCGCGATGCCGACCGATCCCCCCGATCGAGATCTCGTGTGCGGTCCGGTCGATTCAGTCTAATAAGTCCTCGAACTGGGAAAGGTGGGGGACGGACGGGCTCCCATCGATCGCGCTTTGTTCTGGCGCGTAGGGACCTTTATTCCCGGCAATTAAACAAATGGATTGCGGGCTTTGCTCCACTAGCTAAGCAAATTCGGTTCGGTTCGGCTCGGCGTGATCCTCCAGGCCACACCCCCTGCCCTTGCCCTCGGCCTCGGGGTATATATTGCCAGCCTCCCCTGCCACGCCTTCCCTTCCCTACGACACCATCACACCAAGGGCAGCTGCAGCCTCGCAGAGGAAGGAACAAGATATCAACCAGATCAGTGTACAAGCACAGCACGCTTGGTTGCTTCAAGGATTTAGGATTACCTCGGTGGTGGCCATGGCAATGGCGCAGCAAGCGAGCTTCCCTGCTCGACTGCTACTACATGGAGAGAGCTCACCAACACGAGCTGGTGAGTGTGTGTGTGTGTGTTCTGGTTCTTGTTGGCTGTTTGATTTCGATTCTATTTCTATCAACAAGACAAGGGATGTGCTCATGGATGTGTGCATTGTTATTCAATCATCAGGAGGGACGACGACTACCGGCGCATGGTGATGGCGTACCTGATCGAGGCGGTGTACCTGCTTGAGCTGGGCGGCAGGAGCGCCGGGACGCTTCGGCGGTGGCGCAGCAGTGGTGGAAGCCGTTCCACTTCCGCCTGGCGCACGAGCTGGTGGACGACCGCGACGGCTCCGTGTTCGGCGCCGTCTTCGAGCGCGACCACCACGGCGTCCCCGACAGCGCCGGCGGCAGCAGCAGGCCGAGCCCGAGCGGCGCGCCCAGCGCCGTGATCGCGTTCCGCGGCACGCTGCTCCGTGCCCCCACCATCCGCCGCGACGTCGAGGACGAGCTCCGCTTGCTGGCCAAGAACAGCCTCCGTGGCTCCGCGAGGCTGTCGCGCGCCGTGCAGGCGCTCAGCGCCACCATCGACCGCTTCGGCTCCGAGAACGTCTGCGTGTGCGGACACTCCCTGGGCGCCGGGTTCGCGCGCCAGGTCATCCGGATGCTCGTCGCCTCCTCCTCCACCACCTCCTCCTCGCCGCGCCAGCAGCAGCAGGCGGCCGCCTTCGCCGCCGCGTCGCCGAGTCCCCACCTCTTCAACGCGCCCTACCTGTCGCTGCCCATGGGAGTGAGGGCGTCGTCAAGACGGCGGACTGCCTGCTCAAGGCGCTCCGCTCCGGCGTCGCCACCGTCGGCAAGTGGCACGGCAAGGCGCTCCGGAACGTGGCCTACGCCAACTGCATCCTCGGCTACACCAGGCTCGAGAGCACCAGGAAGTTGTGAGGATCGGATCGGATGCCTACCAGATGCTTGGAATCCTCGACTCTGACTTGAACGTTTGAACCGTCCAGCCCTTCCAACCAAACTGTACCTATGCGAACCGTGCCGTGTGTCTATGATCCATCACCTTCATCACCTTGTAGTAGAAAGTAATTAGAAATTAATTCAATTCTAGCAGTAGCAGGAGACGAATAAGCATCATCTGACCGGAGGATCGATGCAAGGCTTTGCATGCATGCTTTGCTTTGCTATGTACAATCTTTAAATGTGAATTATAGCAGCTATATATATTGTTTGTTCTTCATTCTTCTTCATGTATTGTTGTGTTTTTTTTCATTCACACCGGTTGCGGAAAAGTGCAAGAAACCATGGGAAATTAAACTGTGATGAGATCGAACACGAGCCAGTGAGCAAGAGATCCCCTCTGCCGGCAGTTCGACGAGATTGGCTTGTAGCATTGGGCCCAACCGTAATTGTAGCGTGAATCTGTCTCAACGTACACCACCACCGCACACTAGCGCACTCAGCTCTCTCAGTGCTTTATGTCGCACGCTCTTTGATCGCTTCTAGTAGTCCAATCGATGGGCACAAGCTTCGGCCGGCATCAGCATGTAGCTAGGACAAAGGTGTCGGATCTCATCGCATTGATCGATCGAGCGGCAGACGGTCGTGCCGGGGCATCCTACTGTCAGATTCTGTATTACTATGTTCGTGCTGGTGGTTTTGAGCTTTCAACAAGCAGCTATCATGAGGGCAAGCAGAAAATTGTGGAGCCTTTCTACCGTTCCTTTTCTTCCATGTGTTCTTTTTGCCGTAACTTCACTCACGTCTCCCTTTGAAATTTGCTTGATTTTCCAATCTTCTAAAGGGAGACGGTATACTCCAAAGTGATTATTTCCTTTTACCGGATGATAAATAGGGACACTTGTAGATCAGGGCACGTTTTATTTCCTCACCAAACCAAGAGAGCCAAATTAGCTCCCTAAGGAAAGCAAGGGAAAAACTCGCTTTCGCAAGCATCTTGACGGCTAGCAAAGAATCCAAATGACCCTTTACTATTGGTTTACAACATGATGCTCCTTTCTCTTCTATATTCATATTGGTTACAACATGTTGCTCCTTTCTCTTTTGTACCGTTTTCACCTTAAGGTTTTGCACGTTTTATCTCAGAGGCTATAGCCTCTACCGTGTTAGATGTGGTCTTAGGGTAGTCTCAAGGGAAGTTTCGTGAGAGTTTTATTTACATTAAATAGGTTACGCATAGGCATTTTTTGATGACATGACTACGCATTTAAGAAAGAGAGAAGAGATTACTTTTAATCTAGATGTGACTCTCTTGACACGTTACCGAACTCACTCGAATCATGAAATCAAATGCCTATGAAACCATAGATTTAAACTCCCATTGAAGGTGAGTGTTTATCCAAGCTTTCATTTCATTTCATTTTACCCATTTACACTTTGAAAACAACACAAGAAAACCTACTACGTAGGAGATCGATGGCTCTCGAAACATTCTTTTCTTTGTAGCTTAATTTATGGAACAGCGGAAACTAACATTTGAAGGTTGGGTGTGAACTCCTAAAGTTTCTTTTCGGAAACACGGTCCAAAAAACTTAATTGCAGCATTTTGTTGTGTTGACTGAAGCTTCCCTGTCACTTAAGAGAGTTTTCTACAAAAACCCGGGCCTGGTGTCCAGAACTTGTCTAGAACATTCACGAAACCCTCGGCAACGCGCCATTTTTTTTTTTTGGACTGAACTGCCGTGCCGTTGGAACGGTAGACCCCCTCGTACCATTGAGTTGCTAGAAAAGACAACACGCCTTAGACCGGGCCACCGTCCTGGCCCCGTAGGTGAGCACTCGTAGGTGAGCACTACACTGGGTCACTCGGCCAACCTCTACCTGAACAAGTGGGTGGAAACACGACGACTGCCCCCTGCTTTTGGCCACCACCGATCTCATCAGTCTGGGTCCATGCGCGCGCTCACATGCAACGCACACACGGCGAGGTGCACGGCCGGCCGGCGAAAGCAAGCACCAGACTACTCCCCGCGTAAAGACAATCGAGGAACGTACGGCGAAGCGCGACGAAGCAACCCGCAACCGAGTGGCCCCGGCCGGCGGGTGGGTGAACAACACCGCGTGGCCGGTGCTGCCTCTGGTAGGGCAAGGCCACGACACGAGGGTAAGCAACCGCCGCCAAAGGCGCGAAACGTAACGCGGCCCCCAAGTTTCCGCGGCCAAGATGCGGCCGGGACAGCGCCGCCGCCGCCACGATGGTTGGCGTTTTGCTGGACGATCCGCGATTGGGTGGAGACGCGTGTGCCGCTTGCTCGTTTTCTTGGGGAAATTGACAGCGAGGCGCCGAGAATAGATCTTGGCATGGCTGGCGCAGGTGACACACGGCTACAGGTGTGATGACAGCCAACAGCCAGGAGCTGGAGCGATAAAATAAACGCAGAACAGAACAGATGGACTGCTGAAACGTAACAAAACAAGGTTTGTTCTCGTTCGTTGCAGGACTAAACGTTCATCCTTTTTGGGTGGTCACGTTGAACAAATAGAGGCCGTCTCTCGGTGTAGCGATTCTTCTTCTGGCCTCTAAAACTGCTTTCCATTTGCCGAGACCACGACGTTGTCGGACGGAGGAGGCCCCAGCGGCCCAGCCCGCGGACGACGGCAACGCTCGGGTGATGCTGCACAGGAACACCTCCCCATCGCGACGGAGCCCAGGGGAAGCACACCGTCGTCCCCGTCGCCTTCCGCGGTCAGGTCGCCGTCGTCATCCCCGTCGCCTTCCGCGGGCAGGTCACCGTCGTCGTCCCCGTCGCCTGCGGGCAGGTCGCCGTCCGCCGCCAGGTCGTCCCTCCGCGAGCAGTACGTGGTGCTCCGCATTCCCACGGGGTGTTTTGCTGCATGAATGCAACGCCTGTCTCTGATCGTGTATGCATGCACGCGTTTTTGCGCTTCTCGGCAGGGTCTTCTGCAGGGGCGCGATGACGCCTCCGTCGGCGCCGTCGGTGCGCGAGGCCCCGACCCTCCGCCGGTGAGACAAGGCTTCATCGTCGGATTGTAAGCCACAACGTAGCTGGCAGCTACGGCTATTATTGGCCATTTTTTGCCGCTGCTGACGGTACGGGATGAAGAATGTATGTGGTAAAATTTTTGTTCTGATCGCGACACCGCTTCTTGCCACAGCTTCGCTGGCGGTATGTTGCTGCTGCCTAGTCGAAGAAACGATTATGTGACGCGGGTGTACACAGCTCCATCAGACATGCACTGTACATAAATAAAATTATTTCTGGACAGTATATACAGAATAGGGTTGTGATCTGTGCTAGAATGGGCTGCATTTTTCCCCGTCGCAGCCACGCTGCCATACATGTACTGCTTGGAATGTACAGTATAGTTGTGATCTGTGTTTTGAATGAACATGTGACCGTGCGGACGCTGAAGCTGTGAGTGATTACTAGCAGCATCATGGTATGCCTTCCCATTCAATAGTGTGGAGCATTGCAGCACAAATCTCAAAAGCAGTTTTGGACGGTAACATATGTTCAACATTTGCAATCGCAATGTTTTTTTTTTTTGCACCTAAAAGCCCTCTTTTCCACCTCTTTGCCTTACTGCCACCTTTCTCACACGCTACAACAGTTGCAAGGGAAAGTTGATTTCACACTGTTTGCCTCACAATTCTGGTGCTCCCCTAGCCACAACCCGGCAAAGCCCGCCTCTAGTTGGTTAGAAACCCATGACCCATCCCTGCGTCCACGGCCAGCCCAGTCCAACGAACCCAGATTTTCAAAACACAACACGAGCCCGCTCCCAGCGACCATGCCGGTGGTGCGGCAGCGGCGGCGCTGAGCCCGACTGCCAGCCACCCGCAACCAGAGCAGGTCCGGCAGAGCGATGCCTGCGCCCGCCGCACCCGTAACCGCCAGGCAGAAGCGGGAAGACTGGCCCCGCACCAAGCACGACTCCCTCTTCTCCCCATGGAAGGTGCGAACGAACTCCCCGTCTCCTCACCAGTTCTCCTCCTCGCCATCTGCTCCTGTTTCTGTCGCGAGCTGGCTGAGGGTGCGATGCGGTTCACAGGATCTGGCTCCCTGACCGCCAATTCTTCATCTCGCCTGTGAAACCCTGTGTCCAATCTGGAAATTCTGGGTTCTTGGTTCGCCCCCCATCGGCGCCTCAACCTCACACTTATCCCATTTCCAGGTTCTTGTCGGGCCGTCGGACTGGGCGGACCACGCCGCCGGCAGGGAGGGGGTCCAGAGGTACCGCATCCGCAACCTCCCGGACAACTTCCCTGGCCTCTACGAGCTAGGCGTTGCCGGCGCGGCCGATGAGGGCGTCAGGGCCCGGAGGCGTGACGCGCGAGGCGTCGTCGTCGTGTACCTCGGGCAGGCTGACAGTGTCCGGGCGAGGCTCCAGCAGTATGGCCGCTCGGGTTCGCATCTGGACAATGTGAATTCGCTGGGGTCTGCTGGTAAAGATGCGGTGAATGCGCTTGCCGCGGGTCCTGGACTGTTCAGAGAAGTGTTCTCCAGAGGCTACTCCGTCGTGTTTCGATGTGCGCTGGTAAGCATTTCTATTGATCTTGTTTTTCCATTCTAGGAGTTGCAGGAGAGGGTGCTGGAACTATTGCACTGTGCAAGTGTAGTAGTGTACTTCGTACATTAACATGCCAATGTTGTTTGAGTTCTGAATGAGAGTCGAGTTTGAAGGTTTCTAAACTGCAAAGAAAACTATGTTGTTTGCCCACAATATTTAAGTAACCTCCCATACATAGATAGCATTATGTTCAGCTGATGGAGTGATATTGTGTATATGTGTTCACATGTTTCGTTCTGAGGAATGTTATGCTTGCTCACTTAATCCATTTCACATTGTTTCTTGCTGAATGTACACTTTGCTAGATTTTTTTTTCATAAAGAATTATCATTCTTCTTCAGCAGTTGAATTGTTAGATGGTTTGCTCTTAGCTTGTATAAACAGAATAATAAAAATACATCCTCCTAAAGGTTTCTAGTCTTACCTCCACTGCTTCCTGCAGTGTTACATTCAGAATTGCATTTAACTACAAGTGAACTATCAATATGCTGTTCCTCATGCAAGACAACCTAACTTTGATCACCTGTTCATGGAAAACTACTTGGGGATATATATGTGTCGTGGCATTCCCTAACTAGATTTTTTTTTTTTTTACATTTTAATATAAAAATGTACACCAAATACAAGTGAATTGGAATAGAAAAGGTGATCAATAGATCAGTTGGTATTTATATACTAGCTAATGTGTATTGATTGGAGGATTATATATATAAAAGAAACATGGCCTAATGGATGTAGGGAAATCTACTGATATTTATATACTTGCTTAGTTGCTTTATAAAACCAGAAATGGTCAGTTATGAATTCTCGGTTGTACTTTTCACGTTAGCAGTTAACATCTAATTCGATTATTATATGATTCTCTTAACATTTCCCATTCTTTTTGTCCTTTCTACTATTGGAAACAATCAGATGGACAATAAACAAGAAGCTGAGAAGACTGAAGCACTACTGCTTAGAGTATTTGATTATGCATGGAACAAGCTTCAGAATGGTGCTTGTCGCCGGGAAGAAATACTGCAAAAGTTAGAACTGCGAGCAGCCAACCAGAGATCTCTACTTAGCGCAGAGTAAGTGACATGAAACAAAAATTATTTGGAGAGAAAGCTGGTATAAAGATAAAGGGAAGTGGTTCAGCTAACACCTCGCCTGGCATAATTAAAAGTATGCTCCCAAGGGTTCGCACTATTGTTCGTTTCAGACCTCAGGTACTTAACTCTGAGGACAGTGAAGGTGAGATGACAGATATTCCCTGGAAAAAAATATCTGATATTCCCAATGCAAATAGACAAGCACATAGAAGGAGGTCCGAAGGATACAAAGTAAAAAAGATTGATGTTACAAAACGGAGAACTGTGCCGATACAAGATTCTAACTCTGTTTGTGGAGTGGTGCTGGAAGATGGTTCTTCTTGTCTGGAGCAACCAGTTCATGGAAGAAAGAGGTGCAGTTTACACAAAGGTAAAAGAGTCAAAGGCAGCCCAAAAAGTTCACCTGCTAGCTATCCTTGCCAAGTTGAGATTGCAATTCCTGAGTTCGTACCTTGTTTAACTGAAGATTTGGACAGCTCAGTTCCGAAACAGGAAAGCAAAATACTGGAGGAACCTTTGAGGCACAGCGATAGCTTCGAATCAGAAAAGGTGAATACTGGAGAAGCTTCTACAGAAGATGGAACACGTGAAATCTCCAAGTATGCTTGTGCCTTAGAAGAGAAGTCTTCTCATGCTGAATCTGAGTCCCAGGAGCAGCATCCTTCTGGGAGAATGTGGTTTGAGCTGCTCAAACAACAGAGGAAACTGGCGAGCAAACACCCATCAAGAGGCCCAGGATCTCAGATACCAGCGATGACAGATAACAGGCCTTGCAAAATGGTGTCAATTGCAGGAATGGAAAGGTGTGATAAGGACAGTGGAATAGAGGTCACTGGTGCTTCGTTTTCCAGAAGCTCAGGATGGCCGTGTACCTGTGGCGCCCGTACATCAGACGGTTCGCCTTGTATGAATAGGCCGGTTGAAGGGAGGAAAAGATGTGCACTGCACAAAGGGCAAAGAGCAGCATTCCTCCCTACATCACCGGTATCATAGACAGGACGTTTTTTTTTTTTATAATTCTTACATCCAATTGTTGTGTTTGCACTTTTAGCAAATTGAAACACAGAAAGCTTTTTTTTTCATAAAGCTCTTTTTCTGAAGGTTGATCATTTATATTTCACCTTGTGTCCCAAAAAGACTAGAGACATTTGTAACTGTATTTGATGGATTCGTAGAGAGCTGAAGGATGAATCTCTTATGCTGAGCATTGCTCATCTGATGGGCTTTAATTTCTTCATTTTCTACATCATGAATTTCACGCCAATTTTAATGTCTTGCGCTTCAGTAAGGCTACAGAAATTGTAGGCTTGCTGCCCTTTTTTTTTAAAAAAAAAAAACATTCCACCCTTTTGTTCGCCCCTGCTTTCCTGGATCATCAACGAGACAAAATCGTCTAGGGTTTCATAGCCCAGACGGCCAGGCGCAGCCGCATTTGGCAGAAGATTTCACGAATTCAAAGAAAATTAGTTTGACGCAGAAGATTTCACGAATTAAAAGTTCTCGTGGGCCTGCCGCCTGCGGATCCAAATTTGAAAGCATCATCTGCCCGAGCGTCCGCACGCACCGCATTGGCCACCGGAAGAGAGCCCGAGACGATTGCAAGCCGCAGCCTTCGCCTTCCTTCCACCCATCACCCATCGCCCCGTGCTCGCACGATGCTACAACCACATCTCCTCCGACCCCCACGCCTCTCCCTCGCCGACCCCGTCTCCACCGACATCAGCTGCAGCCGTGGCGGCGGCCGCCGCCGCAGCCGCCCGAAGCCCAAGACCAAGCCCATCACATTCCCGCCGCCGCCCCTCCGCCGCCTCGTCTCCACCTCCCTCCGCCGCCTGCTTCCCCGCCCGCGCCCTCTCATCGTTCTTCCGGGCGGCGGGGGCGGCGGATGGTTTAGGTTGGGCAGAAGCAGAAAGACAACGGCCGAGGAGGTCGCGGCGGTCGCGCTCTTCCTGGCGCTCGGAGGCGACAGGCTCGCTGTGCTCGCGGAGGCCTGGAACGCGTCCGGCCTGGGCCAGGTGCTCGACGTATGGGCCGCGGTGTTGGGGAGACGGCGGAGTAGGCGAGGCACCGGGCTCCGGCGGCTCGCGGCGTTCATCCTCGGCGTCGTGGTCTGCGCGCTCGTCTGCCACATGAGGGGCGTGGCGTTCTTGGAGGGGATCCAGAAGACCGGCGGCGGCCGGAAACTAATGTGGATTTTCCTGCATTAATGGATTTGCTCATTTTTGTTCGTCTGCTTGACAAGTTGAGATTGAGGTGCTTTTGCTCATCAGGTTGAGGGTGTTTTTTCCCCGAACCCGTTCTTGGGAGTTGGGATGTCGATTTTTCTTTTACTTTATTTTTGGAAATGTGGGGATTGCATAAGACGTTGGACTGTTGATACGATTTGATATTCTTTTTTTTAAAAAAAAATTACTTCCTCCATTTCATATTTCATATCCATTCTAAATATCTTGGAGAGCAAGGTATCAAAATTATACAGAGAAGTATAAAGATTTATGACACCAAATAGGTATATTATAAAAGTATAATCAACAAACAATTCAATGATACTTAGTTGGCATTCTAAATGCTATTGTCTTATCATATAAATTTAATTGAATTTAATTTAATTTAACTCTCTAAGTTTCTTAAAATGACTTATAATTTGAAATGGAAACACAAGTACAAATACAGCGCACATGCTTACCTCTGAACAATCTTACGCAAAACCCTATACCACTTAAAGCACCTCCAAAAGGATTGAGCTAACAAATCACGAGATTCACAAAGTTTAGGGGACGGGGACTATCACATACCACTAAAAACATTGCACTATCAGTTCGCACGATTTTATAGTTCCTACAATCCTACTTTTATTATTATTATTTTGGGCTAATTTGGTAGCTGTGTAACCGTATCTTCAGTTGTGACTCTTATGGTGTCATGGTGCCACAAAACAGCTTCAGCAGTTTGGTAGAGCGGATTTGCCTTACCTTAGTCTCTTGTTAGAGAAAACGTAACAAGGAGAGTTTGCTCGTTCTGATGAGTACGAGACGATATCCTATGAATGATTCACTGGCTTCGAAGAAAAAAAATGATTCATAATACAGGAAATCGTGGACAGCTTCTAAACCCAGGTCTTCCATAATACAGGAAATCGTGGACAGCTTCTAAACCCAGGTCTTATTTCTCACATATATATTGCGTTGCGCTGACAGGATTACTACAGTATCCTTGTTTCTCACATACGGAGTATAGCGTAGCGCTAACAGGATTTCCAGGAACAGGATGAGAACATAGTTCCAGACCCTGTGAATGACACTTAATATGACAGATAGCTTAGTGGTTCACCCGGTCACCCCTCAAAACTGAACAAAAACATAACCAACACAGGACCTTGGCTCTTGAGATATAAATGCTATTTTGCAGCAGGCTGTCAGCAGAGCTTTGGTTGCTCTTGTGCCTAAAACCTACAAATTACAATCCTAGGGGCAGTATCTGAGGCCAAAAAAGTCTCCCGGGCATTGTTACAAAAGTCTCAACATCAACCTAGCACATAATCCCATAGATGAGTTATCAAAGATGTTATGATCAAACAATGTGTTAGCCATGATGCTGGGAGTCAAGAGCTGTTATCGCTGCAACAGGATGCTATTGCAATCTCTTCTTCTTGCTTTGCCTTGGGTCCTCATCAAACACAACAAGCTCGTCGTCGTCATCGTCTTCAACAACTTGAGCACTGCTAGAACCGACATCCGAAGGATTTTCACGAGCATCAAAATTCTCCTTCGACTCTAATACTTCGTTCAGCTTACGCTTCATTCCAGGATTCGCTGATATATCCTCGGCAGTACCATCAACATCTTCTGTATTGGATGAAGATGGAACTGATCTATTCTCACCATTACTGGTAATTTGCTTATCAACTGGGCCAGACCACCCAGCAAGAACCATTCCATCAGGCTCCTTTTCTTCATCGAACTCATCCCTGCATTGACCATTCGATTGATGAAGATACAGAATTGTGTGTCAGCGCAATAATACAGAATTGCAGCTTATGGATACCATTGTATCTGTATGGCGCACAAAGCAATTTGGCACCCAGTAATCATAGAAATGGAAAATCTCAATATGTATCTAGCGTATAAGCAAGGTTAATTCAAAATAACACCACATTACACAATACCATGCAGCTCTAGTTTTTGTATATGATAAGGTACAACATGTCTTGTTATGTATCTAGCATAGAAGGTTTCATTCAAAATAAGACCAAGTTACATAATAACATGCAGCTCTGGTTTCTAGAGATGGGTGTGAGGTATGGAATTACATTATCTAGCATAGAAACAAGGTGTTAATACAAAACAAGGGCAACAAGTTACATAACACCATGCAGCTCTAGTTTCTTCAGATGAGTGCAAGGTACACAGAGGCCAATCACCAAGATTTCCAAAGAAATGGAACCATGAAACTATAGGTGCATAGTCAACAGAAAGAAGGCAAAGAAGAACCTGTGTTTGATGTTGATACTGCATTTCAGTTCCTGATGCAAATCCTCGACTGTAAGCGTTGTGCCATTTAGAACGGGAGCTGGAAGTTCAGACAAGACCTGCAATAATGGATCAACACAACTAAGGACTGCAAGCTTAAAACTTGAGTTTATACAAATAAATTGAGCTGGTCATGAACACAACAAAGGGCTGCAAATATTTAAGAAATAAGAATAATACATAAGCCCAAGTGCATACAGATGACTTCGTTTGAACAGGAAAATTAACTTAGAAAGTAAACGGTTAGTATCAGAACACCTTTTCGAGGTTTAAAGCATAATTTGCAATCTCATCCTCCTCCAAATCTTCACCATCCTCAAAAACAAGTGTGGCGCCAACCATAATCATAGGGAGGTTCATTCCAAGTTTGCTTTTTACAACTTTTTCAATCACTTCACGGAGCTTCGTTGTCTTAGTATTAACCTCCAGAACAAGTGGGGTCTGTTGTGTTAAGTTTCACTTCATGTCAGTGCCAAAGAAACAGATAAAATATAAGAAAACCCTAACTGGAAAAGTACATACCTCAGAGCAGACATAGCATGATTTACTAGGTTCAAAAGGCTCGACAGGCATCAAGAGCATCTTCCTCGCTGGATGCTCAAGACAATATGTCATTCTGTAGAAGTTACAAGAATACAAGATAATTTATATACAATGGCATATTGAGAAAGAAAATACGTTCCGCTTTAGTCTAGATGTTTCTCAGTTTTGACTCTTCAGAAGGAAGCATAAACAGAAACTAAGCATTTGACATGAACAGCAAATCTTATATACAAAGCGTTGGTGCAAGAAATACAATGTGACAGGTTTAGAATGTGGTTACCTATAATCTTGATAATCACCCTTGAGAACTTTAATTGCTTCGATGACGATTAGACCAGCTATTATAGCATTGGTAGTTGCCACAGCATGAACTATATTTCCAGCAACACCTTTAGCTTCAAAAAGGCTATGCAGTTGTATTCCAAAAGAGGAAGCTCTGATATTTGCTGCAGCAGTAACAAACTCAACAGCCAGTTGGTCATCCTTGTCAAAAATAAGGCTCCCTATTTCCTGAAAGAGAAAATCAAGCCTGGATTAATTTCTATATAAAGGAAACTTTAAGATGTCATAAAACTCTGAAAAGAATCTATACGAACCTTCTCTCTTTTCTCAAAAAATAATTTTAAAGCCTCCAAGAACACTCTTGAATTGTCAGCAAGACTCCATATCTCTTGGGAATTTCTAAGACCTAGGGATACCATAGCAGATGGATCCTGCTCGTCATTTATGTGATCCGAGAGCGACCATTTTGCTGAACAGCATCTTCAGGCAATGCATCTTTAATGTATATTGGCTTTGGCTCTCTCCGATTCTTCCAAGTTTCCTTATTATCCAAGGCAACTTGAATGTTGTAACCAAATACGTGGTCATATATTCTCTGGGCGTAATGCACAACATCTTCATCTACACTCCTTTCAAAAACATCTGTTTTTGAACTGGTATCATCTTTCGAATGCACATTAAGATCATTACCCTGGTTTTTATCACCAAATAGCTTTGCAAAAAGCAGGTCTTTCGCCCAAACGATGCAATGAACAAACTGCAACAACAACAACAACAACAACAACATAGCCTTTAGTCCCAAGCTAGTTGGGGTAGGCTAGAGATGAAACCCATATGAAACAATACAAAAGAACGTAGAAAGGCACAAGACAAAAAAGGATAAAGATAGGGTAGATAGAAAAGGAAACAAAGTCATGGTTCAGGCACGTTAATAGCAATGAACAAACTGCAAAGAGATAAAATCATTCATTAGTGCTAAACCTAAGAAGCCATCAGATTATATATAACTAACATAATTGTAAATGCACAGCAGTATAACCCCAACAAGCTACCATGCTGATATTTGTGTTCTTAAGGAAAATTGTTGATATTAAAAATTGAACTGCATCAGAGATGCCAAAAACAGTCTTTAAGACTGCAATGGCATCCATGCCCAACTAAATCAAGCATTGGACTGAATTAACTTGCCATAAAATGAAAAATAATCATTTTTTCATATACAAAAATATGCAATACATAAAAGTTTACATTTATGAATCTGAATAGCAAACACATTCCAGAAGATGTTCAAAGCATTGAAAAACTAAAGGATTAACTTACACTTGCATGCATACAATAACACAAAGAAAAACAAGAGTGGATATGCAGCATAATAAACTGTCCAACGAAATAAATAAATAAAACGTCGAGCCAGAGAGATAGGTAACCTTTGATGGTGTGCTTGTAATTGTGCAGACAGGATATGATTTAGGGACAGGCTTTGGTTGACACTCATAGCACTCTGTTTTACCCTTGACATGAACAGTAACCTGAAATATATGGAATGGAATGTACTTTGAGCAAAGCATTAGCTTTCAGTAATATGCAGGGTGGTGTTGACTAAGTTTGTCAATATTATTAGTGACAAATATTAGGCACATGTAATTTAGAAATGCATCGTTTATTCCGCTGAGAATAAACAATGTACCAGATTTTATGTATACTAAGATGCAAAGGCAAATTGATACAAACCAAATTCAATGCACACATTTGATGATATTGTGATACACAGACTGTACATATTCCACCAGCATTGCAGAATTTCTGAATGTTTCAAGCTTCAAATTTTTAGAGCACCGCTTGCACACTACCAAAATCCAATACAATCACCATAGCTAATTATATTACTAAACAATGAAAAAAAAAGGATTTACTGTTGTGGAAAAAAAGACAAAACATTTATATCAGGGATCATTATGTGTTCTAGGACAAATGCAAAACATATAAAACCAGAAAGGTGAATATTGCAATGTCACTGACAAAAGATACACCATCCATAGTATTAGGTCGTCACCCAGCAACAGCAATAAGCATATACCAGCACAACTGATTTTGAGACTACGACTGCAGTATTAGGTTGCCTTACCTGTCCCAGAAAACCAGTAGTACCACTTTCAACCAATGGAACTTCAGCAGCAAGACAAAGGCGGTTAACATGGCGTCTAGCATCCAAGTTATCAAGACCATTCAGAACAACATTAAACTGCTTGAAGAAATCAACATTGAAATTTGAATCCTTCACATTTGCATGGTATGGTGTTATATTGATATTAGGCCTAAATTTTAACACAGCATCCCGAGCAACCTGGCAACACCAATGACATAAAGCAGTGTAAGGAAAAAGAAAAACAATCGGGTGATTACAAGAAAAACTATCACATGGATAATTTTTCTAGTCATATGTGGAACTCACTTTTAGCTTTTGACTGCCCAACATGACTCTGTCGAAACAAAAACTGTCTATTCAGATTGCTAACTTCAATTGTATCCAAATCAATCTGCAGATAAAAAGGTTGACAGATTTATTACCATCGGCAATAAGGGAGTATAATCTTTACAAATGCATACTTACCAACCGTCAAAATATAAGATGGATAAAAATCCATAATAGGACTCAAATGATAGGCATCAGAGTAATGAAAATATTTACAGATGCAGCAGATATTTTTTTATCTCACTGTGATTCCATATGCAGTAAGACAAATGGTTGTATTCATGTGCACAATCAATAATTAAAGTGAAGCCAATAATAGAAAAAAAAAAGGCCACACAAAGTGCTCAAAGGTCCCACACAGGGTAGGGTCTTGGAAGGGAATTTATAGACAGCTATGAATTTTATTATTTTACAAGGAGGCTGATTCGAACTTGGGACCTCCTTGACACCTTTTTTTGGAGGGGGGCATGGCCCTTTTTTTGGAGGGTGGATAATAGATGGCTCCAAAATGCAGCAAGATATAGGTTTAGCTTGGGAAGTAACTTTGATTCATATGCCCAACCGGAACTAGTCTAATGGGACAGAGCGATAAAAGGAAATTGATCATAGATACACATTGATTTGTGCGCTTTGATTACCTAAACAAGGACTACGGTGTGTTCATTTATAAACTGGTTATAAACTACACAGAACCTAATGTAAGTAATTATAATTAAGGTAAAAAATGAAAATGGGTCATACCAACATAAAAATAAGCACCAGGACAAGAAAGTGCCTGAAAGAGCAAGGCACTAACACAATTGCAACGAGTGCCCCCAAAATGCAATACAGAATCCACAAGCACAATCGCAAGTGCAAGCACGAGCATGGAAGTCATCGGCACTACAGTTAGTACGCCACCCTAAAAGCAGATTGCCAGTTCGTGGGTTGAACAGTACAGGTCAATTCTCAACTCTAGGTCAACGCTATCCCCATCATAGATCCCACTAAAAGCCCAGAACACACCAGCAAAAGCACCATCCACAGGGCGCCTTCGAAATCTAGATTCAAGCAAAGCGGGCCAGTAAACCTAGACCCAGCCTCGAGGTAAAAAAACGGAGCGGAGCGGAGACTCACGATGTGTATGTCGCTGAATCCGGAGAGCGCGAGCGTCTTGAGCAGCTCGCAGCCGATGCCTCCAGCCCCAACCATCAGCACCTTGGCCGCCTGCATCCCGCACGCACGCACGCACAACACCAGCAAAAAGTGTAAACGAATCAGCCCCGCGCGCACGCGCACCCGAAATCCGACAGTGAACGACGGTCCCCGTCACTCACCTTGATGGCCTCCTCCGAGGACGCGGCGGCCGCCATCGGGGGCGCGCGCAGTAGGGTCGCCTCGAGGGTTTTGAGTGAAGTGGGGTTTGGGTGCAGATGGGAATTTGGGGCGAGAGGGAGGGAGACCGTGCGGGGCGGTTTGGGGAGGGGGATTTGAGGGCGAGGGAGACGAGGAGAGGACGGCGCGGGCTGCCGAGCCGAAGCGTCGTGGAAATTGATGGGGCTGGCCGGGTAGCTGCCTCCCGGCTCGATCGGTTCCCCTCCTACCTACCCTATGGAGTCCTGGGAGGGAGGGAATCGGACGGACGAGCCGGTGGGCCGTTTTGCTCGCTGCCGCTGGCAGGCTTTCGGGCTTTGCCATTCTGCCACAAGGGTTTGGGCGTGGGGACCAAGGGCGTGAGTTCCGTAGTTTCACACGAGCTGGTGGTGGGTATGGCAGCGATTATGTTTGACCTTCCCTCTAGGCTGGGGCCCGGTAAAATCGATCGGTTAGCATGAATGCATGATCTGTTACAAACTAGATTTTGAGATTAATAACTACCTAAAACATTGTTTGGCTACATGAGATAAAACCGGAAAAAAAACAAAATTGTTTTCTATAAATAAAGATAAACAAGTCGGCTCTAACAAAAAAAAAAAAAAATCTAAACCCTTATTTGCTCCTCGTGTTGTCTTTCTCCTCTCTTTTTTCTTGCTAATTAAATGATTTATTTGACTAGCGAAAATCATTACAATATATTCGTTCTCACTTGTGCCAACCAAACAACCTAAGGGACTGTTTAGTTGGTGAAATATATTGGGTTTGGGTAGTATAGCATTTTCGTTTGTATTTGGTAACTATTATCTTACCATGGACTAATTAGGCTTAAAAGATTCGTCTCGTACTTTTTAGCCAAACTGTACAGTTAGTTTTTTATTTACTTACATTTAATGCTCCAATCATGCGCCAAAAAATTTGATGTGACGGGTATTGCAGCACTTTTTTTGTTCACTTTTCACCAACTAAACAGGGCAATTTTTTTCCTATTTTAAATTTAAGTTAGAAAATATCATCCAAGAAACATAGATGCAATTATAACCGGCTTAGGAAAGAAAATGTGCTCAAAAGATAGAAGAGACAAGTATGTGTTCAAACTTGCCTTTAGCATGTTACAGAAAATGAAGTGAGTTTGTAGAAATCTCTTTAGGTGCTCTCGCAACTTCACTATAAAACCATATGGCTAAAAATGTGGAGCAGATCTAAAAAAACGTGGAGTAGAGCAAATCCCTAACACACCCCTCTTAATAGTCGTTGTCCAACTCCGAGAGTGAGTAAAGGTGTATAACACCACCAAATTCGCTCTTCAATAAAATGTACTCTTGTCGATTCCTCGCTAGATTGGGCCGGAATTGACACCTTCTGATGATCGGTGGAGGGAGGGAGGTGGTGACGCTGGGCGGCGGCGGCCGCCGGGCGGCAGGCAGCGGCGCGCGACGGCGTGGGGAGGGGCGCCGGGGGCGCTGGTGGCGGCGGCGGTTAGGGTTGAGAGAGAGAGAGAGTTTGGAGAGATAAGTCGTTTAGGGAGCTACCCTTTTAATTTTTCTCGCTTAAGATCCAAACGATTACATGCCCCTTGTATTTATAGTCCGAGGGAGACTTGCTTGCTAAGAAATATCTAGGAGGTTTCCTTATAGATTGGAATACCTCTCTTATAAGCAACATATTTATTTCCTATTTTATTCCTATATTTATTCCCTAAATATCTATTACTTAATAACGGCCGATGACGCGATGGAGACGGAAAGCGGCGGCGGCCGGCCAAGCCTTGGCCGCGGCGCGCACGCATACCCCTAGGGGGCCTTGTGTGCCATGCATGGCCTATGGGCCCCACCTCAAATTGGTTCATGACATCTCTCCCCCTTTTCGAACAAAAAGGCGTCCTCACGCTTTGTGGTTCTCGCACGGCCGTCTTTGTTGATGGGGTGATTGAAGCGGCCCGGCACGAAGATTGGTGCATCCACTTGTGTCGGGAAATGAGCCGGGCGAAGATAAAGATGCTGACCTTTGTTGATCTTTGGATCAATGGATGGAATTCCATTGCTCTCGGAGGTGGTTGCATCGGTGCCGAAGTACGCCGAAAGTGTGGTGAAAGCCAATCTCAAGTGTGTGCAAAATTATCCCACCTGGTTCGAGTACATCCCATAAGACCGTAGACAATTCTCGGCGTAGTAGTGGTGGTTGTCGAGGAAGAAGATTGGCTCGATGGCAAGAAGATATGTGGTGGCTCTGCAGCGACCAATTGCTTGTCGTAGTCGTCGGAAGGTTGACGCTAATCACCGCGAGTGTCGCCCAAACTGGTGCTCCTGCCTGGAGCTTGTTGGTTCCGGCTATGTCGTGTAGCTCGTGATCCGTTGATGTAGCAAGTTGAGGTAGTACGAAAGCTACCGAGAGTTCGACGAGGTAGGGGGTTGATGTGGGTGGCATGTACCTCTTGTCGCCATCGGTGAAGCTCACAACTCGAGGCTTGTCAAGATGAAAGCGTTGAACACTTGGGCGAGGTGGATCGACGTGCTCCCCTCGTGTAGGGCGCCTGCCGCTGTAGGGCCTCCCCTGGTAGGTTGTAGAGGTCGTTGGCGAACTTGGAAGCATAGGCGTAGTCGTACTAGTCCCCATGTACTCCTGGTGGCGCTATGTTGCCGAAGAGGTCGCCGAGACCTTCGGCCGAGTCGGGCCGCGGTCACCGAAGTCGACCGTTGGGAGTGTAGTTGTCGCTGAAGCACTTTGCCGGTGTCGGCCGCGAGGAGATCCACAGTTCGGCGTGTTGATGTTCTCCGCCATGGTGGAAGCCCGGCACGCCCAAAGAGGTGTAGCATATTGTTGTCGCTGTTGAAGGTCGGCGGGTAGGCTAGTTCGTCGACGTCAGGTGGGTCGTCATCGGCGTTGGCGCCCCTGAGAGCGTCGGTGCCGTGCGTGGCGCCCCTGATGGCGTCGTCGTTGTTGGCGATGTCGTCGATGCCGAGGGTGTCGGGCGTAGCGACGTCGATGGAGATGTCGTGGTCGTCCACGAGGGCGATGTTGTTCCCTCCTATGGCCGCACCCGTAGGGGAGGCCTTGTTGCTGTTGATAGTGCCGGTGTCGGGGACATCATGGTTGGCGACGTCGTGGTTGTTGCTGGTGTTGTTGGCGGTGCCCTTGGAGGCGTTGTCGTTGGTCGGCATGGTGATGACGAGGACGTCGGGGTGACGCCGTTGGCGCCAATGGGAGGGTCATCATCTGCGCCGGCGTTCTTGAGGACGTCGTTGACGAGCATGGCGCCTATGGTAGCGTCGTCGTCGTCGATGGTGGCGCCCTTGGGAGGGGCGTCGTTGCCGTTGGAGTCCTTGGTGCCAGTGTCGTCCAGGATGTTGATCTCAGCGACGTTGATGTCGACGCTAGCGACGTTGATGTCGACGTCAGATGATGTCTTCTTGTCGTCCACGTTGGCACTCCAGATGTTCCCAATGTCAAAGAGGGTGTTGGTAGTGACTGGGAAACTTATCTGTGTCATTGTAGTAGCCGCGAGACGTTGGCCTAGTTGGGTAGGCTTTTCGTCGAAAGCGGTGGTGGACGTCTGTGGTAGCCTCGACCGTTTACGATCCGGGTCGCGAGAGCTGGAGCATCCGTGGGGTAGGCGTGCTCGTTGCTTGCGGCGTCGATGATCTTGGAGGGGGTGACGTGGCGGCGCTGTGAGAGCGGCGCCGCCGTCGGCGGCGCCCATGGCGGGGGGAGCGATGGCGGGGATGACGTCGGAGGCGCTGCGTCGCGTCGGCGAAAGTTGGCGTACTTATCGATGATGGGGCTGAATTTTCCTCCATGGCTTTTGCCTCCATGGGCTGCGATGTAGTTGTCGATGATCTTTGTTGATGTCGGAAGCGGGCATGGCGGCGGGCGGCGATGTTGGCGGCGCCCGTGGCCGTGTCGTCGTTGTACATCGTCGGGCAGTGATCATCGAGCTTCTCAAGAAGGCGGTGAGGGTGGCCTGAATTACCTTCATGGAATCGACAAGCTCGCGAATTTCCATCCGCAGCTTCGGCGTGCCTTGTGGTTGGCCATCGGATCTTGGCATTGTTGGTGGTCGAAAGCCGTCGGTGGTGGGAATCATCCCGGTCTCCGGATACCGGTTGTCGATTCCGGCTAGATTAGGCGGAATTGACACCTTCTTGATGATCGGTGGAGGGAGGGAGGTGGTGACGCTGGGCGGCGGCGGCCCGCCGCCGGCGCGCGGCGGCCGTCGGGCGTGGGGGGGGGCGCGCTGGGGCGCCGGTGGCGGCGGCGTTAGGGTTGAGAGAGAGAGAGAGCCGGAGAGATAAGTCGTTTAGGGAGCTACCCTTTTAATTTTTCTCGCTTAAGATCCAAACGATTACATGCCCCTTGTATTTATAGTCCGAGGGAGACTTGCTTGCTAAGAAATATCTAGGAGGTTTCCTTATAGATTGGAATACCTCTCTTATAAGCAACCTATTTATTTCCTATTTTATTCCTATATTTATTCCCTAAATATCTATTACTTAATAACGAAGCTGATAACGCGATGGAGACGGAAAGCGGCGGCGGCGGCCAAGCCTTGGCCGTGCACACGCACACCCCTAGGGGGGCCTTGCGTGCCATGCATGGCCTATGGCCCCACCTCAAATTGGTTCATGACAACTCTTCATCTTCATGTTCTGTTATGATTTTGCTAGTATCAGGTATCAGCTACTGGTCCAGTGAATGATAAGCTCAGTTCCCAAATAAGTCGACACCCTACCACTCAATGTATATTGTCATTTCCTGTTATATGAATAATTCATGAAGATATACACATTGGTTAGTGTTGCCACCATTGCTAAATTTCCTTGTAGCATGGTCCAAGGTTTCTACAAGCTTAACTTTATTTAAACCATGCCATTTTTGATAAGTTGGTTTGGTCTAAGATATATTGTAATCCCGTCATAGGTTCTAGTTTTTCTAGTACATTATTCTTACTAAGTATTAAACATATTGTATATAATAAAAACTATGTATTTCAAAAAGTGAAGTGTTTTATAATTTAGAACGGATGATGAGTTCTTTAATATCAACATCAATACAAGCTATATGAACCTTTTGCCCTTTAATCTTTACAACTTCATTTAGAGCTCCTTTGGATCATTCAATTTCCTTAGAGATTGGAGGGGATCGAGGTGTAATTTAGTTCAATTTTCCCTCGATATCCTCCAATTACAAAGAAGAAGGGTTCTTAACGATGGTTGGATAACTCAGCACACCAATTCTCTTCCACCAGTGCGATTCATGCAATGCAGTATTCTGCAAGCTAGCTAGTTCACCCTCCGGCAGTTGCGCCGGACCTGTCCGCTGCTCCCGGTTAGCACACCAATGCCGCCCATCTTGACCATGGCCGCGGCGAAGTCGCTACTGAACCGCGCCGAGCTGGCCGCGTAGCTCCTGACCAGTGCGTCCGTGGAGCCGCCGTTGAAGAGCTCTTGATCGGAGTGCAGCAGCCCCTGCTGCGCGAGCAGGTCGCCGTAGTACGCGTTGTCGAACGCGTTCGGCGTGGACACGTCCAGCGGCGCGTTCGCGCCGCCCCCGCCGCCCCGCCGGGCAGCCGGCCCTCAGCGACGCCGCGAAGGACGCGTTGATGTTGGCGTCGTTGTAGATCCTGGACTGGTAGTTCTGGCACTGCGCCTGCCCCACCGTGTGCGCTCCTGCATACATATGCAACCGCTCACGTGTCAGTGGTGACCAGCGGTACGTGGCGGTTGGGGCGGTGGCGCGGGTGCTAGCTGCCAAGCTGCCACCGCTGTTAGAGTAGAGCCACAGGGGAACTGGTAGTTGCATGGTCACGTCAGTGTCTCAGTGACCATGCCAGGACATCACTGAACTCGATAAGGAGCTGTGATGCTGGCTGATCACTGATGAAATTAACCGTGATTGATTGATCCGTGACAGGGAGGAACGCACCAGACAGAGCGACCATGTCGGTGCTGCTCAGGCCTTTCCTGGCGAATGCGGCAAGCAGGGTGCTCAGGCTGGACGCCGGCGAGGGGAGGTCGGTGTTCGCGGTGGAGAGGCTCGCCGTGGTGGAGTCCCTCCTGCCGAGCTGCACCGTCCACGATGGACCTCCGAGCTGCACACGCAAGGCAGTGTCAGCTGTGCGTTCACTGTTCACGGACCGGACTGCCGGAGTCCGCCTCAGTGAATACTATTGCTACTGGTTGGGATGGTCATTCGTTCGTACCGCGACGACAGAGTCACGGGCGGCGACGGTGAGGATGTCGGCGCAGGACACGGTCTGCGGGCACAGCGCCTCCAGCAGGACCTTGATAGTGTCGATGACGGCGAACCCCCTGAGCGACCCCGCGTTCGGGCCCGCGCTCTTCTCCCCGGTGAAGTTGCCCGTGTCGTCCAGCAGAACGGACGCGTCGCAGCCCTGGCGCACATACACAGGCAGGTACACAGCTCGTCACATGACTTGTTCACAGATTCTTACACCTCGACCGACTGCCGTGGACTTGCCTGAACGAAGCAGTCGTGGAAGTGAAGCCGGAGCAGGGAGCCGCCCATGCGCCGGTCCAGCAACACGGCAGCCCGCACGGCGGTCCTGATGGTGACGAGCGCGGCAGGGCACGACGAGGCGTAGAACGTCGGCGACAGCTGAGCCCGTGCGGCGGCCACCACCGTGGCCAGTGCCAGGATCAGTGCAGAGAGCTTGGAGTGGCCAAAGCGATGGCTGCTGCACGCAGCAGCCATGAGCGAACAAGTGCTAAATCCCTGAACACTCGCTCCGGAACTGAAACGTATCTGCGAGGCTGAGCTGAGGTGCTGAGGTAGTGAGGTGCTCGGGTTCCTGTGTGCTGTGGTCACTACCTGCAGTGCTGGCAGCCAGAATATATAGGCTCAGACTCTGGCACCTTTGCCTTTACAATTGCTGGTCTTCGTTGGAGCTGTCCATGCTTTTGGTTCCATCAACCAAACCGATCGAAAATCCCTTTGGTTAAATTATTGGATGTATGTAAAGTTCTTTTGTGTACTCATCGCAATCACCGACAGTTTGAGAGGTTATCGAGCATCATTTGACGAGAAAGATGCGTAGCCATGAAATAATTTGGTTTCATAACCTTGGTCGATCATTTAAACAGTTTTCTTATAGTAAAAATAAAAACAAGCATTGATCGAGCGGTATAAGGAGGAGGAGGAGGAGGAGGACCTACGACGCACGGTTCTATCCCAATTCCAGTTCGATCATACAAATAATTTTCCACTTTTCCTATATCTCTTTTGAAAGAAATGTACGAGTCCTATCTTGCAACCACTGCGAGCGTCTGCCAGGAGGAAAAAAACGCACGCGCGAATGCCAGGAGGAGAAACGCACGCGTGACCACGCAACGCACACGCGCGGTGACGGAACTTTGCTTTGCTCGCCATAGAAAAAATTTCTAATCTTTTTTTTTATTTTTCTAAAGAAAAAATTATTTATTGTTTCTTGTTTGTTGTGATAAAATTATTCAAATTTGTATTTTGTCCTTTGTACTAAACACCACCCTCTTTTATCCTTGTTTTTCCATAGAAAAAATTGTTAATTTTCTCTTGTCATGTTGTGGTAAAATTATACTAGCTAAACACTTATGACAGATCTCACCCTTGTATGATAATCCAAGGGTCTGCCATGTTGTAAGAAATGTTGGTTGTTTTTTTTTTTTAAAAGATATAGCAACTCCCATAATTTTCTTGAATCCAGCGGTCAATCTACACAGACCACATGTATTTTTTGTGGATGGATCCGTTTGCAATCGGATAACCCAACGGTCCCCCGTAGAGTTCACTTTTTTTCTTTTCTTTTTTTCTCCTCTGCAGCGCAGTGTCCAGTTTAGACTTTTGAGCAAGTAGTCCACGTCCATGCAGTTTTCACTCTATTCTTTATTTTTTTTAATTTCTAACTTATCAATTTTTCCTATATACTATGAACAAATTCACTTTTCCTTTTATTTTTGTATTTCTTTTCGCTATCAGATTTTATTTCTTAGTTC
Source organism: Hyparrhenia diplandra (assembly GCA_015847255.1). Lineage (NCBI taxonomy): Eukaryota > Viridiplantae > Streptophyta > Magnoliopsida > Poales > Poaceae > Hyparrhenia > Hyparrhenia diplandra. Next base: position 152,944 of record JADLZK010000793.1, on the reverse strand, counting down.
CTTTTCTCCATTGTGTTTTCAAGCTTTTTCTTTTTTTCCTTTCTTGCATTGTATATTGAGAAATTTGATCAAAATAAAATACATAAAAAATTGAGTTTGAGAAATTATGTATATTTTTTTTCAAAGGAAGTTGGATAACAATAACTTATGTGAATAAGTTATCTTATTTGCATTATTATGTAAAGTCGTGTTTATATTGTATCATTGAATAAGTTTGCCCACTGGTAGTTATTAAGAACAAAAGTTGGACTTTAAAAGTTAGGTAGAGCAGGTATCATGATAAGTTATCTACTCCCTCCGGGATGGTATTAGAAGTCGTTTAGGACAAATGACACCGGTCTCCAAAACACAACTTTGACCTCTTATTATTATAAAAATATTTATGAAGATGTGATATATGTATACTTTTATCAAAAGTATTTTTAAGACAAATTTACTCATATAATTTTTATATTTACAAACTCAACAACTTAAAAGTTATTGATCCCGATGTTTGACCTAAACCTTGTCCAAAACGACTTCTAATACCAAAATGATTGAGTATATGATATTTTTTAAAAAATATATATTTACTAAGTTATGCTAATAAGCTATGTCATATAAAATATTATGCATAAAAGTTATATGTACAACTTTACAACTTTTTAAAAATAAAAATGTGAAAACTTTTTTTAAAAAAAGGTGAAAAAATCGTGGGATTTGACCGATGGTTGTTCGCTGATTAGTGCAACCGGGTTTCTATTGACTCACAAAAGACTTACACAAAAAAATATATACTCTAAGTTAGACGCCCTAGTCAAGGACATACACAATGTTGGAGGAGTGTTTCAACAAGTGATAATGACACGAATGACTTCAATAACAATCAAAATAGTACATCAAGGGTGAACTTTGTGTCGTTACCTATTTTTCTGTGAAGAATTAAAACTGAGTGTGTTTAAAACTCACTTCCCCTCTTAATATGTTGTTTGACTTTACTTCAAGTCAAACTTCTGTAATGTCGATCGAGGAGGAAGACACGAGGGATGTTTCACTAGAATCAGAACGCATAAATGATATAGTACTTCGACACTAGTGATCGATGTAATCAAGAGATGCTAATTTCTATCTTTATTTTCCTTTTTGTTGGCGACTCATGGTTGGTTTAACGCAGCCTACCTAAACTTGCTCGGGACTAAATGACTTTCTTGTAACGTGTTGCGCAGTATTTCAGATGTACTATCTTGTAAGAACTCTGAATGGATGGACATCGGAGTACCTCGTCTTTCCTAACCCCCCTGAACACTTCTCTTTAATTCTCTGTCTATGACAAAAAAAGTTTGCCAGGCACTACAGACAAAAACTAATGCTAATCCTATTAAAAATCAGGTTGACATGAGAATCACATTCCTTCTCATTGAAAAAGATTGGTGGTGCCTCTATTTGAGCTTAACATGGACCCCCCAAATTAAGCTCCTTCAGCTACAAGATATGTCCATGGGTTGGTGACAGGGATTTTAGGTTTTTTTAACACAATCTGAATGTAACCTTTTGAGATTCTCTCTGCTTTATAAGCTGTAGCTGACCCACATATTCCCCGAGTTGCACCTAAAGTTGGTTTGGACATCGATCTCACGAAAAACTTAAGTATGCTTGAGGATATGATACTGCGAGAGGCTAGGGATGAACACCACACATATTAGTGGAAGATGTTTTGCATAAATCCAAAACAACGACTGCATTTTGTAGTACGAATATACTATGCATAATCCAGGCATAATTGTTCCACCGTTTCATGTCGCACACTTTTGATGTCAAAAATATATGTAGGTCTTTGAAACGATAAATCCTTAACAAAGATGGCCGAGCTATGAAGAAAAAAAAATCAAGGCCGTATGGAGGCGGATAAAACATTGATACTCAAGGCAATGATCATGGTCTGGCACGTGGTTAACTAAAAGCATCCCTTTCAACCAAAATGTACAGTGTAGTATGTGGGATTCCCTTTTTCTTAGGGGTAAAAGAGATATGCTGTGACCTGTGATGACTGATGACAACTGTGAGGTATGCACAAAAAAATGTTGGATCTGCTCCTGCAGACCTCAGCTGCTATTTACTCTGAGGGAGCAGATATATGTGCAGAGGGTCTAATGTTCTACATTCTGGACTGAAATTTAGTGGATCAACGGATCTATAGCTATAATGATGATTTGTTTGCGACGGCAAGCTGAAGTCTGGTGACAAATTCATCGATGGACATCGTGCCGATCTCCCCATTGTGCCTGGACCTGATAGTCAGGGTCCTGGCTTGAACTTCTTTAGGACCAACAACTGCCATGAGTGGCACCTTTTGTGTTTCAGCATTCCTTATTAGCTTTGGTAGGCGCTCTCCATGACAGACTTCAACACGTAACCCTCTTGATTTTAGTTCTGAGGCCACCTCGTTACAGTATTGCAACTGAAAATACAAAGCAAGATGTCATGGTTTCATAAATAATACTAGGGCAAACATGTATCTGAACTATAAACATCTCTTCAATCGAAAGAGAAACAGATGATCCAGAATATCAGTGAACATATGCTTTCAATTTTAACAACATATGGTGAACGATAATGCAAAGAATCAAACCTCATTGTCTGTCACAGGTAGAATACGTGCTTGGGTTGGGGAAAGCCAAAGTGGAAAATCACCAGCATAGTGTTCAATCAGGACACCAAAGAAGCGCTCCAAAGACCCAAGGATAGCTCTATGAATCATGATGGGTCGCTTTTTCTCAGAATTTGAATCAACATAGGTAATGTCGAACCTTTCAGGCAAATTGAAATCCACCTATAACATATAAGGAAATGGAGCGTTAGTGTATCCTATTTTCCCTTGGAACAATTTGAGTAGAGTAAATCGCATTAGAGGCCATTGAGCTTGTGGTGTACATGCAAATAAAATAAGTCACCAAGCTTAAAAATGGGATCGATTCATCACTAAACTTTCAAAGCGGATCACCTGATGTGACTTTTGTGGCAACTTGCCTAATCACACTAGCATGGACTCCAAGTTTTGTTCAACATGTTAATGTTATGAACCTTAGTTCATATGGGGAATAGGGAGGATAACCATTGCCAAGAGGAAGGCCAGGCAAAGTTGGCGTGGAGGGAGACTAGAATCTTTGAGGGTTGGATTGTTTGTTGTTCATTTTTTTCCTTTCATTCCAATGGGTCCTGGGCACATAAAGGGGTTGGCTGGCTCCTTGGCTCTACTTTCCTGCATCAACTCTAGCTCCTAGAAATTACAAAGAGAAGACCTTGACTGCTACAGCAGTCAAGTCTTAAGGCATGTTTGGATGGAGGGACTAGGGACTAGAGACTAATAGGGACTAAAAATTAGTCCCTAGCCCCTCCCAAGAGTCTAGTGAAATTGGGACTAATTGAGACTAAAAATTAGTCCCTAGTCCTTATGTTTGGTTATTTAGGGACTAAATGGGACTAAAAATTAGTCCCTAGTCCCTAGTCTCATGGGAACCAAACATGCCCTTAGTCTAAGTCCTACCTGGCTACCAATTATACTCTAATATACTCTAGGATCTTCCCATGACAGTTAATGGGTTCAGATTAGAGTCTCTCTGCTCTGAACAAATTACTGGAGACCATATGTATGCTCAGTTTATTTAGTATAGAGACATCGATCTCAACCTAGACTCCTAGAGTTTATTCATATTCCATCTCATTCCCATGTCGATTTAGGGCACAGCCACATGTATTTATCTAGCAGCAGCACACTAGCCATAAGGTGGCTGGCAATTTGCATTGGGTGGGTGAAAACTACCGTGTAGAAAGTACATATAAATTATAAGGAACATAAATTAAAGGATGATATTACCACATCCTTCACTATAATTTCCATGTCAGCATTATTGGATGGTTTTACATTATTGGTGATTTTAGACCATTCAGTTAGAAAGTTTAGTCATGGATTAGTTTAATTTTGGAGAACTGTGACCTTTTTGCATGTACAAGACAAGTTTGGCGACCTTCAATGCCATTTACACATTTGAGCACCCTTATCCCATAAAAACATATAATTTACCTGGACAGTGGAACACTGCCATTTCCTTCCAAGAGCATCCTCAATTTTTAGATCAATTTTTGGACCATAAAAAGCACCTCCGCCTTCATCAACCTTGTATTCCCAACCTTTATCATCTAATGCATTCTTCAGAGCAATAGTTGCCTTTTCCCATATGTCATCAGTGCCAACTGATTTTTCTGGCCTAGTTGAAAGGTTTATCTCATAATACCGAAAACCAAATTGTCCAAGTATTTGCTCAGTTAGATCAAGAACACCTCTAATTTCATCTTTTATCTGGTTCTCCAGGCAAAATATGTGGGCATCATCCTACATAAATACAAATAGTTGAAATTTAGGCATTTTTTTTGAACGGAAATAGTTGAAATTTAGGCATCATCCTACATAAATAGAAATAATAGAGAACTGAAAACAATACCAAGAGTAGTTTTGAACTTTATAAAGTACGGGTGAGAAAATTCTAGTATCAACCATCCAGTGCTATGATTGTTAGCAAAATGTTACATAGTAGAATGTCCATATTCCATAACTTAAGGATAGTATGCTTAGAAAAGGAACTGAAACAAAAGGTGTTGAGACCTATGCTGTGTATTCTTGGAAACAGAAAAAGGTCATGTGTGGACTTGATTGCTGGCCAAGGACATTACATAAGCATGTATAAAGCAATAAATAATGCCAAAAGGTACTTCAGGGAAAGGAGCAAAAGCTGTATAGCAGTACTACAAAGCATGTCATTCGAAAAGAAAACAGCATCTTTAGCATTGTTCATCTCATCTAGTAGTAATTATATAAATAAGTAAAAATAAGCATTCTTAAAGCGGTAAGGCATCCTGTGATGATTTGGGTATGCCGGTGGCGCCTAAGGTGACAAGGTGTAACTAGGGCCTTCTGGCAATCTAGACATGCCTTTGGTGACACCTTAGGAACCTTGCTAAAAAGTATGAAATGATCATGATCCCATCAGTAAAAAATAGTGGTATAAGGGAACCTGAAGAAGGGAAGCACCTGTGTGAACCCTCTTACACGAACAACCCGTGCAGACTACCAGATAGCTCATATCTGTAGACAGTTCCTAGCTCTGCCACTCTGATAGGAAAATCCCTATACGAATGTAGTTTTCTCTTGTATACCAAAATGTGGTAAGGGCAATTCATGGGCCGCAGTTGATACATCTCAGCTTCAACATCCATTTGATTGTACATGTTCTCTTTGTAGAAGTCTATGTGTCCACTGATCTTCCAAAGATCAGCCTTTGCAACATGAGGAGTGTACAGTAGATCATAACCATGTTGCAAATGAATCTGTTTCCACGAGTCTTCTAAAATATGTCTGATGAGAGCACCTTTTGGATGCCAGAATACTAGACCACCACCAGCATCATCCTGAATAATACACATAGGTTATGGTCACAACTAATAAAAAATATAACTTATCCACAGGATGCGAGTCATATCTAGAAGTTAGACCTGGTTATCTATTTCATAGAGTTTAGAAAAGTAAACCAAGAACATGGACATTATTATGTTGGAGTAGTCAGTTATAGAAAACTATCTGCATCAAACATCACATTTCTGGCGCTTACTAAGAAACATCAATAGATGTTACCAGTTGCAGGATACAAATCAGATGACGTTGTGCTATGACTATGAATTCAAACATAGTAAGATTGGCCAGAGCGAAGTGGCCACTTTGTCTTCAAATCCCAAGCACAGTGAATCATTCCAATATTGTGGACTCAGATCTTGTTCACTTTTTCCATGTTCTACAAAGCTATAGATGACATGGAACACGGCAAAGATTCTCCCATGCATGAAAGCTATCAAGAACCACCAGACATTTAAGGGTTCTAAAAACTAAAAACACCACACAATCTGGCATCATTCAGTTTTATTGCTGGTGGAAAGGTTGAGGCTTATAGTTACCAATAAATCACTCTTCTGTGTTTACATATGCTTTCTCAGAAATTAAGATGTAAGACACACCTGTATAGAGAACAGATCAAGGTCCTGACCCAGTCGACGATGATCTCGGCGCTTGGCTTCCTCCTTAAAGTGGATGTAAGCCTTCAATTGATCTTCATTTTCCCAAGCAGTTCCATATATCCTTTGTAGCATTTGGTTTTTCTCATCACCTCTCCAGTAAGCACCAGCAACAGACTCAAGCTCAACAGCCTTTCTGTTTATTTTTCCAGTAGATTCCACATGAGGCCCGGCACAGAGATCCCACCACTCTTCTCCTACATGTCACGAAGGATATCATCAATACATGCTAGCAAAAATAAACCACTCACAATGGGTAAGTCTATTCTTTAAAAAGTATCCAAGTCACCAATTTATAAGGCTAACCAATGTGGTATATCGTGATTGGTTCTTCCTTAATGCTCTCCAAAATCTCCAACTTATAAGGCTCGTTGAGTGCTTCAATCCTCTTCCGAGCCTCTTCTCTGGACACCTCCTCCCTCACCAGTGGGAGGTTCAGTCGGATGATCCGATCCTATCAACAATTGAACATACCAAGTTGACAAATCAAAACCACAGCATTGCAGTTCAGGTCAATTCACACATGCTCAGTGCATAAATGCAGACTCACCATCTCCTTCTTAATCTTCTTGAGGTCCTTATCCGTCAAGGGCTCCATGTCGAAGTCGTAGTAGAAACCATTCTCTATCCAGGGACCTATTGTCACCTTGGAGTTGGGGAACAGCTTCTGGACAGCCATGGCCATCACATGGGCGCACTACAGCAACAATTGTGAACGACACTAAGATGCTTATACTTTTGACGAGACACTATGTAAACGTATGAGAGTGACGGGATTTTGGTGAGAACCGAGACCAAATTAAGCATACAATTAGGCCAGTTCAAGCAATGTAACGTAGGGGGAGAAAGGGAGCGGCAGTACGGTGTGCCGGATGCGCAGCAGGGTTTCGGAGGACTCGTTGGTGGGGAGCACCACCCGCTCCTCCTCCGCGTCTCCGGTCGGGGCCGCGGCCGCGGGAGCCTCTTCTACAGGTGCCGAGGGTGAGGCTGTGGAGGAGGACCGCACCGCGGTGTATGGGAACCTGCGGGAGGGGGCGGCTCTGCGGAGAGGGAACTCAAGCAGAGAACCGCCCGCGGGACGGTGGCGCGGCGACGAGGAGAAGAGCGAGCCGCAGTGGGGGTGGGAGCGGAGCAAGGGGGCGGAAGCGGATGGAGGCCATTGGAGCCGCCATTTGGCCCGGGCGACGCCGAGCTCGGGGAGCGTGTGGCGAGGTGCTCCGTGTTCCCTCGTGGCCTCGTCTTTGGCACGTCCCCGTTTGGAGTTGGATATCGTTCGGCTCAACTGAACCACGGGTCCACGGCACGGCACAGCCACTGGCGTGGCGAAATGAGACAGCGCAGTGACACTTTGGAACAGCAACAAATCCATTTTTTTTTTTTTTTTGCACAGGTTGGAAATCTTGAATCCGGTGAATTCCATGTTTTGACGAATTTCCCTCAGTTCTTCGTAAGGTCCATCATCCATGGTTGCTCACGGAGAAAATAAAACTTGAGGGACGGAACCGAAAGTGGATTAAGAACGTTTTAGCCCTCCCTCATCTTTGATGTAAGAATGTCTCTATAAGATGAATAAACTTATTCCATGGTAAGTTTAGCTACCCTAGTTTCTAGAAAATTCCTTCCTCAAAGCAGTCTTCTTGGCCCTCGAAAGGACACAACCGAGCTAAATGATGCCAAGAACCGGGCAGGTGTCCGCCGTGGAGGGGAGGGAGGCGCGCCTCGCCGGGATAGTGTGGGGCGGCCCACCGCGGAGGGAAGTGAAAGCCTCGGGAGGGGCAGAGCCGCGCGCGCTACGGGAACTCGCGGCTGCGCAGACCGGGGAGATGCGACGCACGGGGAGGAGCGGCCTAAACAGAGGGGTGACCACGTGGGGGGCGCCGAGGAGGAGTGGCTCGGCGGGAGGAGCAACCACGTGAGGAGGGGCCATGGGGAGGGGCAACCGACAACTCGACGGGAGAGGCCACCGCGTCGGGTAGGTCGCACGCAGGGATGGCCAAGAAGTCGCCGTCGGAGAAGCTTGGGGAGTTGGGGAGAAATCGGGGCCAACAAATTCGGAGGGTGGAGGAGGGGGGTGAAAGCTGTGTTTTTATCTCCATCCCTAAAATACTGAGTAGGGGATATTGATGGAGATGCTCTCATGAACCTGCTTTCACCGGAGGCCCAGCGCACCACGCTTAATATGTGAAAAACCAAAAAGTTTTAGAAAGGCGTGACACGGCTTCCACTGGCTGCTTAGTTACTTACTTCTCCGTGACTCAGCTGGAGAACGTTGAAACAAACACGGCATAGTTGCCTGTCTAGTTCAGCGTATGCAACCGATTTACTATATGGATGCAGCACAAAAGTCGCTGGTTATGCACTTATGCTCAGCACTATGCTCACCGTCACAAAAGCCCAAAAGCAGTAAGCTCAAAATCGACCATCATCGGTCCATCCCATTTTCACGGCCTAAAAGCGACTCGCACACTAAACATCAAGTCTGATGATTGACTAATAATCACTAATGATCGACTAGAAAGACTATCACAATCCCAGGACCATGAGCATCAAATAGTCACGGCCCATCGAACACAGTACACAGCGCTGCAGCGCAGAATGCTTGTAGACTCTGCATCCCAAATCTCGATGATGACATGCCACCCGTTTTACTCTTTTGAAATTTGATGACACTACCGATGCCTGGCTGTTTCCAGGGTGCAGTCCACCACTACGGCTAATGCGCACTCCAATCATATCTCTACTTGTTTGCCTTGCTTCAGATCCAAGCCTTTCCCCCCGCCTTTCGCGAGCTCAGGGCCACCGTGATTCTTACTCCTACTCCTATCTGGGCTGGGACTGGGATGGGATGCTCGTCAGGTGTATGCCGCCTGTGTATGCGTCGAAGCACCGCGCCTGTGTATGCCGCCTGTGTATGCGTCGAAGCACCGCGCCGCACGAGCGCACATTACTCTCGTGCTCCACCAACGGCAGGAAACGCTATAGCCTATAGCAACCAGCGGCGGCACACCCGCACACCGTTCGGCGGGCGTTCTCCCTTATGCGAGAAACGCTATAGCCGAGAAGGCGAGCGCCACCGCACCGTCACGCCACCCCGACCGCGCTCTGGCGCGCGCGCGCCACGCCGCCACGACACGGCGTGCGTGCCGGCCCACATCTCTATCCATCCACTGACCAGTCCCCATCCGCCTCTAAACCCACACGACCCACCACGGCACCACCAGTCCACCGCCACCCGCGCGCCCCAGCCTCACTCCCTAGCTCACTGCCCCCGCCCCCGCGCGCCCTGCCACCACAAGCAGCCACGCAGGAGAGGGAAATGGCCACGGCCGCGACTGCCACCACGGGGAGCAGAGCAGCCGCGCTGGCGCTGCTGGTGCTGCTGCTCTCGCTGGCACTGCGGGCCTCCGGCGCGGGTGGCGACTGCCACTTCCCGGCCGTGTTCAACTTCGGCGACTCCAACTCGGACACGGGCGGGCTGTCGTCGCTCTTCGGCGCCGCGCCGCCCCCAACGGCAGGACCTTCTTCGGCATGCCCGCCGGCCGCTACTGCGACGGCCGCCTCGTCATCGACTTCATCGGTACGTGCACGCTGAACCACTCCGCCGCTGAGCTGAACCCGCCGCCATGGACATGGCTGGTCTGCGCTTGCCTGAGCGGGGATTTCACTATTCACTTTTCACCTGCTCACTTATATGGCTATTATTGCACTGCGCGTCGGGACGGGCCCATCGATTTACTGACACACTCAAAACCGCCTTCACTTGCCGAGATCAATGAATGCAGCGTAAATTCGCCCTGCCTGTTAACAACAATGACTGTAGCAGTACGTAGTACATACTCGTACGACGTAGAATTTTCGTTACCAATTACCATTACCATCTGTTTCTCACTTCGTCTCGGCTGAGCCGAAACCGAGCAAGCAGAAGCGGACGGTTGCCTCAGGACCTCCGAAACGACAAGCCAAACCAGCCAGCCAACCCCGAGTCCGTGACACGAGACCATGACCCTGAAACACCGGTCTCCAGGCCATGTGCCGGACGAGCATGGGCGTGCAGGCGTGCCTCCAGTCCAGGGCAAGGGCAACCGATGCGCGTCCCCGTATACATCCAGCACGTGAGCAGGCGTGTGATTATTTTGACCTGCCTGTCTGCCGGCACGATCTTGGTTTTATTCCAAACGATCTGACAAAAGTTCAGTGACTTGCGCAAAGATCTTTGCATAAGAATATAAGATCATAGGCCACTGCCATGCTGTTGGGAGATCGAGATACTACCAATGGAGACCGCCCTGTTGGTCTGCCAATGCGAATGCCGATTGAGCCTTTTATTTTATTTTAGACAAACTCCTTTAGCCTTTTGGGATGCTGATTTTGGGACGGACAGAAAGAAGCATTACCTTATCCTGGTAGGTACGTGAAAAATATAGTGGGGGCAAACAGGCATGAGGAGGGAACGATCGGGGATCAGATTTGGGTGGCGGTGGAGGAATATTTATCAAATATATGGATGCTTCACTTTAAAGATGCTGACCAGAGTAGAAGGATAAAGGGTGACGGTGACACTAACTTTTTTTTTTAAACAAGTCCTTTGGCAATTTTAAGGGTATGGCAGTACAATCTGAGCAGCATATAGTAGGAAGTTATACATAAGAAGCTGTTTACATTACATTCTGAACACTAAAATTCAGGAATTCAGTAAGAAACTGAGTACATAAAAACTACCTTGTGGTAAATTTCTACTCAATTTTGTGATGACTTCACTGTTTCTGTCCAAATTCATGCACCTCACAATTTGTATCTTGCACTGAATGTCAACTGGTAACAAAAAACTTCTGTCGCTAGACTGCCAACGGAATGTACTGTGTTGTTTTGCCATAGACTAGTGCCAAGACGGTTATTCTTCAGCAATCAAATGGCAAAATGGTGCTTCTTAATGTACTCTTTATCCTTTTCCCCGAAATGCAGCTGAAAGCCTGGGACTAACTCACCTCAGTGCTTATCTGAATTCAATCGGAAGCAACTTCACACAGGGAGCCAATTTTGCAACAGCTGGTTCGTCAATCAGAAGACAGAATACATCTCTGTTCGTCTCTGGCTTCAGCCCCATTTCCTTGGACGTGCAGTTCTGGGAGTTTGAACAATTCATCAACAGAAGCCAACTCGTCTGCAACAACAAAGGTGACAACAGAAACCCCACAACCATCTCTATCAGTATTCAGTACCGCATCAAGCTCGATAGCATTCTAAAACACTTTCTCTTTTACATGTAGGCGGTATCTACAGGGAGATCCTACCAAGGGCAGAGTACTTCTCCCAGGCACTTTACACCTTCGACATCGGGCAAAACGACATCACCTCAGGCTACTTTGTTAACAACAACACTGAAGAAGTCGAAGCCATAATCCCTGATCTGATGGAGAGGCTCACGTCTTTAATCCAGGTGCTCTTTGTCAGAGCGGCATCAGGTTGCTCTTTGAAAGATGTAGCGCGCACACCTTTACATAGATCATCTGCTCATTGGCTGAATATATGCAAATTTGCAGAGCGTGTACTCGCGTGGAGGAAGGTACTTCTGGATACACAACACAGGGCCGCTCGGTTGCCTGCCTTACGCGCTGCTGCACCGCCCTGACCTCGCTACTCCAGCGGATGGCACTGGCTGCTCCGTCACCTACAACAAGGTTGCACAGCTCTTCAACCAAAGGCTTAAGGAGACCGTGGCGAGCCTCCGGAAGACGCACCCTGATGCCGCGTTCACCTACGTGGACATATACACTGCCAAGTACAAGCTGATCAGCCAGGCCAAAAAGCTGGGTAAGGCGTTCATGTCTGCTGGTGTTGTTTCATTGTTTGTAATGCAAGCTCTGAACATTTCCACTCACGGCGGAGCTCATGTTTGTACTGTATTATGTCTTGTTTGCGGTGCAGGCTTCGACGACCCTCTGCTGACCTGCTGCGGGCATGGCGGCGGCAGGTACAACCTTGACCTGAGCATCGGCTGCGGCGGGAAGAAGCAGGTGAACGGGACGGTGGTGGTGGTGGGGAACTCGTGCGAGGACCCCTCCAAGAGGGTGAGCTGGGACGGCGTGCACTTCACAGAGGCCGCCAACAAGTTCGTGTTCGACCAGATCGTCGCCGGCGCGCTCTCGGACCCGCCCGTGGCGCTGAGGCAGGCGTGCCATAGCAAAGGGCAATGAACCGGCCGTGTGTCACTCGCCGGGATGGCCACGCTGCAGCTCCTGCTGCAGCTGCTTCTGGCTGTGTAACTGTGCAAGTGTAAATCGAAGGAGCAAACAGCTCGAGGATGAGGTGTACGGCTTCATTTTGTAATAAGGGACAGGCAAATCAGAGATCGAAGAGCAATGCTGTCCACCAATAAAGGATCGATGGCCACGAAACAATAGCATGCATTGTGAAAGGATGTTGTTGAAATATCGACCATCACAGGCGCCATTGCAGAATGGCATCGGGAAGAATTGGAGGTGGGGAGTATTTTGCACAGGCGCCATTGCAGAATGGCATCAGGGCCGTATTTTGCAGAAATGGATTTTGCACCCCACTGAAGAAGTCCAACTAACAGCTTTTCGAAACCCAATGTTATCGGGCCCATCCACCTTTCCATCTCTGGTCCAGCCCAAACCCAGGTGCCCCATGGTCCCATACTCCCAACTCCCAAACCAAGTTCAGCTCTGTGTACGACATGAGTGGCGGCGGCGGCGGCGGCACCCCCATCCCGGCCGTGTTCTGGCCGCCGGCCGGTGTCCTGAGCACGGATGCCACACCCGCATTGATGCGACATGGGTTGGATCCGCGGACGCTGGATGCCTACAACGACATGGTGCTCGGCTTCATCTACGGCTTCCTCCCCAAGCCGTCGGTCTCTGCCGCCGCCAGGCTGTCCTGCGCCGCCGCCGAGGAAGGCGATGGAGTCGACCGCATCAGCGGCCTCCCCGACGACCTCCTCCGCCGCGTCGTCGGATGCCTCCCCGCTAAGGACGGCGCCCGCACCGCGGTGCTCTCCACTCGCTGGCGCGGGCTCTGGTGCTCGGCGCCCCTCGTCGTCGTCGACACCCATTTCCTGCCCCGCGGCGGCGCAGAGGGCCGGCCCCCGCGCCGTGGCGCCGTCTCATGCGCCGTTCGCCGTGGCGTTTCGGGAGCCCTCCGCGCGCACCCTGGGCCCTTCCGTTCGTCAGCATCTCTTGCGAGTTCATGAATGCCGGCGATGCGGCCGTGCTCGCTCGCTGGTTCCAGCTCCTGGCCACCAAAGGGGTCGAGGATCTCGTCTTTGTCAACCGCCCTTCTCCCCTCGTTGACCTGCGCATTCCCGCCTCGCTCTTCAGCTGCGCTTCCCTCCGCCGCCTGTATCTCGGCGCATGGAGGTTCGTCGACACATCCAATCTCCCGCATGGCGCCTCCTTCCCCTAATCTGCAGGAGCTCGTCCTAGGTGCCGTCATACTGGAGGACCGCGACCTAGACTTCTTGCTCTCTGCGAGTCCGGTGCTTGAGATCCTGGGCTTTATTGGAAGTGTGAAGCATATGAGCGCCCGTATTGCCAGCAACAGCCTACGTTGCGCGCAGTTCTGCCTATCTTTGTTTCGAGAAGTGTCAGTGGTGGACGCCCCGTGCCTGGAGCGGCTCTTCTTCTGGAGGTGCTTAAGCTCAAGACTGAGAGTCAAGATTGGCCATGCTCCTCAGTTGACAATGCTGGGCTACTTGGAGCCAGGAGCGCACGTCCTGGAGATTGGCAACACCGTTATCAAGGTCCCAATTTCCGTTTTTCTTCATCTGTGTGAATAATTGAAATGACACCTGTTAATCGAGGAGACTAATGTGTGTTGGATTTTTGGATTGCAGACAGGAACAAAGCCATGTCCTAAAACTACTGTTCCAAGCGTGCGGAAGTTGGCACTGCTCCTGCAGTTCAAAATTCACAATCATGTCAAGATGCTGCCCAGCTTTCTCAGATGTTTCCCCAATGTTGAAACACTTTGTATCCAGGTAGAATCGACATCTACTTTGGCATTTGCATGATATACACTAATGGCCTGTAGTGTTGATATGAGCACACAAGATTTGGACAAAATAACAATTATTCTGAAACATATCATTGCGTAACAGAACACTTGATCAATGATTATAACACCCTTAAGAATTGGTCATGGCAGATACAAATACAAATGCAAGATGATAGCCAATAAGGTTAAAACCACACTAGGCAAAAACAGGATACAAGTATACAACTTGCACAAGATATACTTGCTAAGACAACTGTCACCATGCTTTAAAGCATCAATCACTTAGAGCCAATTCCTCTCGTCCTCTCCTACTTAAGACATCATCTCAAGTTCTAACACATAGATAGAGTGCATGAGCGTAAACAAGCGCAAATTAAGAAATGCAATCCATTAAAAGTTTTCTCAGACCAACATGTCAGCATACCTTGAGATTCTACGGTTCATACATGAGTTAGGAGGACTTACAAAGCGCAAACTGAGAAATGTCATCCATTCCATAGGGCATCATAACAATTTGCTTTGCTCCATAGAATCCTAGTGAATCTAAGCATTTGGACAAAGGAAACACAAAATTCACATTACCCTTTCTATGTTCAACGATCAACTGCATTAGAAATTGCAACTGGGACCAGTTGTTGCCCAATTCTCAGTCATCAACAGTGTCATAATCAAAATATTGAATAATATGAAATCTGAATATTCTAACAGATTAGATAATGTGATAAATATGAAATATTCCATACATCTCAACTCAAGTCTAAATATCATCCATCTTCACACAGATCAAGTCCAGTAAAACTTGGGTGAAAAATAGTTTTTCAGGTATTTTTAGAAACTAAAGTAACCCAAGAGAGGAAATGATGCACTCCTTAAGAATTTAACATAGTTTGAGCTATTGTGAATGTCTTTGATACAACCACCACTACAAGTTCTTAGACAGGAAATACAAAACTCTTCAGCAGATATTCATCAGTCACACACAAGGAATCTATGTTGAACTCAGGGAAGGTAATTATTGATTACCAAGAGTAGTTTGTGGATCTAAATCTTTTCAAGGATGATACAAACTGGATGAATAGCATAAATATTTTTTATGTGACTTGTCTAAACCTCTTCTGCTTCTGTATCTGTCTATCTGAAGATCAGCAACATTTTCTGGACATCAACCTCAGCATTACAGTTACACTACCATTATTTTTTCTCTATTTAATTGGCTAATCAAAATAAAGCTACCATAATTGCAACCTATCATTCATCTAGTCACAATGGAACAGTCTTTCACTTGGACACAGACCTAGCTACTTGATGGTAGCGTAAACTGCAATACTGAAGTTTCTCATGTATTTTGTCTATTATAAACACTAAAGAAATAATTTTATAATCCAATCCATGACCTACTTGATCTGGTTTTATTTATTTTGCTACCAGAATGACTAAGACATTTATATAGCGTTTGTGTTCTTTTTACTTAGTATCTGCACACCTACAAGCGGCAATATTGTGAACATATTTGAAGTCCAGGCCTGAGCTGAAATGGTAGATTGGTAGGATGTAGCAAGGCCTGAGCTGATTGGGGAGCAACTGACCCCGTTTCCGTGGATGGAGGGCGAGCGCCGGACAGAATGAGTGCAGGGCTGAGGGCGACGCACAGGTGAAGGGGAGCGAATTCCTCACGTATTTTTTAAGTAGGAGAAATTGCTCACATATAGCCCTATAGTTCAAAAAAAAAAAAAAAAAAATGCTCACATATTTGTTAGGTAGGAGAGAATGGCTGAACTGTTCGCAGACTCTTGCTATAATTACGTTTTTGTTGTTACATTGTTGTTGCATATAATGAGTGAACTATTGTTGTTCTTGAATTGCAGTCGGAGAAAACTGATGAGCCCACTAGATGCCTGAACTCCAAGTTTTGGGAAGAAGCTGGTCCCATCAAGTGTGTCCAGTCACACCTCAAGAGGCTTATTTTCGAGAGTTTCATGGGGATGACAATGAGTTTGCTTTTCTTATGTACATTGCTGAGAATGCCAAGGCGTTGGAGTCAATGACTCTTGTGGTGGGACTCGAAAGGCGCTCGGAAATAGAAGAACTGACAGCCAGACTGTGGGCCCTGAATATTGGAAGATGGGCATGTGGAAGCAGCAAACTCAGGTATATGACTTCCAGGCTTGTTGAAGAAGGCAGTGTTTGGAATTTCACACTGGCATCTGATTTCATGTGCAATGACCCGTTCTTATATGGAATTTAGATAGTGCATATCGTGCCTCTTCTGCGTTAATTTGTGTAAGCATTTCAGCTGACAGTTCTGTCAGGTCTGTGTTGACTTGTGAACCGCATCAGCCTGTATGCCACTACCACTGCACTGCCCACATGGTTGTAGGCTCTGATATTGACATACTCCGTATTGTTATATGATATGATCATGGCTCACCCGTTCTTGTTTAATTGTTTCTTGAACATTAGCATGTTTCTCTTCCAGACCCTGGCCTGGTAAAGGTGGGCGGACTAGCATGTTTGATGACAGGTTGTTTCAGCAGGATGAAGGTGTAAGGCTTTGCCGTGGCCCGTGGGGACTGTTTTTGTTTGCTTGTTTCATTGCACAGAGTTCTTGCCATAAGTGAGGACATCAAGTCTTGCATTTCTAGATTTATATATGAAACTTGCCATAAGTTCTACATGGCGAAAACCTCAACATTTTCCCTTATGTTTATGTACATTGATGCCTTGGAACTTGCAATACCAAATAATCTGGTGGATTATTGACTTGCACACAAATCATTCATGAATCGAAGTGGCTGAACTCAGCAGTGCAACAGATCGCTGCAGATGGATCCAGCCCCACATTTGCACAATTTTAGCCACACAGGAGAACCATACCAATAGGAATAGGAAAGCTTATTCTGTGAACTTGCAAGTAGAGTAGGGTTTAGGAATAGGAATTGTGTTGTTCAAACCATTGCGCTAAACTGGTTTCAAATAGTAAATTGGACTGGAATGGAATTGGTTCATGGTTTCGAATAGTAAAAAAATTGAACGATGATCGCGAGCGTTGATTTTAGATCTAGCCATCCGTTCCGACTTCTCCGATCAAGTCCTTCCTCCCCGTCTTCCCGTCACCCGCCGCACCCAAAACCTCAGGCTGCCAGTCGCCGCCGCGACCCACCACGCCACCATGTCCGCTGCCGCGGCGCTCCGGCCGACCGAGCCATTTCCTCTACCCAGCGGGCTCTCCCTCTCGCCGCGCCTCAAGCTCCTGCTCACCTTCTTCCGCGCCGACCTCACCGTCCGGCCCCTCGATGAGTGGCAGCTCAAGTCCGCCCTCCTCGCGTTCCTCCGCGACCCGCCTCTCTCCCTCCCGCTCCTCCCCGACTCCGACCTCTCCGTGAGCCGCCTCCCCTGACCTTCAGAAGCGCCGCCGCGAGGAGCCCGTAGCCTCTGGGGTCCTCCACGTCCGCGACCTCTCCTTCCTCCGCCCCCGCAAGGGCGACGGCGAGGCCGAGGAGATGACCCGGGAGCAGGAGGAGGAGAAGTACTTCGAGTGGCGGAACACGCTAGTCCAGAAGCTCGAAGGCATCGAACTCAACCTCGAGGGAGTGAAGTTCCGGATGACCGTCGAGATCCCGTCTTCCGACGACTTCAGAACGATGAAGAAGTCATGGGAGGATTTCTACTCCTCCGAGCTACTCAATAGCAGTATGCACTGGTTCCTATACCGTCTTTTCTTCATTGCATTGCCGGCTGGGTGGAGTTGGGATTGACATTTGCTGGTATCAGGGAATCCGGTGAGAAAGATAGCGAAACGGCCAGACACTATTATCGTCCGTGGCGTGCCTTCCAGATGGTTTGCGGAGACAAGAATATCATCCAAACCTTCCACGCTGGTCACCCACACTATTTTCTCAGCGCTTGGTAAAATAGGGTGAGCTTTGGTGTTCTCGAGTTTGTTTGGCTCATAGTCCACTATCTGTTTTCCACTGATAATTTCTAGTTAGTGCTTTTGCATCTGTGGGCTGCATCCCAATTCCCAAATGAATTAGTGCTACAAGAAATGGAAACTGCAAGCCTAAAGACATCTAAACTAACTGGGCATGATCCACTTTTAGAATTTATAGAAATCTAATACACCACTGTTGGATTCAATGATTCAATCAGCCTCTTGTTTTGCTTGTAGAACAATATTTATTGTCATGTACCTAACCCTCATCTTATCAGTTATCCTGAAAAGTGCATGGTGTTAGTGAATTGATGTGCATAGGCAAAAACCTGTACCACAGGCTCACAGTTTTGGAGTTACCTTCCTCATGTTGTGTTAGTTCATTTTTCTCTATTGTTTTCTGTACTTTGGTAATATGATACTTCATACATAAATTAGTAAATATATACTAAGTAGTGATTGTAATTGACTAACTGTAATCCATGTGCAGAATATTCTGAATCATAACTAAAAAAATACTCCAAAACACACCATGATTAGTACACCACTTTTGATAATCTGACTAACTTGCAAAAATGATTTCCTGTGAATTGGTTTCACTGAAGTGGTGATGCAGAAATCCTGCAAAAAAAAAATTTCATCGGTGTCTGTATTCATCAATTTTTACCTGACTAGCCTTCAAAATAATATGATAAAAAAACCCTCAGTTAATTAGTACTGGTTTATGCAATGTTTTTTACTGTCTTTGACTCTGTGAATACTTTTTAAATTAGTACTTGTAACATTCTTTCATCAAAATGTCAGGAACCTAAAGATTGCAGATGATGATGAGGTAGAAGCAAAAGGAGATGGAGCCAATAAGGAGCTCATATCTGGACTTAATTGCAAAGTTTGGGTGCAATTTGAGAACTACAATGACTTCCACGATGCAATGAAGGCATTATGTGGACGCTGTTTAGAGAAGGTAAGATTTCTTTTTCAGTTATGTATCATTTTTCAACGTTTCATTCTTATTGGAACACATAATGAAGCAACATGTGAAATCAGAGACATTTGCTTCATCTTTATATGCAGTGATTTTGTATGGACATTTCATATCATTTGCCCTTCTCATGTGCTCACATAACACCTCAGATAGTTTTAGATATTATCAATCTTTGTTACTTCATGTAACACTTATGGCTTGCTTTCCACTCGCGTGTCTGGGAAACCCTATGGGAAAACCATTTCAGGATCTTGAAAGTGCCAAAGTTTGCAGTGCATGAACTGAAAACCCTATGAATCGTAGTAGCGTGCACTAATTAGAGTACACATCATAATTTAGTAAAGGACAGCAAAGCCCCAAGCAGCTCAAAATGCTTGTACATATTTTAACCTCTAGTTCGAAATATTGGTATGATAATTGACAGTTGCAACAATAGTGAGGAATTGCTCATTTTCTTGCCTATCTCTATTGAGTGGTAACTGAGACAGCCTTTTCAAGAAGCATCATTTATTTCACCTTAACACACATCTGAAGTGACAACTTCTCTTCTTATAAACACTTAACGAGATACATTTGCAATACCTTTTCCTTTCAGAATTGGTTGATGGCATCTAGTGATTGTTTGCATTGTATCTTTTAGGAAGCATAATGAGATCTAACTTTATTTTGTTTCTGAAGGAAGGATCACGGTTGAAAGTAGACTATGACGTGACCTGGGATCGTGAAGGTTTCTTTTCGCATTGCTCAATATGAGCCGGCTCGTAACAATTTAGGGAGAGGGATTCATCAGCATCGGTTCATGGCGGGAGGAAACATCAGACATCACGAATTGAGTCAGATTATAGGAAGAGATTCAGGGTAAGTTATCATACCAAGGCTTCTAATGAAGTGTCTACTGTTCTATGTGGTGTGGGCAGTCTTCAGTAAATTATTCATGTGAATGATAGCTGCCAATTTGGATTTAACTCTGGATGGTTCTAGTGAAATACTGCCTGCTTCTGTTAATGGCCTGTAAAATTGTTTCATTTCAAATTCTTGGTCGGTATATTCAGATGCTAGGCATTGTCGTGGATTTTATTTATCAATTTCATTGTGTTCCACGTGCAACTATGTTATGTTCCTTCTGTGTATATGCACTCACTCAAAGTTTCTAACCTCTTTCCCCCCTTTGTTGTGACTCAGGATTGATGACACAAGCCCATGGTATGAGCGAGATTTCTTTGCCCTCTGTGAGAGCGAAAAACAATTGTGTTGTGCCATTGTATTGTTTCATTCTCAGATTTGAAGTTACATTTCTCCTTTGTTCCTAATTAACCGAACAGGAAAATCGATTTTGTTAGTTACTAATTGGTACTGGTAGTTGTTATTGTTAGTATCAGATTTATGCTTGTGATACCCAGAGGCCAGAGAGCACCACAGAACGAAACTGTTTTTTCTTTTTCTTTCCAAGGAATTCTTAGCATATTGAGCATCGGCGCCTGAACCCATGCTCATTGATCAGTCACAGTGGCATCTGAGTTCAGACTTCAGAGGAAACGAGAGTAGGGACTACACGTGCCAAGCTTTCACGATAGATTGGGTACAGCCGTGCAGGTTGGGTCTTTCTAGAGACCAAAACTATACTCTTTCTTGTTTGGATAAGCTATTTTCTGTGTAGAGAGGATCAGACTCAAAAAGCCAAATGCTAAGGTTGAGAATGACGGGCAATTCAATGGAAGGGGATGTGGATCCCTGCCTGTGATAGGTGGATTTTGCAACTGGATGCTAAGGTTGAGAATAACGTTTGTTGTGGAGTCACGGTGTCGATGTGGCAGGTGAAGATGCATCGATTTGCATCCTATATCTTCTCCTCTAGAATGTCAACCAGCCGGTATATTTCCAATTCCAAGCATCTAGAAGGACACATGACTGACTTTTGTTCCATACGCCCTTGCTGCACGTGACGCAGATTGTTGCACTTGCACATGTCTGAATCAAGAAGCTGTTCATTTCTCTGATGGGTCAGTAAAAACAGCATACGAATGAGTGGGAGAAAGGACCATATGTCCACGACACAGATGATTTTTTTTTCATTATATGAATATGAAAGATGGATCGAGGTAAAAGCAGGATATGAATTTTGCAAGATACCGACGATACCAGTATCAGGACTCAGGTGTTATTTGATATTCATTCCGAATGTTCGATGCTTTATAAACACTTTTGGGGTAGCCACACACAAAAAGGGGCTGCTGATGTACATTTGTACAGGCACGAAAAGAGGAGTAAATCAAATCTAACAAAGGGAGGAAAGATAACCTCGAAAATTTGATCTTTCTGGCCACCCAACTACACAAAATTTACAAACTATACAGCACCTGCAAATTACCCCTTCTTTCGATGTGCATGGCTTCTGGGTGAAATCATCTCATGAGCGGCGCCAGCGCTGCTGCTCCTCTTGCCATGCGAATTAGGCGCTAGTTTGTCGCCGGCCTTGAAGCCAACAACAACATCCTTGCGGGGCTTCGTCGCCATCGTCGCCGGCGATCTCCTCCCGGCGCCCAGGGATTCCTCCCCGCTCAAGATCGGCAGGAGGTACCACCAAATGGAGGTGCAGCAGATGGCGAACACCCTCCCGAACACCACGAGGCACAGCAGCAGCAGCGTGATGGCCAGCGGCCAGTAATGGCACGGCCTAATCATCTTCCTTCCCCAGGTCCAGGACCACCTCACGCCGCTGGCCTTCCTCGTCTTCGCCGGCGGCGCAGCTGCCTTCGCCGCCGCGGCAACGACGTGCGTGTGCTTAGCTGGGTCGACTTCCTTGGGGCTTGCAGGCTCCGTGGGCGGCGTCGACGACTGCGAGGACGGCTTGCTGCTCGGCTTGCCCTGCTGCTTCTTCTTGGCGCCGTCGGCGGCCTTCTCCTCCTCCTCGTGCGGGAGCTTGACGACGATGGGCACCCACCCTTTCTTCTCCGACTGCACGAAGCGGACCATGAGATGGTCGGCATCGACGTCCGAGGCGACGCGCCGCAGGATCTTCTCCCGCTTGGACTCGAGCTCGGACAGCACGACGGAGAACTTGTCCAGCCCCCGCGACGCGTAGGGGTTCTTGTTCCTATCCCCTTGGCCTTGCCGCTCGCCTTCGCCTTCGCCTTGGCCGGCTTCCCGCCGCCGGCCTGCTCCTCCTTGTCCATGTCCTTGAAACTGCCCGCACCGCAGAACATCTTTTCTCGCTTACCGGCCGTTTGCGACTTCCCGTGTCGGGGACGACCAAGAAGACTTTTTATAGAGCCTGGACGCTGGAGCAGCAGTGCAAGCCTGAGCTGCTAGCTGCTCGTGGCTTCGTCGAGGCGTCACGCCTTGCCGGCCGGGACACCCGTGCCGAGTCGTTCGTCCGGTGTCTGCTGGGTGGGACGACCAGGCCAAGTGCGGCTGCCGCGGAGGGCATTTCGCGCTAGCTTGGTCAAGCGTGGAGGGGCGAGGCACTATTCAATCCATTTCCTTCCCGTGTCTTGTTAGCCACGTTTGACTCGGTGAATAGTCCGTGTTTTCATTGCCAAATGGAGGAATTTTCCAAGATCGTACCACGACACGCTCGACCTGACGTACGACGTTTCTTGTGCACTAGCCTATTCCTATCTGTTACCCCTCCAACCGATTCTCTTTACCACTAACCTACGTACATAGTTAAGGTGAGAATGCGTGCCTACAGTGATCAGGTCAGCAAGGATCCAGCAAGATGATGAAGCACGGATACGCATACGTATAGCTTGTCGGTACAAACTGTCTCTACTTTGCATTTAAATTCATCATCCAAAGTCGAGCAAGAAACGGCCACAGCTGCGCGCTGGTTTATTTCACGAGCGGCACGAGCGTTGAGCATCGTTTTCACGATGACCACCGGTGCGTGCCAGTGATTAGTGACTACTCACCTAACTTTCAATTCTGTGCAAGCTTATGATGTCTCGTCTCTGACTCTCTACACTGCATGTGCTGCATCCCTCCCTCGTGATGGGGCTGGGGCTGTTGACCTGCAGGTAGCCAGGTTTGATTGCTGCCCAAGGCGTTGACTCTGAAAGGAGCCCACCTGCCCAGGTTTATTATATGCTGCAATTTAACCATCACGGCTCGCAATTCGCAAAGGTAAATAGATGCGTGCTTGAACTTGAACGGATCAAAGGCTTCGTATATATTATTATATGCATTCGGCGTCAGGTCAAATGAAAACAAAGGGGCCGGAGAATAGGTTAATCAGAGTTCCTTCCACAGCTGAAATAAGCTAGTTTGGATTTTCGTTGTGGTTAGGTTAACGAATTCTCTGTCATTTTCTGACTGAGCAGTGGATAGGATGGAGATGAGAATTTTCTGAAGAAGAACAATCGATCGGAAACCTAGCACGAAAGCGCTGTCAGTTACTGAAGAATGACGATGGCGGCTAACGATCAGCGTGTGCAAGTATGCAACACATGTACAGAAAATTCACTGGATGTCACTATCGCTTACATCGGCTGTGTCCGTGACCGTGAGAAGCTCGCGTATCATGAGGCTGTTTCCTTTGATTATAATGGACTCTGATAGCCGACCGATTGCTACGGCTACGGACCGATTAGCATGAGGTTCCTGTTTCTTGCACTTCAGGCTTAGAGTCAGGGCAGCAGATTATTCTAAACCTTCTGGTCGGACCGTGTCGATCGTCAGCGCTTATTAGGAGTGAAGAGTTGATATATATGCATAATGCAGATAAGGTTGCTGTCCGTTTCTTCACGCATACCAGTATACCGCCATGCCACCCAAACCAAAATCAACGGAACCGGGTGAAGTCTGACCAAAATCAACGAGAACTTACAGGGACTAACTAGAGGTTAGTGAAGGAACAGGGGGGAAAACTAACTAACAGAAGGTGGGGGAGGGAGCAGGAAAAAGAAACCGAAACCGAAAACTGAATGCTGCAAATTACTACAAGACATTGAGCCAAAGTAAAACAGAGTGATGAAGCGCAGACTTAATTATGATGAGATGAGCATTAACTTCCTTTTGGAAGGCATCTTTGCAAGCAGCCAAATTGGGAGGTTTGCCATTGAAGATAAAAGCATTTCTTTCATTCCAAATGCACCAAGCACCGGTCATAAAGATTTCCATTAAAAAATAGTACAATTTTGCTACGTGCTCCATCACATATTGTAACAAAAGACAATAGTAAAGTTTATGTTTCGAATACTGTGTCACCGAAGCATAATTTATTTGTTCTTTTTTTTAAAAAAAAAATTGTGACTGAATGGAGTATGAGTATGTACAATGCATTTTTAGTGTCATGCATAATACAATCATACAAAGTCTTTCTCGCGGGCCTTAGAGACCCAATGATCCATGATCCATTTGCTCACCGGTCACCGCCCAGCAGCACCAGAGTGTCCTGCAAAAGATCCATTGCCCTTTGGAAAAAGTCAATATTCCCTCCCTCAACTATCACGAAAAGTTCACTTTTCCTCCTTCAACGCAAAAACCGGATAAATTACCTCCCTCAACTTTTCAAACCATGCAAATTACCTCCCTCGGCGGTTTTGAGGGCGGTATTGCCTTTCTGATAACAGCGGTTTGTCTTTTCCTTTATTAAAAAAATTTGGTTGAATCTTTGAAAAATCATAGTAAATCACAGAAAAATCATAAAATGGAAAATCTAATTTTGTTGGACTCCACATGATTAGATCTACACAATGAATATATAATATGATATACTTTAATATAAAGTTTTTGCTACGAAGGTTTTGTATTTTTCTTTTTTATATATTCAGTGTGTAGATATAAATATGTGGAGTCTAACAAAATTGGATTTTTTATTTTATAATTTTTACGTGATTTACTATGATTTTTCAAAAGATTCAACGAATTTTTTTAAAAAAGAAAAAGGCAAATCGTTGTTACTGTAAAAATACCGCCCTCAAAACCGCTCGAGGGAGGTAATTTGCATGGTTTGAAAAGTTGAGGGAGGTGATTTGTCCGTTTTGACGTTAAGGGAGGAAAAAATGAACTTTCGTGATAGTTGAGAAGAATTCGGACTTTTCCTTGCCCTTTTAGCTGAGAAGAAAGAGAAGCCCATACCTAAGGCCGGTACCCAACAAATCTGGGCTGGCGGCCCAAGAAGAAGGATGCGCTTCCTCTGTCATATTCTCTCGATCTAACCGGTCGTTCAGCCGCAGATTAGCAGGGCCGCCTGTGCTCACAAG
Organism: Hyparrhenia diplandra; assembly: GCA_015847255.1. NCBI lineage: Eukaryota > Viridiplantae > Streptophyta > Magnoliopsida > Poales > Poaceae > Hyparrhenia > Hyparrhenia diplandra. Next base: position 127,713 of record JADLZK010000793.1, on the reverse strand, counting down.
CTCCGCCTTTCCCCCAGCCTCCTCTCCGGTGTACGGCTCCGACGAGATGGCCGCCCCGCTCCGACGGAGCCTCCCCTCCCTTCGCCGCGCGCTTCTCACGCCGACGCCGGCGCGGATGCTCTCCGCGGAGGCCTCGGACGCCCCCTCGTTGAGATCAAGCCCGGGGAGATCGGGATGGTCTCCGGCATCCCTGAGGAGCACCTCCGCCGTAAGGTAACGCGGTGCATCCCTTCCCTGTCCTATTTTTAGCTGGGAAATGGTAGTTGGTGTGGATCCATGCGGGCGCCTAGAGATGTTCATTCTGGAGTCAATACGGGGACGCTGAGACTGGATCGTTGTGTCTGGGTGGGATACAGACGTTAAATCGTTGTTTTGTTGTGTTCTCGATTGGTCTGAAGGTCAACCTGTGAACTAGAAGAATGTGTGTAAGATGTGGGTTTCCCCTCATGCCGAGTTGGCGACCCAGTTCCATTTCTCACCAAGAGGGCCTTCTGTGACAGGAATGGGCACGTTTATGCTTGATTCTAAGTATTTGTGATGAAAATGGACAGTTCTGGGTCAGTAAACTGAGCATCTTCAGAGCCTAGATTATGCTGGGTGGATGTTAGTTGCCTTTTTTTCAGCAAAAAATAGATGCCTGCATGGTTAGTTACACTTAGATGCAACATACGTGAGCTATTTGAAATCAATGTTGAGATAAAATATCAGAATCAGATTTGGATCTTATAGGAAGAAGCTTCACCTAATGAACACAGTTGTTTGGTTGGTTGGCCATTGCCCATTGGTCTATTATATCTTATAGAAAAGTAACACTGTTATGTTTCAAGCTTTTAATATATACCACTGTTTTTGCTCGATTGACTTAAATACTAATTTCCAATCTTTATTGTTGTATTGTCCCATCACACAAGCTTGAGACCCATATAAAAGATCACTGAATCAATCAATGTTCCTATTGCTGGTTCAAAGCAGCTATATACCCATACTTTGTGGGTTAAATTTTTGTGCATAACTAAAGGTTCACAACTTTACGTATAGCCAAGTCACTCAAGCAACAAAAGCATGTGTGTCCCTGTTATTTTGCATCCTATGACGTGTGTGGAATGCAGGCAGTAGGTCAGCAGTCTAAAATCTCTCATCCACTCAAGACAATAAATTACCATTTTCCCAGTATTAATTGGAAAATTGTTAATTAGCACTTAACACACTGGACCATACTAAGCATGGATTCCTTTTTTTTGGTTGAACTGAAGTAGGACACTATGTTTTGAAATGTGCACTGCTGATATATTCTGGTTTTTGTTCTTGTAATTTATGCATCTCTCAGCCAATGGGAATGTCTTATCCTTGTGAATTGTCAGGTTTTAATTTATTCACCAGCTAGGACTGCATCCCAGCAAGGTTCAGGCAAAGTCGGAGGTGGAAAATTAACTTTTTGTCAACCCAAAAGTATGCTTCTTGTTCTGCTTTTTTAGCCTTTTTTTGCCTCCCTGAATCTTATCCCTAAGGCTTTGTTACATGTTGCCTTAATAGATTTATATTATAGTTACGTGTTGCCAGCTTCCAATTGTTCATGCACTGCTGAAGTCCCTTTTTCCAATCACTTAATGACACTACAAAATTACGTGGCCTCTAGATGGAATTGGAGTATATGTATACCCTGAGATTAATGCTAGTTCTTAACAGTGACTATACTTGAGTATGCATTGTTATTCTCAATGCTTATGTAGAGTCTTAGCTTTCTCTTAAACTCTTCTATTATTTTTATTCGTTACTGGAACTTCAGTAACATCATACAATTTACATCTGTCAATACTCAGTATTGTTTATTATTGTTATTTTTGGGGGGTGGGGTGGGATAAGTGCCATGCTTTTGGTTTCCACTAGTCACACCCTTGGAAACTGCAGTATGAGTTTACTATCCGTTTGATGTAATGATGGGTTCTTCTGTTGAGTAGCAGCTCGTTGTGGCGTTATAATTCTGTAAAATGGTGTGAATGCAACACATCCCTTGGCCAGTACACCAGATGCTGGTCTAGTGTGGTCGTTTCTCCGTATTTTCATTTTTTTTGGATGTAGACCATATGTCAATATGTCATGTATGTTTATATAGGGTTCTCAGATTGTATCAAAGCTTATTAAATTATTTGACTGCAAATGAAGGAAGTAACTAGACAACTGCTGCAGTTTGTTTTATTGTTTTCTCGTAAATAAATTGGTTGTCATTTGAATTCATGCTAGGTGGGAGAACCCATTGATGGGATGGACATCTACTGGGGACCCATATGCTAATGTCGGTGAAGCAGGACTTACGTTCGACAGTGCGGAGTCAGCAAAGGCGTTTGCTGAAAAACATGGATGGAATTATGTGGTGTGTTTTATTTTTTTCCTTGTTGATATCACACGAAAATTAGATGCTCTATTTGTGATTGTTACTTCAGGCCTATTTGGAAAGATTGTAACAAAGCTTGAATGTCACTCTTTTTTAACATGTGGCTGTGGGGCCTTTCAATCCTCCTTTTATCTTTATAAAGTTAAATTTTGAGGAAGCAATTATAGGGTATTGATGCTTAGTAGTCTAACATAGCAGTGGTGGTAGACAGACTAGATCTGTTTGTGGTTCATCTATTGAGGTAGAAATGAACATAGACTTCAAGATGCTCACTATATATAGCTTTGTTCCAGTTAAAGTGAGTTTTTTTTTTTGGTAATGTTAATTTCTGATTAATATTTATTGCTCTACTGTCACATACTAGTCCCTTGATAGCATTTTCACATACTGATTTTTGTCAACTAGTGAAAACGTGAGGTCGATGACAATATGTATTGTGAGGGTGTAGTGCTGTACAACAACAACCTTTTGTCCCAAGCTAGTTGGGGTAGGCTAGAGATGAAACCCACGGGAAACAAGTATAAAAAGAAACATAAAAATAGGGCACAAGAGTACAAGACACAAGGTAGAGTTTAGGGGTAAACGGAAAAAGAAACAAAGGTCACGGTTAAGGCATGTTGATTGCTAGTCTCCAAGCACTCCTATCCATAGCTAATTCCTTCGAGATATTCCACTCCTTAAGGTCTCTCTTAACCATCTCGTCCTAAGTCAGTCTAGGTCGACCTCTACCTCTCTTTACATGTGAGGGTGTAGTGTTGTACTTTGTCTAAAATGTCTTACTACCTACTTCTTTTCTCAAGCTAATCTTGAAATGCTTTTCGATGCAAATTATTTGCTTCCAGTTTGGACTTGTGCTGCTTGCTTTAAGTTCTATCTTTTCAAGTTAAAAAATACAAACACAGTAACTTCATTTGATGTGTAGTATTGCACTATACCTGGTGGTACTGGTAGTGATCAAAGTATAAAGTCCCTTTATGTATATGTTAATGGAGTTCTTTCTGTGTACTCCTATCTATTGCAATATTGCCCCTGTGGGGCTATTATTCAACACAAGTGCTATACTGCTATCGATAACCGATAGATCACTCTACAAAACCTACTGTTCATTTCCAATTCTACTGGCACTTGTAACTTTCATGTTGAATGCATATATAGTGTTTCGTTTTATTTCTGAACTAAATTGAAGCAATATTTCCAGTGTAATTTTTCTAGATATATTCTTTTTGGGTTACCCTTGAAGTATCCAATGATTTGAAATGAGCCTGAGGTTTCTTTGCAGGACTATACTTACATTACCTCTTTTTTGTAGGTTCGAAACGCCACACACCTCTTCTGAAGGTATGTGTGTCTCCCTACATATCCTTGTTGAGTTGTTAATGCTTCTCTTTTACCATGTATTTAGATCCTACAAAGTTGGCTTGTCATCTTCTTGCAAAGGTTATCTTATACAGCTCTATATTGTCAACAGCGCATCTGTTTTTCTTTTCCCAGTGCAGTACAAACCCTCAAAACTATATATTCTATCTGAACTACAATTGCCATTGTGGCGGTAGAATATACTATGTTTCAGTGATTGTGTTGTGTGTGTTTTAGTGCAATGGTAAGTCATAGGAAGTAATTTAAGTTTCAGGTAAGAACTGTGAAGTGAAAGACACTTGTTAGGGACAAGATCCATAAAGTTTTTCCAGATATATTAATGATGCTTTAATGAGATGGTATGCTATCTTGTTTCGGAGATATACTCTCTTTCCACATGCCACCTTGTTTGCAAATGTAGTTCTTTGTATATATGTATGCAAGATAGTGAACCATTGAGTGCTGGAAGCCTAGAACATCTGAGATCCAAGTTTCTGTTCTATAGACCTGGTTCGGCTGGCGTCGACTAGGCGCGACTAGTCGCGGGCGAAGCCTGTCGCCTCGACTATGGGGTAGTTGCTCTTCTAGGCGGGGCGGCGGCGCCGGGGGGGGGCTAGACGGCGCCTGGCGGGGGTCACCGGTAGGGGAGGAGGATCTGCGGCGGCGTCGGGCGCGGGAGCTGGCTTGTGCGGGCGGGGCGGAGGGCGCTGGCGGGCCGGCGTGGGCGGCGGCAGGCGCAAGTGCGTGTGCGCGAGCTGTGGCTGGGGTGGGAGGAAACGATAGGATAAGGCGGATAAGGTGGGCTGGGCCATTTCTATGGTGGATAAGGTGGGCTGGGCCGTTTTTCTGGGCCTTTCTTCTCTTTTTCTCCCTATTCCATGACCATTGAACTTCTAATTTTTCTTTTTTTTAAGTACTGAAGTATGTATTAATGAATTTAAGCAAGTGCCTAGGGAAACGCCTAGGAGCGCCTAGGACCAAGTACTCCCGACTAGGCGCTAGGCAATGGGTCAGCGCCTAGATTCTGCCTAGCGCCTAGCCAAACTTGGTCTATAGATGAATACTTAATTTGCATGGTTGGACCGTACTGTGCAAAATCATTCAGATTATGAAAATGCAACTGCAAAATACTGACATAATTTTAGTGTCTTTCTTCATACAAGATTTCTACCGTAGAAGTATCTTTATGGTTTAGAAGCCTTTTCTGAACTCTGTTTATTGCTATCTATCTACTAGACATCTACACTTCTTATTACCTCAACTAAATTTAAAAGTATTTCACAAGTAATTGGCGTTCTTCTGTGTGCAACTTGGCATGTCTCAGCATGTTTGTACATGATAAATACAATAGTATCCATCTTTGACAAAAAAAAAATATATAGCACATGTTAAATGCTACAGTGTACCTTAGTGCTGATTGTGTGGATAAAGATTATGCGATGCTTGTATAATGTATGGCAGAGGCAGTGTGAGCGGGTTGGTGTTCAACCTAGTGAGGGAGTTGTGCTGTGGATTATTAAGGCGGCGGTAGGAGTTCTGGTCTGACTTGTGTGTGAGCTCATTCTGGTTGAGGTGGGGACTACCTTACCTTGGGGTGAGGGAGAGATTGACCATTATGAGTAACACCAGCATGGAGAAGGGCAGAAGGGAGGAAACAAACTGTAAAGGTTTGATTGAGAGCAAACGAGCGCAGTGGTGGCTCCTCTCATCATGGAGGTCACCTGCTCGAGTTCGATTCCCCAGACTTGGGATCGGCCGGGTGTTACACTGGGGATTTTACCCTGAGGTAACTGAGCATTTGTGTGAGTAGGGTGTGCATTCGTCTGCTAGGTAAACACGTTCTGAGATTTCTCGGGCAGTCTCACCTAAATTGAATGTGCACTCGGTATAGTTGTCCATATGAGTCTTACATGATATGCCAGTGCTCCTGGTCTAGTTAAAAAAAGGTTTTGATTGAAAGGAAAGAGGTAATGGGCACTTGAAACGGGTAACCTGCTGTTAATGGTAGCATTTGACCGATATCTTAACGTTCACATGTTTTACGGTCACCTATGTCCCCTTTTAGGCCTTGTTTGGATGCACATGTATCTACATTAAAACACGTATTGAAGTGTATTGGAGTGGAACTTAGTTCAAATACACTCCAACCCACTTCAACACATGTGGATTGAGGCAAATACATGTACATCCAAACCGGCCCTCAAGAAAGGTGTTCGAGTTCTTCAACATTTTTTTATATCTGAGAAGTCAGAGGTTGGAAAGAAAAAGCCAAATTTGGCATTAATGCTGTAGATACGATGAATATGAATGTGTGAACTATGGAACAGTTGGCGGACTTCTACCATCCTGGTTGACTCTTGAACCCTATCTTTCGTTAGCTGGATGTGGATAAGGACAAGCTGCTATATGCTACCTGCCATATACTCCCTCTGTCCCTAAATGTTTGTCTCTAGAAAACCGTATTTCCCTCACAAACACGCTTCCCGGACGACACACATAAAGGGACGGAGGGAGTACTCTGTAGGTTGAATCGATGTTTCTGTTGATGCAATGTGACTGCTGCTTTGGCTGTTTTCTCACGGTGCATGCATTCTTACATGTAAGACATATACTTGTTAAGAATTAGGCTCATTACCCCTGAGACCAGCGAATTTGCTTTAGCATTTGAGGTATGTGCTGTTTACTATGTTATGCCAGAATCTAAATTGCAAGTGCATTACTATATCGAAACACAATTATTTGATAAACAGTATGGAACAGATGCGGGCATACAGGTGATATGGTATCGAAGTAAATATTTGCATACTTGTTGAATGTCCTGAAAGCTAAACAGTAATGCCAATCCTCTTCAGCTATTTCTGTACTTGCCTGGCACTGTACAAGTACGATCCAATTATTTGATGCAACGTGCATGCTATTGGTTTGTAGTGACCGTCGGGCACAGGTCCAATCAGGGGATGGAACTTGCACATTACCAGTCTTTGATTGACTGGACTTTTGCCTTTGGTACGGCTGTGGACCGAGCTGTACTTTACCTTAATGTTACAGAAACAATTGCTAGTTTAAAGCAATATGGTTGCTGGAATAGCTTGCTTGGGGACATTTTAAAGTAGCATATCTATTTATGTTGCATGAACTGGAGAAATGATTTACATTTCCATCGTCATTCTTCATTCTAAGGTGATAACTTGCATTGCTGTCTGTCGAATTGCATCATTTGGTGCCTGTCATATGTGAGATATGGCTCACATACGCCATGTTTTGTGCTAATAGAATAATTGTGTTTGTGTTTGAATTAATATTTTTCGTTCTGATCACTGATCGGTGTTGCTGAAAATACATTGGCTTGGTTCTGATAACCGGATTGTTTTAACCATGCAGCCTAAGGCTTACGCTGAGAACTTCAAGTGGAGAGGCCCCCCGAAGGCGGAGCAAGCATGAGCTCACGACCTCTGTCTGTGAGCCTGCCATTGGGACGATGTTCTTTTCCTCCTAAGCTCTAGACCTCTAGTCTCTGAGCCTGACATTGGGATGATGTTGTTTTCCTCCTGGACCCCCTTTGCTTTCAACCGTGTCCGTTGTGAAAGTACGAGCTAGAATATGCATCTATCAAACTTGTAATAAGCATGATCTGCAATCAAACAAAATAGTATCCTTCCAAAACGTTTGTTCGTGGATGTCACTGTTGTATTTCAATCCTGTGTGCTTTGCTTGGTGGTATCTGAAAAGAGACATCATGCCATTTCTGAGTTGAGTGATGATGCCAACTTGCTTTTGGCTATATCAGACATTAGCTGCCAGTCTGCTACGCACGACCACTCTTGCATGTCCGTGTGTTTGTTCATGGGCAACCCATAGTGTCCATAGCAATTTATTGAGGAAGTCATGGTAGTGCTAGGTTAGATTCACGACAGTACGGTTATATTTCCCTTTGCATTCTCCAGTCGACATCTTATATTTACTCCAGATTTCAGAACTGGGTCTACTACATCCTATGGACTTCGCGAAAAGAGGAAACTCTGATTAGTTTTAACATTCAGCTAGCCGCTTAGCCTATGCACATGGTTTCATTGCAGTGTGCACAGGATGCAGCTCAAGCAACCTTCCCTAACTCTCACTAATCTCCTCGGAGCTGTGGCCAATGGATGCGTCGGCGTCGGCGGTACGGAACCTCCAGGTGAAGAGGTAGTCTCTGGACTCGCAGTGCAGCCGGCTGATGTCGCAGGGTACAGCGACGGAGGTGACCTTCCCGTCGTCCTCCCACTCGATCTTTGCCGTGCATGTGAACACCCCGTACGTCTCCGGCAGGGAGGACTGGTCGGCTACCACCAGCGCCACCTCCCCGCTGATCCTCCTCGACATGGCCGCCACGGCGTCCAGCCAGGGGCACTCGGGCTGGCCCACCATCTCCTTGTACGCGTCGTTGACGAGCCGGACACGGTTGCTGGAGTCGGAGACCACCGCCGGGAGCGCGTCGACTTCCAGCTCCGCTTCCACCTCAGCCGCCGTCTTCGAGGCGGCGACGGTGCAGGTCGCGTCGGTGCGGTGGATGCACCCGACGTGGATGGCTGAGCACACGGGGCGCACCGCCCGCGGCGAGATGACCTTGGGCTCCAGCAGCTTCCGCAGCAGGTCGCGCTCCACGGGGACGTCCCTCTCTTCCGCCACCACCTTCGCGAGGTCCTCGGCACCCGCACTCGCCGGCGGGAGCGACGCCAGTGGGAGGCGCGCACTGACAGGAACGACCGCGGACGCATGCCGCGCCCGTGGCCGGCGCGCACCGGAGAGGCGGGTACGGCGTCGCCGCTCTCTTCCGCTTGGCGGGCGGCTGCGCGCCCGAAGCCGACTTGGGCGGCGACGCCGGCACGACGGTGGGGCGGCCGCGCTTCCGAGCGCGGCACGGCCTGCTCTGCAGATGGCACAGCACGCGGTTCGCGGCCACGACGCCCTCGGCGGCGGCCTGCGCCACGGGCGACGCCGCCGCGGCCGCGGGCGCCAGTGTGGGCTTGGGCGCGATGGGCCGGAACCGCGCGAGGATCTCGTTGGCCTTGACGGCCGTGTCCGCCGGCTGCACCATGGCCATGGCGAGGCGCGGTGCCGGTGCCAGGCCCGGGCTCACGAGCTGAGGCTCGGGAGCCAGGTCAGTGGTCAGTGGGCTCGATCACTCTGTGGCGGAGACGACGACGGAGAGCACGGCGTACGTTGGGGCCCGGACGGGGGCAGGCGCGGCTTAAGAAGGGCGGGTCGGCCAATCGGACGCGCGCAGAGGGAGGGGCACGTGGGAGAGCGCGGCGGGGTACGTGGGCGACCGGCGGGGACGCTGCCGACACGTAGGCGGAGCCGAGTCGCGGGGCGCGTGCTTTGGAGAGCAAGGGCGCGGGCGGGCTGGGTGGCTTCCAGTGGAAGAGCGAGGGCTGGCGTGGCGAGGGGGCTGCACTGCAAGCTCGCTTGGCCGCTTCGGCCTTGGCCATGCCGCGCTGCCTCGGGCGCCTCGTCCTCGTCCCCGTCCCCGTGGCTGGGCACTGGCTGGCTGCCGTGCGGGGGCCATTCATGGGGCGTGGCGAGTGGGCGGTGCTAGGTTCCATTGGCCAGTATTGCGGCATGCGCACTGCCCACCAACCAGCGGCGCGGCGTATATACTCCTACACAAGCGAGTGTGAGCTCTCTTGTGGCTTTGAGAACTTCCCACCACAAACGTGAACATGCTTGCACTATGTGTCAGTATTCTTGCCCCTCAAGCCCTCAGCCAAAAGTATCAAACCATGCACAGAACCCACACCATCGGATATCGGCCGCCTAATAACGTTAATGTGTCTGTTGGGTCACCGCTCGCATAAGCAAGACTTTACATACACGCACGCGCGCAAAAACCATAGAGAAATCTGTTAGATCTACTAGTTGCGATGACAGATGCGTCATCCCTGGATGAAATAAACGTTGGTGACGAACTCTCTTTGAGCTTTTGAGCACGTGTCGTGCAAGTGCAACAGGGCTAGAGATTGCCAGACTTGGATGGGACGGGACGCTTGCGTACGTCGTCCAATGCCTGCGTCTTCCGTTTCCGTCCTCTAGTCAAGCTCAAATTTATATTACTGTGTCTATCACGAATTGGGAGTACTACCTATCCTAGCTTTTCATAATTTGAAATCAAACCAGTACTGTACCATGCATGATAAGTACAGAATTACTATTGGTGTAGAAAAAAGGTCACGGTAGTACAGTTAGCTAGTCACCCTTAGCTTTGTAGATGGTCTGGACTAATAGGTGGATGGTGTAGTAGTACTGTCTACTGTAGTGACGCTGCTGGTATGGTATCACAGTGACGGACACGTAAGGCCGATACGTAACACACTCCTCGTACATGCACGAGCCAACACACGTGGACCATGCAACGCATGCAAGCGGCAAGCCCCATGTCCATGTCCTACTGGAAACCCAACCACGGCCTAGCCTTTGGTAGCCAGCCGGCCGAGACCAACCGGGCCGGGGCGCGTCGATGGCCTCGTCGTCTCTCCGTCTCCACGCCCGAGAACCGAGACAGCTACTACTAGCGTCTTGCGTGCCTTTTGGATGCTACTGGCGCGATCTCTTTAATCGTTTTCTGCTGCATGCGCGGCATGTGCTGCGCGCCGTGGCGAGCGGACAGGAAGGGGGCGCGACGAGTGGCCGCGCTGCCATTGGCGGGCACGGGTGCGCGCGGCAGCGCGTGGCCGACGCATGCCGCGCGCGCAGGCGCTCCCTGCCCTGCTGAGGCCCTGCTGAGTGGGGGCAGCCGGCCCGGCCCGAGCGGAGCGGGGTCACACACAGGGGGTCTCAGAGGAGACTCAGGAGAGGACCCCGGCGCGCGTCGCGAGGGCTGAGGCTGAGGCTGGGGCTGGTGGGGCAGCGACGACGCCTGCATGCAGACCGCCAGACGAGCTGTGCTGTGCTATGCTGAGCTAGCAATAGCATTGATCCGGCGCTTCTGCCGCCTGTGCGCGCTGCGCTACAGCTGTTGGCGAGGGAGCCATGCTACAGTTAATGCGAGCCTTTGCTGCTGCAGCCCGTTCATGCTTCATGGGCACCGGTGACCGACCGACACTGGATCATCTTTTCTTTTGCACTTTTACTATTCACCTGGCGCCTGAAATCAGACTTGTTTTCAGGTAATATGGTGGCCATTGATGGTGCCTTTGATACTGCAAAGAGGTTGCCATCCTTGGATATGAATCTAAGGACGGGTAACTGTTGCCTGAAAAGTAACCAAGTAACCATATTTCGGTTCGGGCACCTGAAATATAGCAGATCTCTATGTTTTGTAGACGATATTTCCGTGACAGCGTGTTTGTACTATGTAGTATATATATACTCCATGAAACGGGGACTTGGATCATTTTATTTTCTTGAGAAAAAGGGGATTGTTTAGCTGTGAGCCTGACTTCGTGGGAACCCATTTGCTGCGCCTTGACTCAACTGTGAGTCTGTGACTCTGACCAATTTCTGCTGCTAGCTCAAGAGAAAACAAGATGCTCAAAAACAAAAAGCAGCTCAAGAGAGAACAAAGGTCACCGCATTTGGGCCCTTTAAGTACAAAGCGAACGTTTGGGCTAACTCAGCGGAACTGTGGAAATCGAGTGTCGTGGTCAAAATGGACTGGGCCTAATCCGGCCTAATACTCAGTTTTGGGTATTTGTGGCTTCACGAAAAAGCCCAAACCCCGATCCGCGTCGCGCGAACCCGCTTCCCTAAACAACGGTGTTGTTGCTGCAAAACCATACGACATGTTCCCGTCGATCGTGACTCAAATTCTTTTTTGATTCGGATTAAGAGAGATTTACTACTGCTAGCACTTCTAATTCTATTAGGACTGCGTATAGAATTCTACTCGTTGAGTGCTTTAGAGGGGATTCTTCTATATTAACTAATTATTAACACGGTTTCATGCAGGACTCGTCAAAGTAATTAGGAGCAATTAAAGAAACTAGAGTAGCTATACAATCACTTATACTTTTTCTGAATTTGGAGCCTATAAAAAAGTTTTAGATTTTGGTTGGTTTTATCAAAGTTCTATTATTTTTTTTCTTTCAATCAAAATGGTCTGAGGCGGCTAACAGAACCGTCCCCTACTCCCGCCTAGGGTTGGAAGCTTCTGTATGGCTACCTCGGCGGTCGTAGCCCGCCTCGCGGGCGAGGCCTCGAGGCCCAAGGTCCTAGCCTCCGCAAATGGACCCTCATCCTCGCGGGTAGCCGTTACGCGCCGTTGGCAGGGCCGCGGCGTCCGGTGCTGCGGGGCTGGTAGCTCCGGTGGTGGCGCCAGCGCCGGCGCCGTGGTCCCCGGGGAGGAGTTTGTGGGGTTCTTCCGGGAGGCGTGGCCGTATATCCGGGGGCACCGTGGGAACACCTTCGTGGTCGTCATCTCCAGCGAGATCGTGTCCGGGCCGCACTTCGACCGCGTTCTGCAGGTATATTGGAATGGTTGCTTCTGATGTTGTGTTTTTGAGCATTTTGGACTCATCTGATGATTTCTTCACAGTATTGTGCATTTGACGTCCTGCTGTGTATTTTTGGATTGAGCATTGAGTTTGATTTAGCTGCTCTAATTGGCCAGATTGCAAAATTGATTTGACCGAAATTATTGGAATCGTTTACATCAAAATAATTGTGTTGGTACATTATAATCCATTCGTTCTGCGCACTTCAATGATTGGGATGAGAATTGAGCATCATGACCAGGCTGGCAATTTGAGGATATAGCTGTGTTTCCTTGTTTGGCAGGAAAATTTTATTGTAGACCATATATAATAAGAAAAAAAACAGCATTACTAAGGCATAAGGGGGTAGACAGCATCAGTTTCCTGTTAGATATTAGTTCTGTGTTAATCTTATTCTAAGGATGAGCTTCTACTGTTTTGCCACAGATTTGTCTTCTTTTATTGTCATAAGAATTTAATGTTGTCATTGATACCTTGTTCCTAACCACACTTTTATTTTACAAAATATGCAGGACATATCACTTCTCCATGGTCTGGGGATTAAATTTGTTCTTGTTCCAGGAACACATGTTCAAATTGATAAGCTGTTGTCAGAAAGAGGTCAGTTCTGTGCAACAACCTCATGGGGCCCCTTCCTGTGCTCATAAAAATCTACCAAGATTTTAAAACAAACCAGCATATAGGATGGTACTAAAGCCATTTGGTGTATGCTTGCAGACTATCTTGGGTATAATTAGATTTTGGTGAAGTACATTAGTCGAAATCTGAAGCTTTGTTAGGCCTTCAGTTGCTTTTGATTGCATGCAGAGTTACTTTTTTTTTCAACACTGTTCTGTACTTTTGCTAACATGTATTGGTTTGATGATTCTTAGTGCATCTCTATATCTCTTACTTTCCTATCAAGCATGTCTTTAGCTTATTAAATTTTGTGTAGGGAAGAAGGCCAAGTATGTTGGTCAGTACAGAATCACTGATAAAGATACAAGAGATGCTGCAATGGATGCAGCTGGTAGGATACGGTTAATGATAGAAGCTAAACTTTCTCCTGGTCCTCCAATGTTAAATCTCCGTAGGCATGGTGTTATTGGACGTTGGCACGGTCTTGTGGATAACATTGCAAGTGGCAACTTCCTTGGTGCTAAGGTGAATATCTATTAGTGCTGAGCTTTTGAATATCTGGCTTCCATGTAGTTATTCTATCATTTCTCTGTAGCATATTCTTTGTGAATTTCAATGTTTGTAAATAGATCTCCAGAAGAAAGAGAGAAAATCAAATATAGGACACCAAACAACGTGCTTCGCAATTATAGGACTCAAACATCGACTTCGTTAAAATGACCCTTGGAATGTTGGCGTTTTCATCACTTTGTTAATCTAAATACATGTATTTTTCCCCTGACATGACCCTTTTGCCCTTATGCTATATTCATGTATGAGATCCATGTTTCGTTTCTTCCTTCTGACTCTTCTTTTGCCGCTTGCTACTTGGCGCATCGATGGAACACTGCGCCAGCCAGCCAACCTCCGGCGGTGGCCGGCGAACCCTCTGAAGGCAGTGTTCATGCTCGGTGGGCTGGGCCAGACCTCTTCTTACTCCTCCGCCTTCTTTTTCCTTTTTCCTTTTTCTTTTTTTCTTCACCTTTTACTGCTCTGAGACTGAGTTGTTGTTTTCAATTTTCCTTAATGGTAAGGCGTCGCCTCACCTTACGCCTTACTCGCCTAAGTGTAAGGCAGTAGTTGGTCGCCACGCCTCGCCTTACCGCCTTCTCATTACATCATAATAAAGCCATACAATAGTGAAACCAAATGCTACACAAATAGGAATATTTATTTGTGTTCATTTTCTTGCTTTGTTTTTGCTATTTATTAGTTCTGCTGCACTTTATTCAATTGTACAACGCAATACTGAATATATGTATTTCTTTGGCAGAGAAGAGGGGTGGTTAATGGTATTGACTACGGTTTCACTGGTGAAGTTACAAAAATAGATGTTTCACGGATAAGAGAAAGGCTTGATAGCGATAGCATAGTTGTTGTCAGCAACATGGGATACTCCAGTTCCTCAGATGTGTTAAATTGCAAGTATGCTTTCTTAATTATTATTTTATGTTTTCCGTATGATTGTACAATGTGCATCAGAATTTTGTAGTTCTATCCTTACTACCAAGTTGAACATAATATCACATGAATGGCATGTGCAAATGTTCTATCTTGCAAATAATTTCCATAAAACTTGTTCCTTTGCATATATTGCTGCTAGCATACTAAACAAAATTGCTTTGTCTTGTTTGCAATAATTCAGCTCCTACGAGGTTGCTACTGCATGTGCTTTAGCCTTGGAGGCAGATAAACTTATCTGCATTGTAGATGGTCAGATATTTGATGAGCATGGACGAGTCATTCATTATATGTCTATTGAGGAGGCAGATTTGTTGATTAGAAAGCGTGCTAAGCAAAGTGATATTGCTGCAAGTTATGTCAAGGTTGTGGATGAGGAAAGCATCAATTCTCTGCATAAAGGGGACACCGGACCATCATTGAGTCCCAAGGCTCACATAAATGGGTATGCTGCTGCTTTTCAAAATGGATTGGGTTTTAACAATGGAAATGGTATTTATTCTGGTGAGCAAGGGTTTTGCTACTGGTGGTGAAGAACGGTTAAGCAGATCAAATGCTGCTTCTTTTCAAAATGGATTGGGTTTTAACAATGGAAACGGGATTTATTCTGGTGAGCAAGGGTTTGCTATTGGTGGTGAAGAGCAATTAAGCAGATCAAATGGCTATCTTTCTGAGTTGGCCGCGGCAGCATATGTGTGCCATGTAAGTGTTTTGCCCTTATACATGATACTCTTTATTCTGTTAAATTATGTTGCCCTGACTGAAGACTAATACTTTTCTATATAGCGCCTTAGTATGTACATTCACCTTTTAGAAGTTATCCTGTACAAAGCAGTAAAATTGTCTTCTGAATTTCCTACCTACAGTTACTGTTCTTGATTAATATATAGTGATCATGCGCCGTATATGGTATCTGCATGTATGTTGATGCTGTCATGCTTCCTGAAGTGCTTTTATAAGGAAGGCAGCATGTTGTAGTATATTATATGATGCAGCTTCTCAACTTACTAGCTGTTTGCATCTTGGGATAAGAGGATGGGAATGGGATAGGGGTTGAGATATGAACTTAGTGGAGAGTAGAGTCAATATATTGCAAAATAGGAAGGATGGAGGGCTGGAATTAACGCATCTTCTCAACTTACTGTCTGTTTTGCGTTGTGGGATATAAGCGGATATATATGTAATTGGTGTAGAATACAGAATTAATATATTTACGAAGTGGACAACTGGGAGTCAATACAACTGACAGCTTGGTTGGCTCTGGTTACGTCACGTACTATGGGATTTAAACTCTAGTGATTTCATTTCTCGTGGGTAGTGAAATTCAGTTTGTCCGTTGTGGTTGAAAATATTGCAAAGTGAAGCTTCTCAACTTATTGCCTGTTTGCATTGCAGCAGCATGTTGTGCCGATGTGGTATAGTGGTGCATGTAGCTATGAAGTTCACCTAGATATTAGAGGTTGAGCTTAGTTTGTGGGAGGCAACATGCGCTATGATCTTTTCAATTCTCTTTCTAGAATGAAAGCAATATTTGTCCAATGAACAGCTACTATCTTTTTTTTTTAATGTTTAAGCTTACAGTTTGGTTAAAGCCTCTATTTGTTAGATGATCCATTTGTTCCTTCCAAATGTCAGGGTGGCGTTCAAAGAGTTCATATTATAGATGGATCTGTAGATGGATCACTGCTATTAGAATTGTTTACAAGAGATGGAGCAGGAACAATGATCGCTAGGTATTTTGAAGTTACTCTTTTATGCTCAAATTTGTTGTTTTAGTGCTCATTTCAATAATCCAGTGCCTACATTATCTTTTATCAACATGGATATATATCCTAGATATGTAGTATAATTCATTTCGTAGTCCTTATTACTAAAAGAAACATTTTCATATGAGTAATGAAATGCCTTAGTATGTGTCGGGTATGGAAATATTCTTGGCTGAAATTTGTGCTTGTGTAACAAATGTTTTCCATGAAAAATTTGAAGAAATAAGCACCTTTGGAAAATTAGCATCTACAAATCTGTCATGGGAGTTCCCTACCATATGTTTTCAGGGATGTTTATGAAGGAACAAGGATGGCTACAGCAGAAGATCTTCCTGGGATAAGAAAAATTATTCGGCCGCTGGAGGATTCTGGCGTTCTGGTGCGGAGAACAGATGCAGAGGTGAGTTAGTGGATAAATACTTTTGATTCTAACATTCTTTGTATACACTCCTTGCACTATGCTTTAATTTTATTCTTGCTACTGCAATAATGGATCTTTCTTTTCTATTCTCTTCAGCTTCTTAAAGCGTTAGAATCATTCTATGTTGTTGAAAGAGATGGTTCAATCATCGCTTGTGCTGCTCTGTTTCCATTTCCTGAGGAAAAATCTGGTGAAGTTGCTGCAATTGCTGTATCTGAAGAATGCCGAGGAAGAGGTCAGGGGGACAAGTTACTTGGTATGTTCTTTGCTACATGGATAATCAAAATCCATTTCATTGGGTATTGCAACCCCTCTGCCAGGTTGCCACAATCATTTCTCCAACACATGCCCACATGTTCCTCTGTGCGCTTTCTCACATGTGCACACAATCCCTAAATATTATAACAAGATATAACAGTCCACCTACCAGTAATGTAATGCTAAAGTGGGGGTCTCTGTTTTTTTCAGTTAGCGTATCCTTTCACTCATTTTAAAGGAATTTCAGTCTTGTGGCTTTTGTACTAGAACAGGCTAAGAAGTCCTTTTTTGTTACTCATGGTGGTTGTCATTCTTCAGATTACGTCGAGAAGGTGGCATTATCCCTTGGTCTCGAGAAACTATTCTTGCTTACTACACGAACTGCAGACTGGTATTTACCTTTGTTCTTCTCTTGACTCATTACTACGTGCAAATAGGAGCACAATACAATTTTCAGTTTTCAGCATGCTTGCTTCTACCTTGTGCTTAATTTTGAAATGTTGCAGGTTTGTGCGGCGTGGCTTTTCAGAGTGCTCAATTGAATCTATCCCCGAGCAGAGGAGAAAACGTATCAATTTGTCCCGTGGATCCAAGTATTATATAAAGCAGCTGCAGCCAAAGCCTGCTGGGGTTAACGCCAACAGTTTTGTCATTAGATGACTCAGCATGCACGGAGCTTGGTGCCACTTAAAGAAGACATCAGCTAAGATTACACCAATTTTGCGCTTGGCCAAAGCCATACTTTCACAGAGAAACAAAACACCATTTTACTGTCACTGTATTTGAGAGATGATTATTATTTTTTTCTTAAGTATGTGAAGCAAGTTAGTTTCGCCAATGGAATCAAGGCAGAAAACAGATAGCTGATTAAATTATATGTAAACCCTATTAACAAGCAATACCAAATAGAGGCACGCAGTCAGAACTTACCTTTTCCATTTTTATTGAGAGAAAAAAAGAACTGGTGAAACCATTGGTTCTGTTGTATATGTAAAGTATCCTTGTGAAAACAAAAAATATGAAGTCCTCGTATAGTATATCAATCTCTCTGGTTGATCACTCATTGTGTGCATGTGCATCAGGAAAGAATAAAAGATAAGCTGCCTTTTTTTTTTTTTGTGTGTGAGGGTCTGCAAAAAAGAGGCGGATTTGTTATCCGCCAGCTAGATTGACAGGTTTTCTAGTTTTCTGCCAACCAATAGTTTGGTTTTCTTTAATTATTATATAAGCTTCAAAAAGCGGAATTACTTATTCTGATAACGACTTTGTTCTGCTGAGATCAAAGGCGAGGCTTTTCTACATCCTTTTCCTCTACAAAGAGCAAATCAAGGAGAACATCAGTAGCGTGTGATGGTGATACATATCATTGGCGAGGCTTTATTCTTTCGCTGAGATCGGCGCCCTTTATTTATTTTTTCTTTTCTTTCCGTGTTCCGCGTCAGGTACTTATGGCCTCATATATTATGGGACGAAGAATGGGCAAGAAGTTTGGTGCCGATGGAATTGATTCATGGACGAATATTCCATGAGAGTTAGTGAACCAGACAGCCACATGATGCAGCACCAGAATGCACGAGGTGACAGAAGCAAATTAGGAATCACATTCACTACAGGTTTCAGAACTTAGGTGAGCTTATTTCACTTGCCCAACCACAACACAGATCGAGTACAAGGCGCAATTGCATTGCGCTGCGTCACACCGTCATCATGAGGCAAAGCACAAAACATGCCCATGCCGTTGCTGCCCTGCCAAACAATTGTTGGTCTGCAAACTTGCAAATATGGAGGAGACTTGCAGGCTGCAGCTATAGGAATACTAGTAGTAGAAATCAACATCGAGTGCAGGAACACAGGGCCCACACGGTACACCAAAGAAGGTCTCGGGTTCAGATCTAGGCTAGGCTAGGGGGTCACAGTTCTGGGAAACACTCGAGTTTGTTGCACTAGTATAGCATCCTGATAAGTATGGCCGGCGCCATACGGGTGAGCTGCCAGACGATGAATGATTACCCAAGCTGTACACTCTTTATATCATGATGAAATGAAAGAAGGACGTACGTAGCTATCGGGTTCTGTTCTTGCTGAAGAGGACAAGAGCTTTGCTAAGATGGGGGTGATGTGCAGTTGGCCTTGGGCTGGCCTGTTGTGTGAATGGAGGCTGTGGAGCCGTCATTGACTGTACTGTACATGCAATGCGTCAGGTTATCAAGTCGCCGATGCGGATCCATCACACATGGGCGCGGTGTTTCCGAGCCCGGCAGGCGGTTGGAGACCAATCGCATCGCATCCACGGATGAATGCTACGCGTGCGTCGTGCTGCTGTGCACCGGGGACGAATCACTGATGAAGGCAGGTACGGCTGTGCTGCTGCTGCCAAACGATTATTGCAGTCTCGTTCATGTATGCTGAATCATCTATGCTGTACGAGTATCCCTGATTCGTCTATGATGTACGAGTCCCTTTCGATGGATTGGTTTGTAGCCCTGATTCATCTATATGTTGTACGAGTTCTTTGGACGGAGACGAGAAGGTGCAGACTTGCAGAGTCTTGAACGTAAGACTCGTCCAGTCGTCCACAACAGACACCGAACAAGGTCCGTGTTACAGAGTTTCTTCCACTAATTTTTAGAGTCTCGTTCACTAATTTTTAGCGACACAAAAGCCAAAGAGGATGGATATCTAGCAAGCAAAAGAAAAGGAAAGACAAGGGCATAGCATCGCTGAGGTGAGGTGATTAAAGGCGTGCCGGGTACATCTGGGTGATTGTTAAGCGTGTACCAACAGTCACGTCGTCTCGTCTATCCTAATCCTTTTTTCTCCTGAAAAAATAAAGCTTCATTTTGCAGTCATGATCCTTCTTCCTTTTTCTTGCAGTTCAAATACTCCGAACAAAATTGTGTGCAAGCCTGTGCCAAACTCATGAGTTGCCAAAGGCACCTGGTGCCAAACTGTTCTCTGTCGACAACAAGACGTGGTCGCTATTACTGAACGTGTCCAACGGGCTGTTCTCAGTCTACAAACTGTTATACTGAACGTGTCGAACGGTCCAGACTCCAGCAAACCAGGGAGCAAATGCCAAAACATCGCAACGCTGGACCTGGACGCCTCACACTGCTGAGTGCTGAGCCATCTAGATTCTAGAGAAGTTTCCTATTAAGACTTCAAACAAAATATCAGGTCAAATAAGTCGATCCGAATAAATTGCGCCAGTCAAACATCGCGAGCGACTGAGCGAACGAGCAGGGGACCTGGAACGAGACCCGGCGGCTAACGCGCAGCAGATAATACTTTCTAAGCAAGCAAAACGTGATCAGCTGAGCAAAGAAACCAACCCAAGTGGTATGGTAGATAGAGCAATACAATAATCCCAGGGTTGAATTCCACCAGAAACACGGAAGCATCCACAGAATACACACCAGCCTAGTCTGATCCAATCAACATTGACACAGTACTAGTAGTCTCATAACATATAAAAAAAGGAAGGCGATAATGCAGGAGCAGGACAAAACTAGAATAGAAGCACGCTAGCGTTCCAAGCTCAGTTCAGTTCCAGCTCTTGCATAATAAGCTAGTAGTTTCACTTGCAGTCGTGTTGAATCCGTCGGACGGCCCTCTCAGAAGCAGGCGTCCAGGAGGCAGCAGCAGCAGAGGGCAGCCAAGCTGTTCAAGCACAAATACAGTGAACCATTAGATATAAAGGCTAAAGTCCAACCAAAGCGAGAATTTATGCCATTCTATAATATGCAGATATTAAAATTTAAAGATCACTATGATGAGCTTAAACATGCTGTAATATGCTTCTTCAAAGTACCCAGCCATCCATTGCAATATTCCAGTTTCCAATTGTGAATATGTAAGTACAATTACAGTGCAATTGTGATAATGTAATAAGTACAACTAAGTGAGTGCTAGAGCATCAAGAATCATATCTCATTGGTATAGCGCGTCAACGAAAGTATTATCCATTCAACCAAAAAAAGGAACAGATATTATCTCATCAGGTGACCTAGCACTGAAGGAATCTCAAAGTCTCAGGGCTTTCACACTGACAGCAACCCAATCTCGTTCGATAGCTATCCCCACCATCAGCCAGAACGCATGTGAAACGCCAGCACAAAAATGTGATCGTCGAAGCTAGCAATCCGGGCCGCCAGTTTAAGATCAGACGGCCTATGATGCTTTGCGTGTAGCTACCGACACGTCGCCACGGTCCGCCACGACCCACGAGAGGTGGCGGCTCCTTTTTCCAAGGGTGGTTCACGGGTCTAAGTCAAGGCCCCCACCAAAAGCGGCAAACGTGCGCACCAGCATGGCCAAGGCCACGGCCGCCGCCGGCGGCACCGCCGACGGACCCGGACGGATCTGGCCGGTGACTCGAACGAAGCTGCCTTACACTCTAAACTAGCCCTGATTTTTTATCTAATACGGTGAGGAAATTTCGAATACAGTCCAATCTAGCAACATGTTATGAGCCAGGGCGGCGGCGCTGCGCAGCAGGCATCACAAGAGTGGAGGAGACGGGGAGGAGGAGGAAGAACGTACCATCCCTCCATGAAGGAAGGCCCGCTGCTCTGCTGCTGTGGAGGCGGCTGCGCGTACTGCGGCGGGTAGCCCTGCTGCGGTGGGTACCCCTGCGGCGGGTAGCCCTGCGCCGGAGGAGGGTAGCCGGCCGGTGGGTACCCCGCTGGCGGGTAGCCGTCCTTCCCTGGGTAGCCTGGAGAAATCAAGATCCATCCACACGCCAAAGAGAATTAGGCTTACTCCATATGTAGTCCAATCACGGAAAGTAAGGGAAGATAATAAAGCAGATAGATCGAAGACGGGAAAGAAGAGCCGGCGCCGCACCTTGCTGCGGCGGGACGCCGACGGGGGGCTGCTGGCCGTAGTAGCTCATCTTCTTCTTCTTCCTTGCGATCGGAGGGCGGCGCGAGGGTCAGAGGAGCTCTCTCTCTCTCGCTGCTTCGGGTTTGGGGGCTTGTGACGGGAGAAAGAAATACGGATGGACGATGGACCAGACGGGTCAGGTGGGTTTATAAAGGGAAGAGAGTGCGTGTTTCCGTTTAATTTTGGTGTTTCCTGGTGCTTTCTTTCTTTCTCTCCCGGTGGTGGCCCTCGCCGAACCGCGTCGGGAACGTGGTGGTGGCCCGGGGGGGTCTGGCTGGTCCGGTCCCTGCTGGTGGGCCGTTTAGGAAATCGCCTTGCGCGTCCGTTGCTGACCGACCCGGGTTTTTGTTTGGCTTGGTGGCGTTGCGTGTTCGCCGCCGCCGCAGGAGAGGGAGTTGGGCGGAAAGCAGCGTGTTGCCCAGTGGTCACCGGATTCTCGTTTCCTTTGATTGATCGATGGACCGGTGAAGTAAGGCGGCTGCCACAAGGCTCGGTAATAACGTGACAGTTCCTGCTCAGTTTATAGGTAATTTTAACTTTACTGGCAAATTTGCCCGTGCGATGCAACCAAGAAGAAAAATCAATACATATCAATGGAAAACAATGAGAGAAATAATACATATGTATTTATGCTTTATCATTTTTATAAAATCCCACTAATTTATTTATTATATTGAGAACTCATAAAATATGTAATTATAATATCTAGTGCAACATATATATATTTAAGTAAAAAATACGTGAATGGTAATGAACAACGGATGATGTGACGAGCAGACTTGCAACCTTTCCACTGCTCGTAAACACCACCCCCACGCTCCATCAGGCTCCAGGTGGTTCTGCTGCCTGCACGGACAGGTACGTCGTCCAGTTGTCGGCCAGGTGCCACTACGCCTCTCGGTGTCTCAGTCGGCGTCGTCATAGATCCCGATGTGCACGCGCCCGGAGATCCCGTGTTCAACGCGCCGCAGGTACCCAGCCGACAGGAACTCGCTGCGGGCGTACGCCTCAGGTGCAGCGGCTTCCTAGCCAGCCCGCTGCGGATGTTGTGCTAGCTAATAGCTTGCTGTTATTCCTGGTTAATTTCACTATTCTTTTTAGTTTGGGTGAAAATTTAACTCGGTTTTTTTTTCTTAACGAAATCAGATTAAATGCTTCACTGTTTTCGTATGTCTTTTGTGTCTGGCCATTCTATTTTGGGCCATTTCTTTTTTGATATTTTATTTTTCGTGTTTTTGTTATAGTAATCGTTAGTTCTCTTTTGGCCCATGTCTGTCGCCTACGGAGGCACGGACGGCGGCGGAGCAATGTGACGGCACCAGGCCCGCTGAGCCCATGCCATGAGCCAATGACCATGTTGAGGTGTGCACGTGGTCCATCAAGTCCGTGCGTGCTTGCCAATTTGAGCGGCGACAATAGGCGAGGGAAACCGGACTCGGGTATCATCCCGTGACTCTTTTTAGGCCTATTGACGTGCGGTGGCAGACCCAAAAAAAGGTGGACAAGAAATTTTTGTCTCTTTATTAGTAGGTATAGACTATACATGTACATCTATAAATATATAAATAATATGTATAATAAAAGTTGGCATAAGAAAATACCAAAACAGCCAGTTAAGGACTTTGAGGTATAGTTAAGGCTGGTCGACTCATGCTTCGTGCATCCTAGGGGTGGAGATTTGGCATACGAAACGCCATTGTACTATAACAATAAGAGATATGAACAATCATATATGACAATTGCACACTTAGTTATATCGGTAATGCTAGGTGTCATAAGTCTGACGCCTCGCACCCCTCCCGTCACACATGCCGTTGGCTCCTCCCTAGCTGGGGTGGCGCCCTACCCCACCGATGGCTGCTTCCCCCACCCCGGCGTCCTCCACTCTTCATTCTCCCACCCCAAACCCGGCGGCGCCCTTCCCACCACACCGGCATCCTCACCCACCGGGAGCACCTAATGCTCGCAAATCCAACAGCCATGGTTGATGAGGACATCGCTCCGTCAAGTACTAAGACAAGAAGAGGAGGAGGGCCAGCGAACACGTCCAACTCATCTTCTTCACAGTGGAGACCCAGTCCAACTGAAATTGGAGTTCATCTCGGGCTCCAATAGCATTCTCGGGTAAAATCAATGTTCACGACGCATACAGACTCCATTTTCAACAGTGCAACTATGCTTGGAATAACTTGACAATCTATCAAATGACTTTAGTTTTATGTCAAAAGCCTTTCTGAGTCAACGGGGATCATCGAAACAACTTAGTGTCTAGAATCTGCCAAGGTGTTGCGAGACACTACCTGTCCAAACGCTAGCAACTCCATATTTTATATTGACATGGCGAGAGCATGTATAGCAAACACATCCATGTTTGTTTTATGAAACAAAAGAAAACTAAAAACAAGAGTATTGTGTATCTTTTACCCCCTGCTTAATGAACAGTGTACTAATACATGGCCAAGAAAAAGAGTGTTGTGTATCCAATTTGCTCGTTTACAATGAGAGCTGGACTTATTTGAGTGGCATGACTACAGCGTTATGTGTCCGAATCGAAGGTTTTGTGGCTGATAAACCGCTTGATGTTGTGTTGTTGTAAGAGAAAAAATATTGTAGTGTGACTGTGTCACAGACCGCAAGGATTCCGGCGACCGAGACACGTCGGCGGCAAACTTGACGGCAACAATGATGGTGTCGGCGACGGAGGTGGTGTTGGGGCTGATTTAGGGGAGGAAGAAGGGGAAGGAGATGGCGGCATAGATGGCGGGGGAGCAAAGCAGGGCGGTGGGCGCTAGCGGCGGTGGCCTTGGGTGCTTGCGCGGGCGGGTTGGGCGGGAGGCGGCGGTATGGGAGGAGGAGGATGGCGGCGTGGGGAAGGAGGAAGGAGAGGGAGGAGGCGGCGCGGGGACGACGGCTGGGCGCGCCGCCAGCGGGGCGAGATGGCGGCGTGGCAGGTCGCGGCGCGCGTAGGGATAGGGAGATCGAGAGCTGTGGACCTAGAGAGTTTTTGGGTGTTACCCTTTAATTTTTCTGATTGATTGCAAACGATTACATGCCCTCAGATTTATAGTCCGAGGGAGACTTGCACGCTAAGAAAAGATCTAGAGATTTCCTTATAGATTGGAATACCCATTTTACAAGCAATCTTATTCCTTTCCTATTTTATTCCTATCTTTTATTCCCTAAATATTCTATTACGTAATGATGAAGCAAATGATGTGGCAAGTCACGGCGGATGACGGCAGCGGCCGGCCATGAGCAAGCGCGTGCACGGCCTTAGGCCGGCCTGAGGCGGCGGCGGTTCATGACAGATTGATAAGTTCGTGCGAACAAGGTGAGGGTGCTTCAATAACGACAACTTTAATGCTTATCTTTATATTAGATACTATATAGAGATAAAGAAGCCATGCCATTAAATTTCATACCACTATAATTATTCCAATGTTTAACTTCTTTGTCGTGTTGTCAGCACTTTTTCTATCGCACACTAAAATACTATCATGAACAATACTTTTCTCCACTCACCCCTCATCATTTTTACTCCCTTCATTCAAATTATATAAAAAAAAAAATTTAACCTTAAGTTTGACCACTTGTCTTTTTTAGAAAATTTGTGTAAACATGGTCCAATTTAAGTTATTTTTAAGAACTTTTACTAACTAACTAAGCCACTACAAAAACATGTGATATTTTCTACAATTTTTTTAATAAAACGAAGGGTCAAACTTGAGCTAAAGCAAGTCAAATGTCTTATAGTTTATTATACTTGAATTAGTAGCCAGGATAAAAAAAATACTATTTATTTGTTTATTTCTTGTTTGCATTGGCGCTCAACAAGCTACAGGCGTTTACAAATTCTACATTAGTAGTTTCTTTGCTAGCTCCAATCCAATTTAATTGCGCATCTCCTACTTCTTTGTCTTTGCACCTCTTTAGTACACACGGTCAGTTTCGAAAAAAAAAAACACGGTCAGACCTGCCCCAGCCGGAGCCGGCGCAGCGCAACCTGCTAGTCCGGTGGACTAGTTCGATCGATCCTGCCTGGTTGGCGTCTGTTTTGGGTTCGTTCAACCACGGCACCACCTCCGCTCCGGTCCAGGTTGCCGCTTCCTGTTGCTTCACCGCGTCGTCGTCGATCGGCTTAATTTGATGGGATTGACACGTCCCAACCGCCAGCCGCCGCCGTGCCCAACGCTCCTCTCGTCGTCACTCGTCAACACGCGTAACTTTGGATCGAGGAGGTATTCCCTGATAATGAAGCAAAAAATAACCATTTGAAGCGTCCATTGAAACACATGAATTTTATAGAAATTATATTATATATGTGGATCTTTTTTTTTTTTTTTTTTTTTGAGAATGACACAAAGATAACGCAGACACTCACAATACGCACGCGACACTCACCCCTACGAACACACGCGACGCAAACCCTACCCCTATGAGCACCTCCTCCGAAGGACCGGCACCCGCGGATCTGGAGATTCTCGAAGTCACCATTGGCGCCTCGTCGTCGACCGACGGAACGCCGCTACCACTTAATGCATAACGCCGAAAATCATATAGTTTAGCTTATTTTCATAGAAAAATTCTTATTCTAAAACGGCAAAAATAGAGGAATACTGTATCAATGGGCAATGACATGTACCACAGTTAAAAAAAAAAATGGCATGTGCTAAATACACAACGCAAACATAGTCATGTGACATGTGGACCTAACCTCTTACTTCTGCACACAATCCCGTCCCTAGCGCCGGCAAGCGAAAAAGAGACCCTGCTAACATGGCCACACGCCTGCCGTCGACCGTCGCCGCGCCACTGTTCATCAAATCGTGTCTCCTGCCTGCGGTGCGGATCCAAAGGGGGTCAAGGGGTCCACCGACCCCCGGCCTGCCTGTCATACATACATACTATTAATAAAAATTGTAAAAAAATAAATAGCAATTATGAATGATTTATCGATTTGTATATATAAAAATTTTGATGCACCCCCTATGCCGAAAGCTAGGCCCCGCCACTAGGCTGCCTGTCTTCTACCTTCAGTTGCTAACTTTTATCTAGAAGAAAATCAAGAAAGTGCAGACAAAGATCCTGCTCCTATCTCTTTGGGAACGTGACAACTGACAACCATCTCCTTCTATGTAGTATGAATCTGAAGCGCAGCAGACCAAACCAGAGCACAACACAACAAACAATGAAGCAACTCCTGCTCTTCCTGATTGTATTGGTTGTGTCCGCCTCACCGGCCACACCAACACCATTCCGTCCTCGCCTGCCTCCACGTCTGAGACTCTCACCAGTGCCTCCCGTTGCCCAGTCCCTCCTCCTCCTCCTCCTTCGCCTCCGGCCGGCGCGGTGTACTCGATGTAGCTCCGCCACCAACGAAATGCCTTATCCCCTCTCCAGCATGTTCTCCTACATCGATTTTTTGATGAACAGCAGCAACCCGTCTCCAACGGCACAATGCTGCGACGGGTTCAGATCGCTGCTGAACTCCTCGACCATCATTTGTCTTGTGTCATGTTACGGACAGGGATCTAGGAAATGGAAATAGGTGACGGGTGCTTTATTTGTTTTGCTCCAATATCTAAATTGTTGGTCAGGAGTTGAGTGAGAGAAAAGAAAAGGTAGAGAACCATGATAGCTACATAGAAGTTTGTGGAGACGATGAAGGGATTGAGGATACAAACTTCATAACACTACTTCTTTATTCTTTTGAATATATGTCATATATATAGGAAAAGCCAAGGCTACTCTACTACTTCTGTAGTGTTGTGTTGCATTCTCCATACTTCACTCTTCATGCAGGCAAGAACTACCTGAACAACTACAACAACTACATTGCTTCACTCTCTATGCATGAATTCACATAACAAAAGCATGCATGTTACTAACTAACTTTGAAGATGAAAATGCTAGAAGTAAAGGTTTTGTTTGACAACAATGACAACGTTATCATGAAGAAAAGGGGCCGGAGAAAAGTAGCGTAAGACATGTTCTTTTCTTCGCACTTGAGGGTGTCGATCATATCTCTCTTTTTATTGTGCTATGTTAGGAAAGCTTTTGTTTTTTTACAAAGACATTAAAAGGGTGTTTCACTTGTGACATACGTTAAGGCGAACAAAGGCTAGTGCAAACGATAGATAAAAAACATTAAACAACCTTAAAAGATAAATAAGAGTACACTAGCATCGCGCCCGCACGCTACGTTACTACGGGATAACTAAATTTTATATAAAAACAGATAGATCGCATGATAAGATAACAATGTTGTGAAACTAAAAACACACATCGCATCACGCCGCCACATTGAGTCAATGATTCGCGCCAAGGCGCCATAGATCCTCAGAGCCGAACTGCGAGGGCACGAGGAAGAGTTGTTGCTCGCCGACGGGTTGTGGCCACCCCTTGGAGCTCCCGCCGACGGACGCAAGCTAGCGGACCATCCGCGTGGTTGCATCCGGGCGAAGTCACGACACAATGATGGGCTCGGCGACGTGGTGGCGTCCGGCGGAGTTGGTCCTTGGCGTGGCGAGCTCTACCTATCTTTGGGCGCTACGGTTGAATGGCGTGCGAGGCCGCGAGGGTACGCTGAGGCCCGCGAGAGCGCGCCGAGGGACGCCGTGGCGTCCATGACGATCACGCGGGCGGAGGCGGCCATCGGGCGGTGCGGAGGCGGCAACCGGAAGGGAGGCTCCCGGCCGGGCGTGGATAGGGACATCCGGCGGTATTGAGGGAGTCTCGTCGTTGCGGTCGGCCAGGTCCTGACGGCGAAGGCCGAGGGCGGCAGCGGCGTCCGCAATGGTCCGCGGCCGCTAAGGGGAGTCCCAACGTTGGAGGCAGCCGGGCCGGGATCGTGAGTGCGTCAACGGCGGCCCGCAACGGAGGCGCCTCATCCGCGTTGAGGGCACCGGTGGGGGAAGGGTAGCGAGCCAGCGGCGGTGCGCGCCATTTGCACACGGGGCGAAGGATGGGTCTCGCCAAGTAAACTTTCACGGCGAGAGATTTTTTGTTGCTTGAGTCGTGAATCCGATATGGAAACAAAATGATTGACGTGGGGGCGCGCCTTGCGGCTATGACATTTGTATGAGAGATGGAAGTTCCATGCCTATTTGTTTCCATTTACGAGGGGAAAAGATAAGAGAGAAAATCGTGTTAGCCATGCATGCATGATTAATGTGGATTGATTATTTCCTTTTGAATTTGTCCCAAGAAAAGGAAATGGGAAGGTGGCATTAGCCATGCATGCATGATTAATGACCAATCATTTTTTCCGTTTGAATGCAAAAAAAAAAAAAAAAGAAAGGGGAAGGAGGCATTAGCCATGCATGCATGATTAATGACCAATAATTTTTTTCTTTTCTTTTGAATTTGTGGCAAGAAAAGAAATAAGGAAGGAGGCGTAGCCATGCATGCATGATTAATGACCGATCAATTTTTTTTCTTTCCTTTTCAATTGGTCGTAAAAAGGAAGTGGGAGGAGATCGGGTGTGGTTTCGCATGGGGAGGTGGGCGAGAGCCAAACCAAAAGTCGCACAAAAAAAATGTCCACGTTTTGTTCTTTTTATGTTGTAGAGATAGAGAAGAGATTAAAGACCAAACCTTTGTCTTTTTTTTTCCTTCGAGCGTCATTTGCATGTCAGAGTTTGAGGATCGTATTGCAAAAACAACGAAGGAAAGGGATACTTGCAAACACCCCTCATCAAAAATGACTTTGAAGACCGCAAAATCCACTTGCCGCTGATAAACGAGATGTACACCTAGGTCAACAGGGAACATTATCATATAAATTAAATGCAATAGATATTGTTGTAAAAATGCAATAGATATATGTAAAAGCATATTTAACCTTCCTTAATATTTGTTGAAGTACGATTAACCTCCCTAGCAAGCCAAAAAAAGACTGGACATCCTCTAACTTTTGAAACCATCTAATTTTGCTCTTTGGGCATTTTGAATGCCATTTGGTCTTACATGTCACGTTAGTTTTTTTTTTTTCCTAAAAGGCAATTAAAAATCCCAAAATCTAATCTAATCTTAGAAAATTCATATAAAATCTGCATCCCCCTTAAAATATATATATTTAGTATGAATTTATTTGAATATTTTAAGGTCTCATTTTGGTGTTTACTTACTAGCATATATGCTCTATGTAGACTCAAAGAGGCCGCACAAGGCAGATATACCACAATATCGCAAAGAAACATCCTTTATTATATATTTCTTGTTTATAAACATGCCATTATGTTTGGTGAGATTTGAATTATTATTAGCACAACATTAACACAATCACACAATCAAATGATTTGAAAATGACAAAAAATTATTGTAAAATGCCAATATCAAGAGATGTGTGATGAATTTGTCAATCTACAGATATATGCTCACATGAGTTGTTTTTTTTTTTCTCGAACACGTCTTCACGTGTCTTTTCATTAAGAGAAGAAGCTAAACCGGCCAAACAAACAAGCGATAACACACCACACAACCACGAGAGGAAGTGGCCACGACAAACAAGACAGCCACAAAAGCCGAAAACAAGGAAAGGAGCTCGGCACGAGCCACCCAACTCAACACAACATGCTAGCCGGTGCAACATCGCTAGGCCTAAACTCGGGAACAACAATTGAATGTAGTGGGAGCCCCGGCCGCCAAAATTCACTCCGCCGAGCATCAAGGGGCATCACACCTCGGGCAAAGAATCGCCCGAGGTGGATCTGGCTCTGCGGGCGTCGGTGGCCCACGGCCATGCAACGACGACGACGAGACAATGGTGTCAACCCCCGAGATGACTCCGGGCCGAGTGTGCGACGTCGGTGGCCCACGGCCATGCAACGACGACGGCGACAACGATGGCGCCAACATCCGAGCGAGACGGCCAGGTTGACGGCAATGCCGCCACATTAGGCGAAGTTGCAACTCCACACCGCCAAAGCCTGGGGGACGCGTACCGAATGTGCGTGGAAATCCCTGGTCGCCGAAATACATCGTCGGTGGCCCTCGGCCGACATCGACGACGACGGCAACGGATCGCGACGACCCGCACCAAAGGCGGGCGAACGGCGGCGAGGAGCAAGGCGCCAATCGCAAGGCGGGGGGCGAGGCGACAACGAAGATGGGGCGGAACTGCATGGCGGCGTAGGAGCTCGATGGGTTCAACGGAGCCTTTAAGAAGGGGATGACGCCCGCGACGCCACCCGTGTTGAGAAGTACCCACCGGAACTTTCGTTTCCGGTAATCCGGCGGCCGTGACGATGGAACGCATGACGACGCCTTCAACAAGGTAATGACGCGGGCGCCACCGCCGCCGCCCCAGCGCAAGGCTTGGGAGAGGAGGGTTTTCACTCCAAAGCCGTCGCCCACGCTTACCACACCGTCGCCATCGACGATCCGCTAGCGCATCGGCGACGAGAAGGACCACCCGCGCGGAAAGTCGCCGCCCGTTCCGTGAAGATGGAGGTGCGGCCTTGCCCGCCGAAGGGGGTTTGGGTGGTGGCGCCCGGCCCGCTCAAGCGCCGCCACACGCCGAAACCGCCGCCGCCCCAAGGTTCTTGGCCCGCCCAGCGCCCGAGGGCCAAGATGGAGGTCACGACCGCGCCCGGAGCGACCGATCGGGCCGCCGCGAGGCGACGGCCGTCGACCACCACGACGCCGCGGCAATACCCTTCCCGCCCGCCTGCCGGGTAGGCCAGGGCCACGCTGCCGTCGGCCCATTGCAAAGATCGGACCTGCGGGCACGGGCCGCCCCCGCCACGGGCCACTAGATCCACCCAGCGGGGGCCCGGATCCGGCGGGGGGAGAGGCCGGATCTGGCCGGCGGTCGCCGGGATCCCCAGTGTCGCCACCGAAGAAGGAAGGTGCCGGGGAGGTGGATGGGAGTCCGGGAAGGGGGTAGGGGAGGGATGAGGTAGGCGGGGGAGAAGAGGAGGGGGCCGCCACCGCCGGCGGCGAAGGGGAGGCGCGGCCGGCGGTGGCCGGAGCCGGGCGTGGGGGGGGGAAGCTCGGGGCGGCGGCACAGGGGCCCCTCGAGCCGCCTCCCGTGAAGACGACGCGAGGGAGGGTTTGTACCGGCTGCTGAGTATTTCTCACATGAGTTGTAAGGGCACAAGTGCGTTCATATTGTAAGTGTGCATGCATTTACACATGTATGAGTTATTAAGTGGCACACATTGTCGTGGTTTTGTAACCACTGCTAGTGATTAGTTAGCGGTGTGTAGGATTTCAGCGGTTACATCAAGACATAAAAAAGGTTAATTTATCTTATTTCGGACGGTTATTCCTATATCTAGTTGATAATTCTATCTTGCTAGTGTGCAGGAGAATTTGCAATAGGGGTGGAGAGTGGGAGGATTCGGTTGTCCTTGGGTTTGATTAATTTATGGTCAAAACCTTAGTGGTAGGTGTAAAAAAAGGCTTGAAAGAGCTTTGTAATTGCCTTGTAGTGTGATTTTGCTTGAACATCTAGGCAGTATTTTGCGTTTGAGGGAAAACATGACTCGTACGTAAAGATTTGCAACCTCTGTTGTCAAAAAAAAAAAAAAAAAAAAAAAAAAAAAAGATTTGCAACCTCTAGAGTGTGCTGGGAGGCCTCGAAGCAAACGAAACCTGCAAGAGATCAGCTAAACTAAGTTGTTGCGTCCTAATTAAAACCTTGCGCAATCAATTTTGAAAGAGTCCTAAAAAGGTTGAAGCAACTAATTGAAGAAGGGCAACAAACTAATTTCCAAATTAGGATTATAATTCCTCCTTCTCGTTTCGTAGGATGGAGTCCGTGTGTTTTTTACAACATCTACAATCTGTACGAACAAGATTAGGTTCGTTTGAGATCCAAACAACACAATGCATGCAATCTCATCTAAACATCCGTCCTATAAATTTGACCGTCGGTGGCTTCCTCAAACATCGTCCGTAGCGCAAACAAATCCTCCAACTCCCAACGCACCATGGCGCCGCGTAACACGAGCTTCCTGATCGCTTTGCTCGTCGTCGCCTTCGCCGTCTCCCCTGCAGCCATCAGAGGCGATCAGTATCCCACCACTGATTCCTTGCATCCCAGGCCTTCCAAAAATCCCGTTCATCCCCTGTTACGAACCGCCGCCGTCGCCGCCGCTACAAACTCCATCGGAGTGCCTAACTCCGTTGATGAAGATGATGCCTTGCGAAGGCTACCTCACCAACGCCAGTGTGTCGAAGCCTCCGAGCGCCTGCTGCAAAGGCTTCGATTCAATCGTCAACAGCAGAGAGGGCATCTGCTTTTGCCACTTCGCGAACGGCGATATTGGCCAGCTTATGTCGGCGCCCATGAACATCTCGCGCATCTTCAGGCTCACGGCAGATTGTGGTAGCGATATACTATTGGAACCATATGCTCAGTGTGACAGTAAGTCCTAGTCCTATATAAGTTGCTTCTTGACGTTCATATATAACTGCGTGTAATTGCAAAGTATGATTACTAATTCATCCCATCCCATGGATATATCGTCTACGATTTCATTGAACAGTGAATGAAGTGCCGCCAATGACACTTCCCAGTCCTCCACCGTCACCGGGGAAGGCCGCGCCACCGCCCGCATCTTAGGGTACGTTCTTTGTTTTTCTTCACGCAGCAAGCTACGTACTGCACGTATCTATCAATATCTGCTTTCTTTTATATTTATATATATGCAGCAAATTGATTTTTTCAACCAAAATATCAATATCTGCTTTCCTTTTTGCAGTGGGACGTAGCGGCGGGGGCTTAGATGATGCATCCTATCACGAGGAAATAATAAAATTGTGGATTGCAGATGGGTGTGCCTAGTTAGTACATTAGTATTAGTATTATTATTACTAGTAAAGTGTATTAGGTTCATTACATTAGTATTATTATTACTAGTAAAGTGTATTAGGTTTATTACGGTTTCAATTATATTCAACCTTGGTTAATTAGGAGGTTTCAGTTATACGCCACCAGGCGCCCATCTGAGCTATATGTAGCAACTCTGGAAAAGTATTGATTGTTCTCTCCGCTTATGCTTCAGGGTATGATTTCCGATTGTTCTCTCCTACTTGGACTTGATTGTTCTTCGTGATATCTCTTGCATGGCTCTTCGTGCGCTGAGAGGCCTCGAACCAAACAAAACCTGCAAGAGAACAAAACCTGCAAGAGAGGCACTAATTGGATCAGCTAAAATAAGTTATTGCCTTCTAATTAAAACCGCAATCAATTATGAAAGAGTCGCTAAAAAGGTTGAAGCAACTAATTGAAGGACAACAAAAAAGTTAACTCCACAAAACGAAAAATTTGAGTCAATTTCTTAAAAAAGTAAAAAAAAAAATAAATTTGAGTCAACAAAATTGGAAAAGTATTAACTTAGTCCTGGCTGTATGGATCTGTCCAATCCAGGGCCTTACCTAATTTTAGCTCTGGAATTAGCCCAGGATTGTGTATCTAGTGGTCCGGAATCGGACCTTTGATCACGCCGACTCACGCGGGCTGACAATTGCCAAACAGGCCCTAGCGCCCGCGGAATGGTGAATGCTTCGCCGTTCTGCTGCGTCGCCGGTGAATCCAGGCCCAACAGTTCTGTGTGGGTTTTCTTCCTTGTTCTCTGAGGTATTCAACGCCAGGAAAATAAGTTGTGCTTCTGCTTGGCCTAGCGATTATCTTTCACTACTACTAGGTTCTTCATCAGTGTCCAGTCTATCTGCTTTTTTTATTGAACTTGTTTGGTTGGAGAGATTTTTTTTTTTTTTTTTTTTTTTTTTTTTGTGTTGGCACTAAAAAGTCTCTAAAGAAACCAAAGAAAGGGGACTTTTTATATTTTCTTTTTTTGCTAAAAGTTCTAGAAACACCTTCGTGGGGGTCTTTTTTAAAAAAAAATCATAGAACTTTGGAAACAAAACACGTGCTTATATCCGTTCGCACTCTTTTCATTGCGAGCTTACGGACGCTCCTAATATATCCAAGAAGTCCATATGTGTATCTTTGTCGCACAGCGGCAGAGCCGTTGGTCTTTTACTCGAATTTACTGGTGCGAAGTATAACAGCCCGTGTACTAAATTGAATTGAACATGAGTAAAGTTCATAAATTTATCAACATGGAATAAGTTATATTTGGAAGTTTGCCATTCTGTATGTAAACAAATGTGTGTCTTATGTAAATCTGAAGCTGATAGAGTGTTCTGATTTCTGAACGAGTTGGATGCAACAGAAACTTGAAGCTGAAGAGTCTTCTGATTTCTGAACGAGTAAATTTCACATAACACAGTCTGAAAGACTGTCTTGATTGTTTGACACACACATAAAAACACGAACTTGACACTAACAAGCACTGAAGCACTGTAGGGCAGTAGAAGCAGGAACACGAGATGAAGACGACGAGCACTGTAGTGTAGTAGAAGCAGGAACACGAGATGAAGACGACGAAGCAAACTAACAAGCACTGTAGTGTTATAGAAGCAGGAACACGAGATGAAGACGATGAGCACTGTAGTGTAGTAGAAGCAGGAACACGAGATGAAGACGACGATCCCACACACAGGTCACGGCTCGCAGCAGGAACACGAGATGAAGACGACGATCCCACACACAGGTCACGGCTCACGCCTCACGCCTCACGGGTCGTTCTCCATCGCCGTTCCTGGAAGGCTGTTTATGGGGGGAACTGGGCCAACTGCAAACACGGAAATCTAGTTACAAAGTATCGAAAATTGAAAACTGTAGATAAAGAATACCATACTTACCAATGCAATTAACGAGCAGTGACGGCGGGATCAGTGTTGCGCAGTGAATAGGGAGAAGGGCGAGCCTAATGGAGTTGATCGGAGTGTCGATGACGCGGCTCAAGGCGCCGGTCAAGGCGTGGCACAGGCACACCCGCTCCGGCCTCCGGACAACCTCGCGAAACGGGACGCAGCAGTCTGCCGGCGGAACTCCGGCACGACCGCTGAGGAAAGGCACGCACGACAATAGCGGCGACAGTGTTCCCATGCAGGTGCTGGGCAACATCGGCGGCGGCGGCGGCGGCGGCGGTGGTGAGGGGTTGGGCGGTGGAGCCCCGGTTGCCCCGGTGGCGAGAAGGCAGACGACAACGAAGGCGACGATCTCAGCTCTTGCCATTGGAATGGATTAACAGTAACTTGTTGTTTGAGTTGTACAGTCGGCTAGCTGAATTTATAGTAAGCGTTCTCTTCTCGCTGCTGGGTCTTCGTTCACCCTCTTGGCTCCGTGCCGTCCTGATTTATCGGCTGCTAGACATGTTCTTGATGTGGTCACATGACTCACATAGCCGGTGTCTTCCACAACTTCTAGATGAGTGCGCCACTCCACCATTAGTCCACTTCCGAGCTGTTCCGACTTCTGAGCAGACACTGCTAAGATTTCGTCCATTGAGAGGAAAGGAAGCTGCCCTCGCCCATTGTGCTTGTGTATTGTCGGACGCTGCCATTGCAGGCATAACCTGAGCGCTGAGCTCAGCGCGAGGACTGGATCGTTGGCTCTCGTTGCTTCCGTGGATCACACTGGCAATCTCTCGCCGCCGCTGAGCTCTTAGACGTGCACTCAAGAACACGATGCAACAAACTGAACACTGACAGCGTCTTATGGTGTATTGCTAGCTACCTTTCTCATTATAGTTATTAGTCCACCATTGTTGTGAATCAGCAATTCAGCATTCACTTCAGCATTCACTAGCCGCTGATACATAGATGGCCCGGGTTTTGACGAGGATAAATTCTGTTTACAATCGTCTATACATAAAGGGTTGTTCAGATATCAACCAACAGAATCTTGTTTTGTGCATACTCCTATCCTATGGTGGTTGCTTAGATATCATTATCGCTATCACAAAAAGAGTTCCTACAACTGAAATTGGCCTAATCAGATTTTTCATAACAGGTAGCGCGTACAATATGATCAGGACGTATGTGCAACAAACTATTTTATCGCCGCTGCTGTGATCACCTCTCTTTCGGCTCGCGCTCACGCTGCCATTGAAGCGAAATTTTCGAGCGTGTGCCGCGCGGCATGCGTCACCAATGGTATACTGCAAACTCGGTGTACTTGGCATAATTCAAAGGTCCGTCTCTCTATTCAAATCCGAATCCACCTGAGGGCGTACGCCGAGAGAAAATACATTTTTGCGCTTGGCTGCTAATACAGGCAAAGATCTTGACAGTAGACAATCTCCTGAAAAAGAATTGACCCTGCAACCCAACTTGCATGTTGTGTCTTGTGTGATAAAAAGCTCAAAGAACCCTTCATCTTTGCGTCCTTTTGCCTTAGAAGTATATGCCTAGTAAAAAAACTAGATCTTTTTTGAAAGAACAGGAGGGGCCGGGAGCCCCTACTGGATTTTTATTAAAAAGTAACCAAGCTTATTACAAGAAAAAGTTTACAGAAACTAAAAAAAGAGAGGAGGGAAAGCTAGAAGCAGGACACTCAAGATACAAAGAAGGAAACAAAAAGATCAGTTCAATCAAACAAGCTACTCTAGCCATAGCTCAATATCAGGAAAGAATTTCTTCTTGGCTCTCCACAAGAGTTGGCCAAACCTATACTTGAAGAGCTCTAGGCATCTTAATCAATCAGCCGGGATATCACTGAATATAACATCATTTCTGATCGACCAAATGCAGCAACACATGATGGTAATAATCTCCATACAGAAACATTAAGTTGATGCTTAAGACTTTCGAATCTTTGAAAGACATCAAGTGTGCTTATGATTGTTAGCCCAAGAAGACACCCCAACAGTTTTCTCTGGCGAAGCCGGCCGCATTCCAACCTCAACACCAATGGGACAGAGCACACAATTACAGGATGGAAGAAACATATTTCCTCGCCTCGAGAATATTACGACTACTCAATCTGTCTTTTGACTAAAAGCCGAGAAGACCTAATGTTTGTGCTGGCAAGAGGATATCCAAATTCTCTTAGAAGACAGGATGTACA
Source organism: Hyparrhenia diplandra (assembly GCA_015847255.1). NCBI lineage: Eukaryota > Viridiplantae > Streptophyta > Magnoliopsida > Poales > Poaceae > Hyparrhenia > Hyparrhenia diplandra. Next base: position 90,119 of record JADLZK010000793.1, on the reverse strand, counting down.
TCAACATGACCTAGCAGATGAAGGTAAGCTTTTTTTTTTAAGAGAAAGAGTTGCCACCCCAAATATAATGATAGACATCTACTTCATCATTTATTTGGTGATCATGAAGACTACTTTCCAGATGCTAAAACTGATTAAAGGCTTCCATAGAGAAAGGAAGGCTAAACAGAGCCATTGCTTGCAAGAACTCTTTTTAACGAGATTGAAGGCTTCTTAGCAAAAGAATGCAGCTCAGGAAAGGCCTGTTTGAGGGGCTGCCTAGACCAAAAGTCATCCCAAATGAGGCAGGAATCACCATCTTTAGCATTAAGAGGCGATACCTTCGAACTTGTCAAGGCGCTTTAAAAATGTCTCTCCACCAAAAAGACCTTTTTCACACGACCGTGGAGCTTACCATTTGCATAAAGTTTCTCCCACACCAGTGTACCCATGGGATGTTGGCTCTGTTAAAGAATTTGTGCAGGTTCTTAATGAGCATGGCTTCATTTTGAGATTTCAGGTCCAAGATCACCATCCTCTTTTGGCCTTGCCAGCATTGTCCAAGCTACTTTTGCATTTATTCTATTATTGTCATCAGCTCCCCTCCACAAGCAATGCTTTCTAAATTTATCCACCTGATCTCTAACAGTTGCATGGAGCTGAAATGTACTCATGTAAAAGATGGTCAATGAAGTGAAAACCGAGTTTGTCATCTGCAGCTTCCCAGCTTGAGAGAGATAGAGGGAGGTGCTAATAAGCCTCCTCTCACATCTAATTACAAGAGGCATAAAGTCATCAACTCTTGGCTTGGATAGACCCAGATAGGTGAAGGGAAGATAAGGCTGCCCACAGAACAGTCAAAGGTGTTAGCAAGGTGCTTCACTTTTGCCTCTGAAATATTGACGGCCACAATCATAGATTTAGGATAGTTGACTTTGAGGCATGCGGAAGAGGCAAAGGTGTTGAGCAAGGCTTTTAGAGTAAACAACTTTCTTCCACATCCCTCTATCACAATGAGTGTATCATTGACATATTGAAGAATAGGGAAGTCACCATTATATTGGAGAGGAATGGGGAGGTTAATCAAACCCCCGGGCTTGGTTTTGTTGATAATTGACTGAAGCAAATCAAAAACAATGACAAAAATAAGAGGTGACAATGGATTGCCTTGCCTAACTCCTTTTCTGCAATGGAAAACTTTCCTAGGAGAACCATTTAGGAGCACGTAAGATGTCCCGAGTCCCGAGTTAAAGATTAGATTCATCCAGGCAATCCACTTGGCCCCAAAACCTTTTTTTTTTCATTATTTGCAAAGATTGCTTTGTGCTCAATTCTATCAAAGGCGTTCTCAAAATCAAGTTTCAAAATAACAATCTCTTTCTCTCAAGTATGACGGAGGTGAACATACTCAAATGACCAAGCAAGGTAGTCTTGAATGGTTCTTGTTTTAATAAAGTTGTACTCGATTTTCATGCACAAACTTTGTGATGTAGGGCTGGAGCCTATTTGCAAAGTTTTTTGTCATCGCCATAGAGGTGTTGAGGAGAGAAATAGGCCTGAAATCATTGACTCTAACTAGTGCATCAGTCTTTGGAATAAGAGTAATGTAGGAGCCATTGATGCTATTCGCATGCACATTCTCCGAGAACAAGGAGTTGCGAGATTATAAAAATCCCATTTGATGATATGCCAACATTTTTCGTGAACTCATTACTAAAGCCATTAGGGCCACGTGACTTATCGTAAGGCAAATGTTTAATAATAGCATCGGTTTTCCTCATGACTAAAAGAAACCTCAAGATAGCTTAAATCAATATCACTTTGGAGCAAAGAGTCAAGATCAAAATGCATATTTTCAAAATTGGAGGTTCCTAACCTTTCTTTGAAGTCTTTCCAAATTAAGGCAAACCGGGAGAGATCAAACAAAGCATGCCCATTTTGATCACATAGGGAAGTAATGGTGTTGATTCTATTTCTGATGGTGGCATTTGCATGAAAAAACTTACGAGTCCTCATCTCCAAGTTTTACCCATTTTATGGCACCTCTTTGCCTCTAGTAGGTCTTTTGTTGATGCAATAGCCAGACAACTTAGCTCGCCATGACATTCTTGAAATTCCATTCCTCTAAAGTCAGGTCACTTCATTCTTCAACAACTTCAAGAAATGAGATGACAGTTTTAACATTTGCAATGGTAGTTTTAAGATTAGAGAGTTGTGATTTGCCGGCTATGGAGGGCTCCCATCGAGCCTTGAACTTAGTAGTGATAAGCTTAGCTGCATCACTCTACTGAAAATGCCCATCCCAAATTGCGTACACATGGTTGATTTAGGCCACATGTGTTTAGTGTTATGATGGAGTGATTGTCAACAGTCAACATTCTTTCTCTATTTTCTTTTATCTTTTATGCTTCGGCTATGTTCACCGCACACGGAGTGTGTCGAGAAGACGATATCTCTTGGTTCGTGTTGTACAGGTGTGGAGCTCGGAGATGGTAGCCGACCGGCGAGGTGAAGGGGCCAAGGAGGACGTCCGGGCCGGCATCGCGGAGGTGAAGGGACGGACGTGAGGCTTGGACCGAGGGACCGGAGCGCCGGGTGGCTAGCCATGGTGGTCGACATATCCGGGACATCGACGGATGCAAGAGGACATGGCGGACTGCGGTCGACGGGTCAAGACGGGCGAAGCGGCAGGCAGAGCAGGGAGCTCGGATGACTTGGCGACTCGGGCGGTCAAGACGGGCGATGACACGTGTCGAGGAGGTTTGGTGGTTTGTCCTCAAACCATCGGCGCGCTGGTTTGGTGGTTTGGGCCTCAAAACCATCGGCGGCGGGTTTCGCGTTTGGGCCTCAAAACCCGGCGACGTTCGGTGGGGATCTCGGAAGGGCGGCGACGCGTGGCGGCATCGGGGAGGTTGCGTGGATGCAAGGCTACCGATGAGGGAGGCGCGTGGCCGTCGGATTAAAAATTACCCTGAGTCGACCAAAATAGCCCTAGGGTTAGTGGTTTGGCCTATATGTATCGGAGGGCAAAATAGGGATTAGAAATAAGGACTATAAGTTGAGGATGGCAGCCATCCTCCCCTCTTTGCCTCTTTCATTTTCGTTTTCCCCCTTCTAGCTAGGGTTCCTGTGAGAGAGAGGTCCATAGGTGAAATTTGTAGCTGAAAATGGAGATTGTGAATCTGTGATTTTTGTGTGGGGAAGGGCTGCCCCTAACCGGCCTGTACCATGGTGACGCGACAGTCTTGAGCAGCTGTTTTTCGTTTTTCCCTTAAGCAGCGTTCTTGTCTTTGCTCTTCGCTGTGATCTGATTTTCCTGTTGATTGACCGAACTTTGGGCGATGATTTTCTTGGAATAGCCTACCAACTGCCTCAGGATTACCTGGATTCAATTTCTTGGCAGTCGGTTTTTGTTTGGGTCATAAATCAATCAGTTCTTCTATCCTGTTCGTCAGTTCGTATATTTTCTGCTGATAGCGACGGGGTCTCGATGGGCGTCTTCCTGTGTGGGTTGGCACAACAGCAGCGCTACCAGCGCCGGCGCACAGATGCCGGGCGTGCTCTGTAGAGTTCTGGCAGTTCGTGGTTCAAGGTCACGCCAGCTTGTTTTTTCATCACCTTTGGTTCTTGTGCGAAGTGGAGAACAGCAACTCTGACAGAGCATCTTCCTGTCCGCTCGCTCAGCAGCAGGAGCAAGGATTTGCAAGTTCATGTTTTGATTTTTATTTCCTTCTTGATAAATCTTTTGCCTGCTGTCCGTGTGTGCTTTCTCCTTGTCTGTGTTGTGCAGATCAACGCTGGACGCTCATCATCGTCGAGACAATCTCAGCTTCAGGATTGCTGTTACCTAGAGCAAGTCCGTCAGGCCCGTAGCAGTTTGCAGCTCGACCTTGCACTCTGCATCCTTCTCAAGGTAGACAGCAGGTAGCAACTTTGTTAATCAGAAATTGAATCAGCTTCGTTACCTTGCATCTGTGAATTATTGTTTCTAGCAATCATGGTCATCTCGTAGCTCCCTGCGGCAGTGCAGTCCAACAAGTCCTAGTCAGCTTGTTCTTGGTTTAGCTTGTGATTTCTTGATACGTCACTTTCAAGCAATAGTACCTTGATTTGTTTACTTGAGCAAGTTGCTAGCACCAACGTCCAGCAAGTGAGAGTTTGATCGTTGTGTTATTTTTTTAGCTACAGGAGCATTCATTGCTTATTCACCGCTTGAGTTTGATTTTCTCACTTGCTATTTAATTCATGATTTATTCACTTGTGCTTCGATTTGAGATCCGGCTTTTGCAATGATTTTCTATCGATTCGAGGATTTTATCTCGAGTGCCTCCTCGTCACAAGTTGACTTAGGTATTTTAGATTCGAGAACCCACTTCTTCTCTATAGGAGTTGGGTAACTCTTTTCGTCCATCGCTTCGGATTTCTTTCTGTCCAGTTGCGAGTTCGCTTTTGAGGTTGGGGTTGAGCCGATGACCCAAAATTGAAAAGGAAAAATCGAGGCTCCCATTCACCCCCTCCGTCGCCAAGTTTCGGTCCTTCACAAATGCTTGCCACAAGAGGGAGAAACTTGTCATGCTGCATCTAGCAATTTTCAAATCTAAAAGCTTTACCTTTAGGTATGGAGGTTTTGATCTCAATAACACACTAAAAAAACTAGACTATATTGGTGACTATCAGACTACCAACGCTAAATGTGCAATATGTGTGAATGAATGGTGTAAAAAAATGCTTCAAGGACAATCCGCTATGCAACAGAGATCAACGACGACGATACTCAAGTACATGACATACATTCGACTGTGTAACTATAATCACAATATTTTCATACAGATGCGATCATATCAGCATTAAAGCATCGGATCCCATCAGAACTCGAAGTTAAACGTGCTTGAGCGAGAGTAGTACTAGGATGTGTGACCTCCCGGGGGCAACATAACATATACCTCAACGCGAACAAAATCTAGATAACACAGGGCCTGCTCCTCCCTGTGCCCTCCCCGACCAAATCCACCACTCCCCGCCTCGTTCCTTGTCTTCTCCCCCCTTCCTCCCCAGCCACGGCCGCGTCTTGCTAACGGCCACGCCGCCGCCAACATCGCATACTCCCCAATTCAGCCTCACCTCTCCTCCCCCCACTCAACTCCACTTGGATCCGAGCTCCCCGGAGCACGTGCTTCTGTCGGTGGGTCTCTCGTGGAGGCGCTCCAAACTGGCGAGGAGATTGAAGGGAGCCCCTTGAGGCCTCGAAATCGCCGGCGTCGGCCGACGCCGCTACATGCGGCCCCGCCTCCGACGTCTATCGCGCTCGACCCGACCACTACGGAAGTCGCCGCCCCAACGCCACCACTCGCTTTGGCATAGGAGGGAAGCCCAACCGCTGCTCTACCCCCGGTGGATGAGGTCACCATCGAGAACATCTACGATGATGAGGATGCATGCGGGGATGAGGTGGAGTAGGTCGCACGCTCGCAAAGGCCGCCGTCCCTCCCTCTCCCACATGCCCCCCCCGTTCTTCCCCGCCCTTTGGTCATCCGGGGGGGTAAGTTCCAAAGATGAGAGGAGGGTCTCGACACGTGCAGCTACGAAGACAAGCTTGCCCCCGCCGCCACACATCCGTCATACCTAGACGCCGCCGCAAGGCTCTCCACGCCACGCCTCCTCTGCCGGCAGAGGCTCCGAACGAGGCGCAGGGCGCCGTTGAGGGCGCACGCTTGGTACCCTCAAGGAGGAAGCGGTGTCATCGATGTAGGCTTGGTATCCTCTCGCAGCGGTGAGGATGCCCGCCGGTGTCACCTTGGTCCGCAGCCGACTCGGTGGATCCAGGGCGCATCTATGCTTTAGGCTCGCTGCGGTCATGCCCCAGCTACCCAACGCCAACTCGATGGGTTCCGAACCGTCGCGGCATCATCCGGCCCATGACGTTGCCCGGCAAGTGTGCCACCAAGACGTCGCTGCCCCGTCCCACCGGAGCTAGTGGGACTCTGCTTCAACTGTTTGGCATGCAACTACTTCGCCGCCGCGGTGCCTCTCCGCCAAGTTGCTTCCGTTCTTTGGGGTTCCGCCACCAGCGGGGGCGTGCAAGCGCCGTCGCCGCGGCGACGTCGGCGAGCATGACCTTTCACCACGCCGCCATCGCCGCCGGATAGGACCAAGGACGCCGATGCCCCTCCCCTGTGGCGTCGTCATGCCATCGGGATAGGACCAGGGACGCGGCTCAGCTCCACGTTCTTGAGGCATCGGAGGCTGATGATGACGGCACCGCGGTGAAACCGGACTTCCCTCGGTTGGCTACCCCCACTATCGAGGCATAGGAGGCAATTGATGGGGATGCGACGACATCGTGCGCCATGGCCGACGCTCCTCCGTCAACCACCGCGCTTGTTGCTGGAGCACCTACAGTGGCCTTGGTAGCAACATCCGTCGAATCCTTCAAGCTACCTCTAGAAAAGCCACTCATCGACTCGCCGCTAAGACTCCGCGTCACATATGCGGTTGACGACGAGTGGACTCCCAGACGGAGTGATCGTCTTGCTGCCAAGTCTGCCTACAGAGATCCCCATCTAGAGCGGCAGGCCTGCCGCATCTTGCTCAACAAGTAGGAGGGGCAGGCCGGAGGGCGCCCTCGCGGACTCCACACTCCACGATCGCGAAAAAGGTTTCACAACCACTTCGACCACCCGATACCGCTCCACAAGCGCGAGGTGCTAGATGTGCTCATTCCCTACAGACGTCAGCGTCGGGGACGCCCCTCGAGCAGGGGCCGTTGATCGTCGCCGTTTCTTCGTCGCACATGTGTTTCCTTCTTAGTACACCACTCCAAGATCTACCGTTGTAGCCGGTGCCTTATATCAGTGTTTCGCCTATAGCAGCTCGCCATGGGGGGCATTTAGGATGTAATTGAACTATCCCACTTCTCAATGCAGTACGGGCAAGAGTACTCTTTCGAAAAAAAACAAATATTTCGGTGTAATAACACACGGACATGCATGTGCATGGCAAAATGGCGCGGTACATTGGATGCATGGAGAATATGCCAGGATAATTCAATGGATCTGAATTAGAAAGTTTGTTAGGGTAACAGCGTGTCGTGATTTATCCCTATAAATATTGAGCTACGGCCGCGTCCACCGCAACAGAACCGCTTCTTCCTCACGCCACCATGAAGCATTTGTCGATTATCGTCCCTGTCTTCGTCTTCCTCCTCGTCGCCATGAATGGTAAGTTTACTGTCTTTTCTACGTTTATTAGCTTTGGTTAAGTTGCTCTCGGAGCTAGCTCAGTCATTGCTGATTTCTGCTTTGCATCTGCGATCAAATTAGCTGCACATGTGGAGTCGCGTCGGAGTGGAATGATGTACCAGCTGTATATCTTCGGAGATTCGTACGCCGACACTGGGAACGTGCCGAAATCCAATCTGAGCCGTGAGTCGCGTCAATGGTACAAACCCTACGGCACCTCGAGAACAAGTGGTCGCTTCTCAAACAGATTCGTCCAATCCGATTTCATCGGTAATAAGTTCCATATTCTCAATGACGACCAGTCCATTTTAATTGCTCCATAAGTTTGCATATGCAGATGGATCCTCTATTATAGTCTCGATCGATCGTTACACATTTTTTTATTCTTTTGTTTTTTGCACATCGATCGAACATATAAATAATCAGCCCACGTGTATGCTCTATGTCGATGTTATGCAGCTTCGTGGATAGGGCATCGTGAAGCCCCTCAGACTTTCAGGCTCAGAAACAGAAACGCCTTCACGCGTTTTGGCATGAACTTCGCCGTGGCCGGCGCCGGCGTGCTTGAGGTGTCGGATAAGATTGCCACACTCAGCAAGCAGGTTGACAACTTTGAAAGCCTAATCAAGAACCGCACCTTCCCTCCTTGGCGCCTCAGGTTCTCCCTCGCGCTCGTCGCCATCTCCGGCAACGACTACGACCGCATCGCCGCCAACACGAGCTCATCCAACGACGTGAGTCACACACGCACTAATCAATCTACATATATTCGTCGTGTTGCTCTGTTTCACTTGCATAAGCTACGACGTGTGCTTGGTTGCATGCAGACCATGGCTCTGATCGAGACCGTGACGACGGGGATCGCAAGGAGGTGCAGCGGCTGCAGGATCTCGGGTTGAACAGGATCCTCGTCAACAACATGCACCCGCTAGGCTGCTCGCCGTTCCTGACCAGGCCCAACAACTACACCCACTGCGACGACGTCGCCAACGCGGTCGCGGCCACCCATAACAAGCTTCTCGCGCAAAAGCTGGGCAACTACTGTGGAAACGTCATGCTCCTCGACCTCAACACGGCCTTCTCCAGGGTCGTCCAGCCAAATCCCAGTATGTCTCTATAGTTCTTCGTTTGATTATTATGGTTTCATCGATATCGATGGGTACGGTTCGTTGGTTTAGATGCTCCTCTGCTGTTTGTGTAGATGCAACAGGAAGTGATGACGAGACTCTCGCTAAGATGTTCAAGAACAGGCTGAGGCCGGGCTGCGAGAGCTTTGATCCCAAGGGCTACTGCGGGCAGGAGGACAAGGATGGCTATCCTCGGTACAGCGTCAACGACAACCTTAGCAAGGATATATTCAGCAACTTCTACTGGGATGATGTACACCCCACCCATACCGGTTGGTCCGTCGCCATGATGCAGCTGGAAGAGCAAGCCAAGGCTTTCCTAGATCTTAAGTAGCTAGGTTGCAATTTAATTATTTGCCATGCATGATCGACGACGCACGCGCGCAGTTGTTTTTAGTTAGGTTCGATGTTTGCTCCCTTTGGATTTGCTAGGTTTCAGTTAGGTTTTGGCACTATATGCACATCGGTTTGATAATCAATTGGCTGGGAAAATTTATAATAATGGTTTGATATTTTGCAACGCGCAACCCATGCATGAAACATCTAACAAACAAATAAAAGTGGGCAGCCATGTATGTATACAGATTATTTTTAAATCGATTGTGAAATATATCACTGCACATTATTTGTTACAATCCAAAGTGATATTATCACTGCTGGATTTTAAATACCACAAACAGTTCAATAACATAAACGGTTTAATAACTCACGTCCTCATGTCCGCCGCTTTCTGGCAATTATGTGTGTGTGATTAAATTGCCCACAAAACCCAACTAGTCTCATATATGCTAGAAAAATATAGACCCAACCCCGGCCCATAGTTTTTTTTTTTCTCGAGTACTAGTCTCCTTGGATATGCTAGAAAAATATAGACCCAACCCCGGCCCATAGGGTTTTTTCTCAAGCACTTTTGTTTTAAACGGAACCGCAAGAGAGCTACCTATTATATTAAATAGAGAAGGGGGTGGGGTCTAGAAAGACACATTTCTAATTACTTGTGATATGAGAGTACTTTTGATATGAGTATGCACAAACAAGATTCCGTGGTCGTTATTGATATCTAAACAACCCCGATGGATGTATAGACCATAGACGGTGTAAACAGAATTGATCCTCACCATCGCCAACACTGGGCCATCTACCCTATACAAATTGATGGTATCGTGGCCACTTGTACCGTATAAGTGAATAAATTATAATCACAAAAAGAATACTATAAAAATAAATGAATACTAAATTATAATTTGAGAGACAGTATCATGTCGAGATTACGTCATATAAACTGCATTGGAGAAAGTAATAACACAAATGATTTTATGGATTAACTTAACAGATAGTGAGAGCTTGGCTCGATGCTTACATATATAAGTGGGTTGAAGTCTTGAAGACAACCTATTTGCACGACCAGGGGGTTGGTAAAGGGCCCTATTAGGATCGGGCTAAAATACTATTCATTTTAGAGCTAAAATTTATTAGAGCCTAGTTGGATTGTGAAGGAGGTATTAGGGCCATATCCATTACCACCCCTACGACCATTTTGCTACTTACAATAATGTATATAGCGTAGTTTTCACTAGTTGAGTGTCTCTGTGTCTATATATATATATAAGTGGGTTGAAGTCTTGAAGATAACCTATTTGCACGGCCATCTTGCTACTTACTAATTGAGTGTCTCTGTGTCTGTGACATCTTTAGACAAGTTTTCACCTATCAGTACTCGACATTTCATTTTAATAGTAGTTTATTTGATACATGGTTCGAGTACGTCTTCAGTTTTATGCTTAATTCCCTCCTCTTCTACGGATGTTCTGTGAGGGCTGATGATGCAGAAAGATTGATTGGTGGGAGTCGTGGGACATTCTCAACTAAAAAAAACTATCGAGATCAGCTATATATGAAAAGAGTAAACAATAGTAAATTTACCAGTACTCCTTCCAAATAAATAGAATAGATTGAATAGGAAAACTTGCATACAAGTTAGTGCGAGGGGGTACATTGCGTTGCAATGAGAGTCGAGGGCGACATCCTGCTAATATCCCTAGTCAACACATGGCAAAGGCAAATTAGATTCTCTCTTATGACTTGTTGAAGGCCATCGCAACACTGGAACTGAACGGTCGTCTCGCTTACATTCGTAAAATAGGGAAAGCACGAGCCCAGAGCCACTAATGGCATGCAGCAATCATCTTGCTGTTGGGACGATGGGGTACCTAGTCAGGACGACGGGGTACCTAGACGTGGTGCGGGAGGTGTCGGGCGACGCGAACGGCACGCCACGGGATACGCGGAGGATTGCTTTCACTCCAATGGAGAAGGCGATAACTAGAATGATGAACAGGGCGGATGCCATTGGTGTGAGTTGAGGTGATTCTTCTACCTCAACTCTTAAGGAGTATAAATGTTGGCTGGGTTGATGGTTTGCGTTTGGTGCACAATAATCTTGCAATTGCACGACACATTCGCGAGCACACTCTTTCGATTGATCTGAGAGTTAGCAGGGCATTATTATTGACAAGATATTATCGCATTGGTTGCGGCCAATCTCCAGCCACACCAATAACATTCCGCCCTTGCTTGTCTCCGCGTCCGAGGCTCCCACTAGTGCCTCTGATTCCTCCCATTGCCCAGTCCCCTCCTCCTCTTCCTCCTTCCTCCGGCCAAAGCGGCGCATCGGTGCACCTCTACCACCAAGGGATTGCATTACCCCGCTCTCCACCATGTTCTCGTGTATTTATTTCCCGACGTGAACAGCGGCAACCTACGACATAGTGCCGTGACGGTTTTGGTCGATGGTGAACTCCTCGGCCATCATTTAGTTGTTTTGCTCCAATATCTAAATTATTGGTTAGGAGCTGAGTGAGAGAAAACAAAAGGTAGAGAACCATGGTAGCTACATAGAAGTTTGGGGAGACGATGAAGAGATCGAGGATACAAACTTCATAACACTGCTTCTTTATTATTTTGAATATATGTTATATATATAGGACTAGCCAAGGGTATTCTACTAGTCCTATAGTGTTGTGTTGCATTCCTTAACTTTCAGCATCATGCCATACTTCACCCTTCATGCATGCAAGAACTACACTGCTTCACTCCCTATGCATGAATTCATATAACAAAAGCATGAATGCATGTTACTAACTTTGAAAATGGAAATGCTGAAAGTAAAGGTTTTTGTTTGACAACAATGACAATGTTATCATGAAGAAAAGAGGTTCGATAAAAGTAGCATAAGACATGTTCTTTTCTTTGCACTTTAGGGTGTCGATCATATCTCTCTTTTTTATCGTGCTATGTTAGGAAAGCTTTTGTTTTTTACAAAGACACTCAAAGGGTGTTTTCACTTGTGACATATGTTAAGGAAAACAAAGGATAGTACAAATGATAGACAAAAAAACATAAAACAACCCTAAAAGATAAGAGTACATCAAAGACCAAACCTTCGTCTTTTTTTCCTTCGAGTGTCCTTTTGCACAGCGGAGTTTGAGGATCGTATTGCAAAAACAACAAAGGAAAGAAATACTTGCAAATACCCTCACCAAACATGATTTTGATGACCGCAAAAATCCACTTTCGCCACGACAATAGATGATTTTGATGACCGCAAAATCCTCCCTAGCTCCCAAAGCCAAAAACGATTGGGACATCCTCTAACTTTTGAAACCATCTAAATTTGATCTTTGGGCGTTTTGAATGCCATTTTGTCTCGCATGTCACGTTATTTATTTTTTTCAATTAAAACGCAATTAAATTTGCCAAAATCTTATCTAATCTTAGAAAATTCATATAACATCTATTTTAGATCAGAAAAATATGAAAACACCCCCTAAAATATATCCCTAGTGTATGATATTTAGTATGAATTTATTTGAATCTCATTTTGGTGTTTATTTACTAGCATATATGCTCTATGTTGACTCAGAGAGGCCGCACAAGCTAGATATGCCACAATATCGCAAAGAAGCATCATTTGTTATTTATTTCTTGTTTATAAACATGCTATTATGTTTGGTGAGATTAGAATTATTATTAGCACAACGTTAACACAATCGCACAAGCGAATGATTTGAAAATGAGAAAAATATTGTAAAATGTTAATATCAAGGGTCGTGTGATGAATTTATCAATCTACATATATGTACTCACATGAGATGTAAGGGCATGAGTGTGATCATATTGTAAGGGCATGTACAATAGGTCATTTCATCCTGTCTCTAAGTTGTTGTTGTTTTTACAAAACCCCGCCAATGCTTAGAGACAACAGCTTTGTCTATTCGTGAAAGGACAACCTGGGTTCGCCCTCCGGTGTTTAGAGACGACATTGTCTTGCGTTGTACAGGAGGTGTCGACTTTCGAAACGTCTTCACCACCAATCCAGGTGTGCACGTGCATTAAATAGTTTGGAGACAATGTCTTGTGTGTGGGTTGTATGACCGTCTTTATACAAGTCTCGTATGATAGATTCGAGGCTCGTGAGAGACGGACCACTGCCTACATGCCCTAAGTGATTAAGTGGCACAAGTGCGTTCATATAGTAAGTGTGCGTGCATGTACACATGTATGAGTGATTAAGTGGCACACGTTGTCGTGGTTTTGTAACCATTGCTAGTGATTAGTTGGCGGTGTGTAGGATTTTGGTGGTTAACAATCAAGACATAAAAAGGTTAATTTATCCTATTTCGAACGTTGAGCCCTATATCTAGCCGATAATTGTCTCTTGCTAGTGTGCACGAGAATTTACAATAGGGGTGGGAGAGTGGGAGGACTCGATTGTCCTTGGGTTTGATTAATCTATGGTCGAAACCTTAGTGGTAGGAGTAAAAAAAGGCTTGAAGGAGCTTTGTAATGGCCTTGTAGTGTAATTTTGGTAGGACATCTAGGCAGTACTTTGCCTTTGAGGGAAAACATTACTCTTGTGTAAAGATTTGCAACCTCTAGAGTGTTAAAAACTGATGTGTATTACAAATGCTCATGGTCAAGATCAGATTTGATCTTGTTTGTAATTACTAGGTTCCACTTTGTTTTGTCTTAAGAATCGGATGCTATCCAATGGATCAGTTTGGGTACTCAAATGGTTTCTAATGCTTTGTTTCTCAAGTGATGGTTTAGTTCCAAACGTATCAGGAGGCGATCAAATTTGGCAAATTGATTGCTATCCTGCTTAGATTTATGTTTAAACAAGAGTAAGACTTTTTACTTTGTTGGTCTCATGTCGTACTTTTTTTACACTTGTGGAGTACATTTCAATGTCTTCATCCTATATAGCCCCTTTGCTATCGCACCCTCCCTAATGGCAGCCTATGTGAAAGTTAGAAGACTCTGCTTTGTTGAAACTATATATGTGATGTAATTTTTTTTCCTTTTAAACCCGGGTCATTTTTTTAATAAAGTTACTGTTTTTGAGTAAACACTTAGTCTAGCATTGATAATGTTGACACATGTATGAATATAAAGTGTTCGTGACATACTCTATGTTCTTAAGTTGGAGTCGTGTACTAACTGAAAACGGATGTGCTCACATCTTCCCTAGTATGATGCATTGCTCAGTCAGTCATGTGTACAGCGCATATTACATACGGGCATCGATCAGCTCATGCACTTTGTTCGAGATTATTACATACTATTATGCCTTCATCGCATATTTGCCTCTAAATCCTTTAATATATCGTATGTCATTGAAACACGCCCATAAAAAAAGGCATGTACAGCCACACAATCTATTAAAAAAACATCACATTTGCTGGCAGCATCCAAGCGCAACGAGTCAATATATTGCTCCTCTAAGTCCAACAGAATAATAGACAGAAGTTCATTATTTCACATGCACTTTCTTAACAAAAGAAAAAACATCACAATGACTAATTACAACATCAGACATACTCAAGGTGCTGATATTTCTTTTATGACCTGCTCCTTGTCTGCTTCAAACTGTTCATCCTCTGATTCATAATAATAATAATAATAATAAGCTTAGACAAACTGTTATACTGGCAGATTAAACCCAAGCAGTAAATGACTACAGTGACTTAATTCGATCAATACTAAAAAAAAAGATCATGTGGATGAAAATATAGCTGAACCACAAGTCCACACAGCTAACGTATTGTGAGTAGATTAGCAAGCAAGTACACAAGCGAGGGTTAAAGCAGGTATAGTACCTTTGTCAATCTTGAATCCAGCAAAAAACCGAAGTAGCTTGCTTCTATTGGTGACCAGTATGTTCACGACCTCTGGCGGTTTGTTTTTATTCGCAGCAAACAGCTGTGATGCATAATGTACAATAAGCAAATGAGTTTAAGCAAACTTTTGTTCACAAAAATATGTTATGGCTATTGGACATACCTTGAACACGTGAAATGCCTCAATTTGAATATTTTTACTCGAGTCCTGACAAAAAAAAACAAACAGTTGAGAAGAGGTGGCAAATAGTACAAGGAGTCACTTGAAGGGTAGAGCACTTCAAGGGTTGATGACATGTAGATTGTAAGCTCAAGTTGACACTAGTGAAATGAGGTACACTAACCCTTAAGAGATTCATAAGAATCATCAGATTGTCTTTGGAACTAACATAGCGCATCATGACTGCAGCATTTGATCTATCCAGCAGCATGTCTCCCAACAACTGAAAGGAAAAGACTAATACATGAGAATCTAGATAAAAAAAATGCTCCCTCTGTTCTACAACAGATGTCCATGGCACATCTGCATGGACAAAGTAAGTGATGGTTTTAAGGAAAAGAAAGTGTGAAATGACCATCCATACCCCTAATAAAAATTAATTATTGGAGCCATCACTCTTTTTATCGGAACATTTAATTTGTGGGAGTGGAAATACTACAATAGCTACACCATTGGTATCTTAATTGGACAAATATTATAGTACGCATTTCTCCCGAGGCCACGGACAATTATGTTAGAACAGAGGGAGCATAGAAGATTCTGAAATGATTCATAATAATAATAATAATAATATATATATATATATATATATATATATAGCTAATTATGGTGCGAGGAATCAATGATTAAAGGTGTTTTCTATGTATCTAGAAAAGCCAAAATGACCTATAATTTAGTAGGTAGAGAGTACATAGAAACAAAGCACAGACAAACCAATCATACTACAATAGCAGTACCTTGATAGCTTGCCTTTTTTGTTATGTAGTTGGTTGATGACAGCAACCTAGAGTTGAATTCTTCAAAGAACTAAGGAATGTAAATGCAAGAGGGTTAAGATTAAAAAGTAGAATTGCACAAAAAATAAATCATGGTGCTAATTACGACATATCAAGTAGTAGTCGATGATGACAGCCAAACTAGGGATTGAATTAACCAACTATTCAAAGGGTCATCTATATACAATTTCTGATTGTTCATAACTAAGATCATCGATACAAAACTTCTAGTAGTTTACCGCTATATTTAAGCCTCTAAAGTGGGCAATGCAGTGAATTCAGCTTGCCAACAATTCGACGATGTAACCAATTCAATCAGGTTTGACCTAACTAATGAAATAAGTTTGAATAATGTTCCCAAGGTAAAAATACTGACCCAATCATAATTGTTGGAGAGAAATTCAGCCACAGTTGCTTTATGCCTTGTTAATAGTTCCTGCTTACAGTAGAGCATAATATGACCATACTAGACCACAATATATGAAAAATACTTTAAAGGTAAAAAGTGAAGCAACTCGCCTTAAAGGTAGCAGAAGCATCAGAAGCTATGTCAAAATTTGGAAGCTGTATATAGTCGAAGAACTTTTTTTCATGTGTTCAGACTCCAAAACATACCTGTCAATAAACAAGTTGTATAAGAAAATAGCACCAAAAGTCCACAGTACCTTCCAATTTCAACAATACTTTTGTACTTATGGGTGTACAGATTGGTAATCATTATTTAATTTATCATTTTGTTTTGATATCCTAAATAATATCCTGGGGTAAGTAGAGTCCATGGAATAAAACCACTGACCTAATCTAAATCATTCATACTGATTCTAGATGTGCACAGAAAAAGTCCGCATGATAAAGGTTCACATTGCTAATATGCACACCCATTGTTGAACTGGGTGCGATCAGATTTCTATCAGATATAGGAAAACAAATAACAAAACTTGATCTGCTATATGAAAGGACACCACCCAAAAAAAGTTGAAATCTGCAAAGCGACATTCTGTTGCATAAAATATTCAAAATATTTTCTTTTCTTAGTTAGCAATTTTGATGTTCAAAGACTTAGAAATGGAATTCTATTGTGGCAAACGAGAATGTACATTTGACTAATACAGGGATTTCCATTGGTGGTTCTTGAATGAGCATTTCATGGGTATGGCCATCTTTGCTAATGATACAAACGACATGATGCTTGAATCTTGATTAATCAATTAACTGTGATATAATATATACTGTGTTGTATTAGCATACTATCAACATTTAAAATCAGTAGTATCACCTTGCAATGCTTTGGTGGCGAATACATTCCCTCAACATAGCCCCATAATGTAAAGCAATGTCCATGTTCTCATACCTGTATGGTGAGGAAATATATAGCGGAAGTGAAATAATGAGTGAAATAAATAAAGCTCATCCCATATTATCAACAGTTCAACACTATACAACTAATTCCAGAACAAGCTCATGAGACATTACAAAACTAAAACACGTATTTTGTGCTGCAATGCTATACAACTATTTTCACCTTTGCCCACATATTTATAAATTCAGGTGTTACCTAACACACATGAATGCCTAGTCAATCCTAGTCGCCATGGGACCGACCAGGCAACTAGTCATCGACCAAGGCGACACCCTGGTCGGTCCTAGTCGGCCCCTAGTCGTCCTATATATATATATCAGGAATAATACACCAAATATATTATTAATAACATTATAACATACTATATGTTCTAGAGTATAAATCAATCATGAAGATAGCTCTAGGGTAGTGGCTGCATGTAGGGTTGCAAATTGTGATAAACACATGAGCCCAAGTGGCCTAAGTCATCCCAGATGCCCACCAATTCCATTGTATTCCCGGTAGTCCAACTAATCATGATTAGTCGACAACTAATCGGGCAACCAGAACACTAATCAGCCTAATTGACTTGTAGTCCCTAGTCAAGTCCAGGATACCGACTAGGATGACTAATCGCGGTTGATGGGATGAGTTGATAACACTGCATGAACATACAAGTAATCTAATCTGTCAAATGACGATAAGTCGGTAACTGTACAGTGTTGAGTTGAAGTACAAAAGGGGGAAAACATTCTTCAAATACACAGTTTTAAGCACCAAGAAAGTACCTGGGGCAATAAAATGCAACCCATATCAGACCAAAAAAATAATCTAAGACTGCAAACATGAAATTTATGTTTCAATGGCCTCATTTGGGTATTCAGTTTCATAATACCAGTCAAAGAACTACCAAAATTTAAGATAAAAGTGAGCTAAACAAGCAATAGTATAAACTTTTCCAATGATTTATTTTAACAGAAAAAGGAGAGAGAGCTCATCGTCATTAGTTATTTTAAAATGGACAGTAATCTTACCCTAAAATTAAAATGTCCAAGAGATCTTTATTATTTGACTCTAGGTACTCAGATGCAACTATCTTTGAGGATACTTGCTGTCTTTGCAAGTTTGCAACAACTTGAGTAGCATCTTTCCTAGTCTGCAACAATCAAAGGTAGAGATACATCCATAAGAATGTATCATGTTTTTTGTGTAAAATGACAACAAGAGAGGTATATATTACATTGTAATACAAGTTATTCCAGTAGTACCAATCTACATTCAATAACAGGTCAAATTGCATACCTCCAAATTTAGTTTTGGAAGATGTATGATTAATAGCCGTAAAGTGTTCTCCCTGAAGAATTCTTGGGTCAGTTGAACACATGCTTCAGTTACAGGCTCTGATTCACCATTGCCGTAGAGGATAGACTTCATGTCCCTGATATTTTTGCTTAGCTCTGCCATCTGCATAAACTCATCCTTAGATACAGCTCATTTAATGGATATAAGGCATGCACATTAACAATCTATTTTTATTCTTCTATAGATGGCCACAGGCACCAACAAGTATCCAAAGGTTCATATATATAGCATATAATTCTGAACATGAAGCTGTTCATACAAACTGCAGGTTGCTGGTTGCCGGGTGGCAACTTCGACAGAACTTAGGTGCTTAGGGTATCCAAGTATTAATACTTTTGCTTAGAGATGGTCATACCTACTAGTAATTCCACAATGAACTATGATGATTATCATAACTATGTAACTCAGTTCTGCTGATACACCTAAAACATATGTCCAGGAGTTCCATTAAGTAACATTCCCTTTATATTTGCTATATATATACAATTTTATCATGAATGGGAATGGCATCAAGTAAATTAGAGCACTGTGGCTGCCAGCACTATTTCCATCACGAGATTAGCCAACAGCAATGGGTATTATGCATCACAAATTAAGTAAATATCAGCCCACATTCGCGCCCAATCAGGGCAGAACAACCTGGCAGAATTGGGGAATCGAAACCACGAAATCCCTAGACAGAGGGTGAGACCCGATCTCACCTTCTCCTCGCGCTTGGCATCGCCGCTCCGGGAGCCCGATTGGAGGTCGAATTGGACGAGGCCCTCGCGCGTCTGCCGCACGATGTCGACAGGCGTCCGCGGCTTGGACTTGAAGAGGCCCTTCATCTTGGCCCCGTCGTCCGCTGCCGCCGCAGCCGCGGCCGCAGCAGCGGTCAGGCGCGGCGGGGAGGGCAAGGGCGAGGCTTTGGGCCGGCTCCGCCCAGCCGACCCGAACGAGAAGCAGCCCCGCAGGAACGCCACGGGGTCGCCGCGCGGGGGGGCCCTCGGTGGGCCCTACTCTCCGCCGCGCGGGTCCTGGAGTCCGATCGGAGCGCGGCGAGGGAGAACGAGGACGCGAGGGTACGAAGAGGGCTCGAGCTCGTCGTGCCCGTGACCGTGATGCGCTGGAGAGGGGGGGGGTGGTGATCCGGTGATGGGCAGGCAGGCAGGCAGGCAGGGCGGTGGGGCACGAGCGAGGCTGATCAGATCCCCTATAGTATCGTATCGACCGGTGGTAAGGACGAGGCCGGTCGCGTTTCGCGACGTTTCCTAATCCTGCCTGCGCCTGTCAGCGTCAGTTTTGCGCTCTCTCTGCTGCTCTGCCGCCTTTTCTTCGCACACCATCTTTGGATTCAGTGGCGACGACGGGATCTTTCGTGGAATGAATCAACGCAAATTCACGGCCGTCCAAGAATGTGATTTGGTATTCATGTCAAATCGTGAATAATTAGGAGAAAAACTCGTGCAAACGACCGTCAATCAAACCAAACTAAAAAGATAGAAAACTTAAGGAGATGTGCTTTAACTTTCAACTGCTGTAGATTCTTAGGATGCCTTTTGTGCTTTTCGTCCTTGCACAGCACGGGTATTCCGAGCATTAGCCCACGTAGAATTTTGATCGCTACAATACAAGTGCCCTGGTACAATCATGCACCTAGGAGGCTAGAACTACCAACACGACGAGATGGAACAGAATATACGCATGGTGGTGGGTAGTGGGTGGTGGGTTATGTCCTGTGGCTCTCACCTCCGGTCTATGTAGATGTCTTGAAAAGTTTGTAACATCTATTTACAAAGTGAAAACTGAACCACTATTTACTGTAAAAGGGCACACTCATGTACTCAGATTTAAATTTGAAATTTCTTTGGCTTGGAAAGTTTGGAATATCTATTGGCAAAGTGAAAACCGAACCTCTTATAGTTTGGAGTACAGGGAGTGTTATCTTCGAGGTTTTTTTTTTATGTCAAAGATGAGATAATGGATGATAAGGATCAAGAAGGATAATCACCAAACTAAAGTGAATGTTGGGATATACCTGAAAGTCCAAAAGTCTAAATTAATTTTATTTAAAGGAAAGAAAATGAACTCTCGTACTCCCATTTTATCATATGCATTCAATTCGTAGCTATCAAATTGTCCATACTCCGGAGGGCTGGTCAGAAAAAAAAAACACTCATTTTAGAATCTAGGGTGTCTTGTCTTTGGTCTTGTTAGAGTTAGTTGAGCACAAAGACGCCAGCAAGACACTTGTCAATGATCTCTTTGATACTGCACCATTCTTTATACTAACTATCAAAATAATATTAGTGTAAAATATTAATCATCATCCTATCATGGTAAGTTTTAACTTTTCTAGAATTGGGAACGAAGTTGCCAATAGCCATACACTTCGCTTTGTGTTTGTTCTACACAGTGCTTCATAAAATTTACAGTCTAAGACCTAGGATTACCTTGTCTAAGACCTCAATCTTGAAAGATTTCTTCACTCTGCGGGTCACCATTCAATGGTATGGCTGCGGAGGAAGAGAGCAAAATTGCAAGCATACCAAACCCAAGTTTTTTGGAGCTCAATTGAGCTGTTAATTCACTCCATGCCATTTGCTAGTCTTGATAAAAGGGGCGTGCTAGGCGCCGACCTGGCCGGGCCACGCCGACGTGCTAGGCCCAACTAGAGGCCCGCCTAAGGGCTTCCTCCCGTCATCGTCCCTCCCTCGCCTCTTCTTCTTCCTCGCGCCGCCACCGCCGCCGGCCGGCCCATCTCCTCGTGCGAGCGCCCTAGGGTTCGCCGGAGCTCCGCCACCAAACCCTAGGGCACCCGCGCCGCCCCCTTCTTCCACTTCCCCTTCTTCTCGCCGCCGCCCATGGATCGACACGACACCCCCGCCGCCTACCGTACCCAACCGAATGGGTCCGACCACCGCCGAGCTCGACGGTGGCGCCCCCGCCGCCGCCACCACGCTACCGAACCGCCGACCACCGCCGTGTCGACGGCCGCGCCAGGCCGGCCGGCGCTTCTATAGCCGGCGGCGTGGATGGAGGCGTGGGACCTCGCCGAAACCCTAAACCTCGCGGCGCCCTTCGCAGCAACCCTAAAGCTACGCCGGTGTCTCGCAGCTTGGCCACGTCGTCGCGCCGTCCACCCGCTCACCACCTCCGCCTCCGCCTCCAGCGTGCGGGCCAAGCAGGCCATGGGCCGCCCACCACGACCTGGTCGGCGCGACCTTCGCCGAAGATTAAAGAAGTCAAGCTAGAAAAGGACCTACGTTTGTGCCTACGTGTGTCCTGCAATAATGCAAGATGCGCGCGGTCCAAGGGCTAGGGGCCAGGGCTGTGGCCTGTGGGGTGGCTGATTGCATTGATTTTGCACGTACAATGGGCCATGAGACTCGAAAAGTCATCTACAGTAGTAGAGTAGTACCGGACGGAAAAAGATTGTTGTTACTAGCTAAAGACGAAACAGGACAATTTTTAGTCGGCATTTCATCCGTTAGGTGAAAAGAGGGCATCATGGTGTTTGTGCGAAATTCCAAGAAATTGACCTTTGTAAGTGTTCGCTAGTGTAGTAGTATCAGTAATGTTTTTTTTTTGAGCTTTTTAGTATCAGTAATGTTAGTGGAGTAATCATGTAGTGGCATCGGATATGTTTGAAAACAAGAATAGAAATTGGGAACGCATGGTTTCTTAGGCCCATTAATTTTAATGAGGTTTTATGAAAATGGCATGACATTAATTAGATGACACATTAAGATAAAAGGAAATCTTTACACATGAAACGAGAGGATAGAAGGAATTTCTTTCATGGCCACAACGTTTGGGCACGCTTACCAAGTCATCGGTAACGCAGTGAAACTCATGTTCAGAAGCTTTGGGGTGTTTCATCATCATCCCGTGCGGCCGAGGTCCGATGATGTTGCCTTCCTGCCTCATCCCACTCTTCCCGCCTCCCTCCAATCCATCCTACCCTCTCCACCATGTTGTATATGTTCCAAATTCCATTAAGTGGGCGGACAACTTCGTGAAGCGGTGCGGGGTACGTATACCCTTGCTAGGGTTTTAGTCACACCATCTCTTGTAAGCCGCCAATCGGCATTGTAATAGACTCTTGATATAGTGGAGTGTTCGTCGGCTGGCGCCCGTGGATATTCCCTCTCGTATTGGGAGGGTTTCCCACGTAAATCTTGTGTCCCTTCGTGTGTGTTTGATCGTGTTCCCTTCGCCGTTAGTCGCCCCCCTGCGATCACAACACTCCTCACCTTGTTGCCTCGCCCCGAACATCGCCCCGCGCTAGGGTTGAGCGCCCGCCCGATTTAGCTCCATGGATCGAGCGCAGCTGGCTGAGAGCTCCAGGCTGAGAACTTTCGACAAGGGAGAGAAAGGACGCGGGGGGTAGCCGGCTGGGGATGACGACGGCATCTTGCGTGCGCCTGCACTCTCGCCGCCTCCTTCTTCGTCTCCAGTGTCGTCGCCGCCAAAACGTCAGACATTTTGATGTTCTTCTCCACCAAAACAACAGTTTCAGAAATCAGAATAATAGGACTACGGATCATTTTGTTAGAACTCAGGTCTTAGAAATTTTCGTTATATCGTATATGCTGTGGTTAATTACAAAAATCCGCGTCATAATGCCACCAGCCAATAAGAATCCGGTGTTTGCCTACACCAATCCGCGGCACATCCTAATCAGAGCCGTCCGATCATGCAGGAACCAACCCAAGTCCGTTGCACGTCTCGGGTAGTACGTGCCTACTGCCTATATAAATAGCGCCCCCTGCCCCTTACATCACGGGCTCACGGCTGAAGACATCTCGACTACAAGGCATTCATCAGTAAATCTGTGACTGAGAGGTAACTAGATAGACCCATCTCCTTCATGTTTGTTACTTATTCAGCTTATTACTACTTTAATTTGTGCAGTACTAACAGATTTGGTGATCTATATTCTTGGTTTATCGGCTATCCATCTACATGTTGGTCATTGCCGCATGCTTCGTTGTTTGTATAGTTCATTCATTTGCATTCAACTGGCTGTGTTTGGACGACCTGTACCTCTGTTTCTAGGGTTTTAATGTGTGCAACTATGGATTGCAAACTCAAATATGATTACGCTAGACAGTAATCTATCCCCACTCTGCCTCAGGGTTTATTCATCATTTTCGCCGTACAAGTATATATTGATAAATAATTCGTTGCAAGTACCCAGTACACGTGATTTTGTTCACGCTTCGCAGAATCGCAGTTCTATTATCTCGACCTTATATCTCTGAACATGTTTGATACTGTAACAGAGAGGAAACGGCAACTCAATAGTAATTAGTGTTCCTTTAATATCCAGCTCAGGCGATGAATTAGGTGTCTGCTCAACGCTACTGCTACTTGTCCTGCAGTATCTGCACCCACATCTGAATTCACATGCATACGTGTTCTCAATATAGTTTTTTACTACTACTACTTCTTCATGACATGATTCAATTGGGCATATGCTGGTGTGTGATATTGGTTCTGGATATATATACTACTACTGTTATATATATAAAAAAAATACTTTGCTCAGAAGCATTCTATATATTTTCAGTTACAGTATACTCAGGATTTCTTTTGTGCACCCATGATCAATCATCAATTTTAATTACTATTTTGTTTGCAAGATGGCTCGTACTAAGGCTTATTGGGCTCGTAAGTCGGCCGGAGGAAAGGCACCAAGGAAGCAATTCTACTACTTTGTATGTAAAATTTGTATGTTAAGTAAATTATCTTCAGTAGTACTTGCGCATTGAAACTTGTTCTAACATTAGTATATACATGGCTTCTGTGACCATAGACTGCTGTTCGCAAGCCAGCGTTTGTACCAGTGAAGAAGCCTCGCCGTTACCGCCCTGGAACCGTAGCTCTTCGGTACGTGTGTGCAAGTGCAACACACAACTGATTTTCTTTCATGGTTGCTTTTGCTATCAATTAAAATGTTGTACGGCTGTAATTTTCATGCAAGCATAACCGTGTCACAACTGAATCTGAACAAATTTATTTTGTTTTTGTTGCAGTGAAATTCGCAAGTATCAGAAGGGCACCGAGCTGCTCATCAGGAAGATGCCCTTCCAGAGGCTCGTCAAGGAGATCGCCCAGCAGTTTCACTTTCACAGTGTACGGTTGCTAATTTGATCACCACATGCTTGCCCGGCAATTTTTCTTCCTTGTTTTATTTTTTCTTTTGAAGCATCATTTGTAACATCTGAATGCAACTTCATGCATGGCTGCACATGCAGAGTGACCTGCGTTTCCAGAGCCATGCGATCCTGGCTCTGCAGGAGGCGGCCGAGGCGTATCTTGTGGGTCTCTTCGAGGACACCAACCTGTGTGCCCTCCATGCCAAGCGAGTGACCATCATGCCCAAAGATGTTCATCTGGCTACCAGGATCCGTGGCGAGAGGGACTAATCGTATTGTGTTGCGTTGTCAATGGAGCTACCGGCAACCTGTTGCTTTTTATTTTTTGAAAAGTAGTTTATTTTAATTTATCGAGAAGCATTACCTTAAGTTTGTGTCAAACATTATATTATATATATATATCTAATAACTAGCCAGGTTAATGGCAGCCTCCGCTAGGTCTTCTGCAAGACATTAAGTTTCACACCACTGAAGTTATATCACGTTTTTCTGCTTGTTTTCCTAGCTATTCAATTCCTTTTTTTTTTTTTAATAACTGCAGCCATATCCGTCACAATTTTCTGCCTGCTTTACTGGTTGTTGAATTTGTTTTCACCAAGTCATGGTAGGTGCGTCAGCTTTTGGATTTAGTCCCGGTAGTAATTAAAGATTTATTTAAGCAGGCACCAAAGAGGTGGGGAAAAAAACTCTGGCGCCAAAGATTTAAGCAGCCATACGTAACTTCAGTCATATCAGTCACATTTTTCTGCTCCTGGATATTCAATTTCTTTTTACGTAACTGCGTCACTACTTTCCTGGCTGTTGAATTTCGTTTGACGAAGTCGTGATACAAAGAAACAATACATAGCGCGTCAACTTTTGGACTAAGGATCATTTTGTCAACTTTTAGAACATTTTTTTAGGACAAAGGTCTTAGAAATTTGTGAGAGCAACTCCAGCAGAGACCCAAAATCAAAGTCTCCATTTTCAATTTGGGTGTCCGCCCCATTTTTGTTGGCCTAAATTTGTGCTTTCACTCCAAAGCAGCATTCCACCCAATTGAAGGCCTCCAAATCCATAAAGTGAGACAATAACACGAGGGGCCCACTCGTCATTGGGTTAAAGCTTTCTTCTTCCCCATCCTCCACAAAAATAGACACAGGCAAAAGAGATCCTCGGGGAGGAGCGAAGGTGGAGCAGCAACCACGATGAGTTGTGCGCGTCGCGTCTACCGGAGGGAGGGAAGGAGCTAGAGCAGCCCGTTCGTGCCACCGTCGGAGGAAAGGGAAGACAGGGGCCGCCGGGGCATGACGAAGCCGCGTGCAACTGCGAGCTCACACGGTAGGGCGGGGTGGAGCTCGCGTGGCGGCGACGCTGTTGGAGCGGAGCTCGCGCTGGTAGGGCGGGTGGAGACCACACGACGACGCTGTTCGAGACGCACGCGGGACGGAAGGAGGAGAAGCACGTGACGCGAGGCAGGATGGGGTCCGAGCTGTTGGCCCAACAAATTTGTTGGGTGTGGGGTGGTTTTTGTTGGGCCACAAATTTCGAGTTCCTAGTAGGAGCCTCTTTGAGTTGGATTTTTACCCTGCAGACCCCATATTTAATTATTGAAGCTTGAATAGGGGCTCTGCTGAGTTGCTCTGATGGAATTTTGTATGGACTCCAGAGAATCACAATCCCCATTAAAAAAAAAGTGAAAAAATGGATGGATTAAAAGACCGGAGGAGATGAAAAATCCCTTCTGTTTGGTTTATAAATCTAGTCAGAACAGGATCTCCCAAATTACAATTTCCCCATTCATTTATTTTACATTAGTTTTTAAATCTCATTGTGGCAAGTTTACGTTATAATAATTAAGAAAAAAAAAACATTGTGAACTTTAAATCTTGATAGGTATGTGCGCTTTATAAACGGGACCGGGGAAGTATTTATCAGTTCCACTATCGCGCAATCAGGACATGTGCGGTGTTCATATTTAATGATGCGGTGTTCATATTTGATGAAAATATGCTTGCATGTGACAAAGGTGCTATCCACTGAATATCTAGGCCTTGCTACGGATCATTCGCAACCATGCCACGGGAACTAAGTTTTTTTTTCCTAATTTATCTCATTTTCTAAGCCATTGCACACATGAGTAGCTTAAAAATTCTAATATACCCAATAATAAAAAGGTAAAATTTCAGCCAGTTTTTGATTGACCTATTTTTTTGTCTGGCCTATTTACCCTCCTCAAGTAACTACGATGTCGTGCTGGGTAAGGATATCTATGATCCTTTCGAATTCAAGTTTATATCTTACCTCTTTTCCCTATTACATATTGTAGCCCACTTCTTCTTCTTGGCATTGAACTCGTCCAAGCTCCGTGGTCGGCCTTCGCCGGCCTTGCGAATAACGGCCATGTATGTGTGTGTCCCCTCCATGCACCATCGGCCGAGGGTACGTGGCCTTGTCGGCGGCCACATCCCTACCCAACGTCTTCCTGTTCTACTCTAACGTGTCTGTCACGTCCATTATGTCATACTCCACCTAGCCTAGGAGGCCACGAAGCGCGCGTAGCGACTGAGGCGCCTCGTGTTGCACTGCCACGTCCCTACCCAATGTCTTCCTGTGCTAACGTGTCTGTCGCGTCCATTACGTCTTACTCCACCTAGCCTAGGAGGCCCACGAAGCGCGCGTATCGACTGAGGTGCCTCGTGTTGCATTGCGGTTAGGTCAACACGCTAGAAGACAGTTATGTGATATTTGCTCTACAAACCCTGTCGGTCTACTATGGAATCGCTCCTCTCTTGTCGATATAATAGGTCTTGGGGTGAATTTGTGCACGCTTAACAATAACGCTAATTAAAATCAATCCTTATTATTCGTAAAGGCCAATCCTACCTAACTAAGGCAGCTACTGTCAAACGACAAGACACAAACCGAAAAATAATAATTTAAGCACGAATCACTAATATAAACTACTCACTCCGTCCCATTAATTCAGTTCAGATTACCAAAAATAAAATTTCCAGTGGGATGTTTATTTGACAACCAATCCGTCTCAGGCTCACGAAATTTGCATGCGCGAAGTTAGCGTGGAAATTTGCATTCACTGGCCCTCCTTGGTCATTGTGCCACACCCTAAAACGAATTCGATTAATGGACAGAGGGAGTATCAACAAAGAATCCCGGCTGATATATCAGCAAAGATTCTTACCAGTCCAGAGCGAGGAGAGCATGAAGCTGGAAGCCAATCGCTGAATACAAACCAGCACAGCTGGAGAGTCGTCAAAGTGATTTTTGTAAGATGATGTATCCCAACATAAATACTGATCTTTGGAATGATAATAGTTGTGACATCATGTTTAAGAGAGCGCAATGGAAAAGGTTGATGAATTTGAACGTGCGGATAACAGATATTCTAGTGAGAGATGGATAATGTCAAATCCCAATATAGACCATGTACTTTGTGAGATTGATGAAAATTGACAATATATAGAGATTGAGGAAGAGATTGAGAAAGTTGAGATTGATAAAATTGACAGCATTATGAAAATTGATAAAATTGACAGCATTATGAAAATTGAGAAGGTGGGGAAACTAGTCGAGAGAGAAATTGAGAAAGGTGAAAATTGAGAAAGAGGGGAAACTTCGTCGAAAAAAAAAAAATTAAGAAAGACGATGCTTCAATAATTGATGATGGTTTAGAAGAGTTTTTATGTTATCACTTATCAGAAAAGAGATGGTTCATATTTTTGAAAGGGAAATAAAAGGAGATGTGTTTTGTGTTTTGATGATTGAATTGATGGGATCAATCGCCCATGTACCCCTTATTTTATAGGGGTTAGGGGTGGTCTTATCCCGTTCAAAAATTAATGTGGTACTACTATTATGTTGCTTATAGAGTTTTTCTTATATTGGGTTGAAACCATTATGGGCTTGTTTAAATTGATATGGCCCAATTTGAGTGTCATATCCCCAATTCGCGACGCCACCCGACACAGTAGTCGTAAGCCGTACATAGTGGTGGATGAGCCGTGCGAAGTGGTCGGGCAAGCCGAAGAGGTCGGCAAGCTATACTGAAGTGGTCGGCAAACTATATAGAGAAGCCGCTGGCTATATAGCGAGGACGTCGAGACATCGGAGAGGTCGCTGATAGGTCGGCAAGCTACCAGGGAGGACGTCGAGACATCGGAGAGGTTTCTGATAGGTCGGCAAGATGCCAGGGAGGCCGCCGAGCTGTCACTGTACCTCTTGTATGACACTTGAACTTTCCTTACACTTTTGAGTGTCAACAGCTATCAAATAATTTTAGAGAATTTATACATAACGTTTATCAAACATTAGAGGTAAAGGAGATCATTTATTTTCAATGGCGTGGAAATGATATAAGACTGGGAAATCACATACATTGTCATTTTGCAGAGCGGCACCTCTGTGCAACCAACCAGGCAACCAGAAGTCCGGTTCCGGCGGTCCTTCCACCGGCAGGGTACCGTACTCCGTACGTGATGGTAGGTAAATAAAGAGTGATTACCAAACGCAGCCTAAGGATATGGATATGGTTAGCTCGTTTAACAGAACACCAAGGAGCTAAATATCGTTACTAAAACAGAGAAACCAAACCATTTTTCTTAAGTACTGACCGATACATTAAGACAGAGCAACTAATTCCCGATCTGACAAACCTAGAACAAGAGCAATGAGAAGGTGTTATTCCTCTGCGCTAGTAAGATTCAGCTGAGGCGACTGCAAATGCCGTCTCTTTGCTTCGTTACTCGGCGGCTGGAGCCCGGTGATCCAGCGGATCGGAGATCAGAAGAACGCCCGGCTGCCATAGAACACCTTGGGGAGACGGCTTCTCCTGCTGCCCGGCGGCGGCCGGCTTCTTCACCGCGCTCGAGTCGGCAGCAGTAGAGTCTGCGTCGGGTGTGGCTGCTGCGGGACTGCTCTTCCCGCTGCTACCATTGTCTATGTCCAAAGCTGGAAGCTTCATTTTGGCCAGGGAATCCGTGAATTGCTGCATGCTCTTCATGTACATGTCCATGATCTGGTTCCCGTCCACCTTCACCTCCTGCTCGATGTTGACGCTGATCACCGGCTTGTCCACGGCGGCCTCCGACGCGGCGCCGGGAGAGTTCGCCGCCGGGACCTCCTGGACGGTGCGGGACGAGTCGACCTCCGCGTCGGCGGCCTCCGACACCGCCTTCTCCCTTGCGGTCAGCCGACGAGTGTGCGTTCCCGGATGGCTCCGAGCTGGAGTTGGACTGAGGGGTGGCCGGGAACGCCGCGGCGGCGGCTGGGGACTCCGTGGTGGACACGCTGCTGACGGGCGTGTCGCTCCGGAAGGCGCCCACCGAGTCGGCGGTGCTGTTGTCCGTCGAGAAGCTCTCCACGAGGCGCACGCCGGCGTCGTGGCTCAGGGTCGTGGCGCCGTCCCCGTGCTCCGAGGTGAGGAGGCTGTCGGAGCTCTGCGTTTCCACGGCCGCGCACGGCAGCCTGGTGTACTCGGAGACCATGATCTGGTTCTCCTCCACGAGATTCAGGTCCGGGAACTCGATCTTCTCGTACTCCTTCCCGTTCCCGACGCCGTCGGCGGCGTTGCTCTCCGGCTCCTCCTCCTCCGGGTCGGCCAGCGCCGGCTTAGGCGTGGGCGAGATGGGCACGACCTCCGGCACGACCCCGATGTAGGAGAGCTCGAGCTGCAGGAACCCCGAGGGGGTCTGGAAGAGGTCGCTGGTGGTGAGCGGGAACTCGCGTGCGAGCGTGCCACCGTCGGCGGCGACGACCTCCGGGAGCGGCACGAGCGCGAACCCCAGCAGCTGGTCTTGCAGGTAGTTCTTGACCCGGCTGAGCATCCACACCTCGCAGCGGAGCGCGGCGTCGACGTCCCCGCGCGCACTCCGAGGCGCAGCGACTGGTCGAACACCGGGTTGCGGCCCCCGCCGTTGACCACCTGCGTTGACGCCGCCGGCGCGCCATCCCCCGGCAGCGAGAGCCGCGCGTACACGTCCTGCTTGTGGTAGATGCAGATGTTCTGGATGTCCCGCGCGCTGCGCACGTGCACGTCGACGTAGCCGATCAGCTCCCCGCCCCCGGTCCCGTTGGCGGCCCCCGTCGCCGGCGCAGACGCCGCTCCTACCTTCTGCTGCTGCGGCTGCTCCATGACAAAACCACAGCTTTACTCCTCCAAGCCTTCAACTCTGCGTCCACAGCAAAAGGGGAAGCAACAACAAATCAGACGAAACCACCCATACATATATAATAATAACACGCAAATCATCTTCTACGGAATTCAGCGCCGGTGGGAGGGCAGCTGCATAGTCGAAATCCGAGAAGTAGGTGAAGCGAAACTGTCGGTAGATCCTCACTACAGTGCGGCGAGACAGACGAGTCGAAATCCACAAGCTTCTTGGTGATGGGGGTGATTCCGCCTACTCCTTTCCTACTCACTCGATTCAACGCGACCACGCAACTGCTTAAATACAAATTCCACGGGAAGGGAACCCACTGGAGCTCCGGCGAAAGCGCTGCTACTACTGTTATAAGTATGACTAAAGAAAGGAGTTCAGGATGCGTAGGTTTCCATCCCGATAAAAGGCAAGTGAAGGGGAAAGCGCGAGAAAGGAAGAGCTCAAATCCCAGCAAGGAAGAAAAGGCGAGAGATCTCAGAGCAGGGGAGGGAATTGAAGCAGATTCGTGATGCCGGTGCTGCTTACCCTGTCCGAAGTGCCTGCCGGTGCGGAACTGCTCTCGAGAGGGACGACGACGAGGGAAGCAGGGCCACTGGAATCAAGCGGAGGAGAGCGAGCGAGCGGCAGGCTGGGGGCTCGAGATATAACACGAACTCCAAAGGAAAGGGGATTAGGGCAGTAGATTTTTGTTTGGCCTTTTTCTACGGCTTTACCTAACTAAGCTTGCTTTGATTGCCTTGTTTGGCCGAGCCGTAGCGTTAGCCTAGTCTAGAACTGGTGCATGTGCTTCGCCGACTGGCCGTTGGTAGTAGAGCCGTACAGTATTCAAAGGCAGGCAGGGTGTTTAGTTGGTGAAATATTTTGGGTTCGAATGATCAGAAGACTTTTCGCTTGTATTTGTTAATTATCATCCCCACCAAAAGACTAACTGCCTCAAAAGATTCGTGCTCGTCTTTTCACCCAAATCACAAGAATTAGTTTTTTAATTATCTACATTTAATCTTACGACGTTTTTAAAGATTTGATGTGACAAAGAACCTGAAGACTTTTTGGTTAGGGAAGGGAACTAAACACTCCCTAAACAAAATACTCCTACTTCAGCGTTCACCCTATCCTGACCGCATACGTAGCAATCATCCTACTACTGTTAAAATAAACAAGATGGTTTAGTTTAAGAAACCCGAGCTGGATAGAATTGAAGACGCCCCCGCCCCAGGAAAGGTCGCGAAAGGGGTCGCAGAAAGTCCGCGGCCGGGAGCGCAGATCACAGACAGGCACTTTGCGCGGTTTTTCGCCGTGGTGGACAGCCCGAAAAGTCAAGGTTGTTTCGCAGCAGCGGCCCGGCTGCGCTCTCCTCTGGCGCCTTGTGGCGGCAGCGCGTGAGCGGGGAGGCCAATGGCGCGGCGCCACCTCCGCGGGAGGGCACAAGGGCAGCCGGGCAGGGGACCCTTTTGATGGGCAGGCCGCGTTGTTTAATCGGGGGCCGGGACGACTGGACGAACGAACCGCGGCAGAGCAGGGCCCGGGCGTGGGCGGGTGGGGGTGGGTGGGCGCGTGCCGTGGCTGGCGTCGCTGTCCGTCCGCCCGCGCTCGCACGCTCGCGCCGGGTTTTTCAAAGCGGATATCATCTCTGGCCACTTTTCCGCGTCCGTCCGCGCCATCATCGCGAGCAGCCGGGCGGGTTCGCGAGGCGGGTCGGCGTGGCGGTGGCCATGCCCGCGGCGGGGCCGGGCCGACCGCGCGCGTGCGCTGCGGCGCCGGAGCCTGCACCCAGAGGTGGCGACCGGAACCAACGACAGCTTCGGCACCAGGCATCACCGCACGCACCAGCCGAGTAGGAGTACGCTGCGGTGCCGGAGCCTGCAGCCAGAGAACCGAATCTGGACCCATGTGCGTGTGAGGCAGATGGATGGATGGATTCCGTGGCGTGGCGTGGGGTGGTGGCAATATAATGGAAGTAGCTTAGACACCATTTGCCGTGAGCTGCCGAGAGCATGTTAACCCGTCCGATCCCCCATCATTTGTTCCTAAGCACAAGATCGATGTCAATTTACAGCTTCAAAAATTGGCAAGCGAGCGATCCAATTGCTACTACGTCGCAAATAGTAATCCATTTGCTCGAGAGCAAAAATATGAATCTCCATTTTCACAAACCAGCAGTGCAATCTAGCAAAACCTGTGTCTTTTTGAAGCTAGTATAGCTCATGGGATTCCCATCATGATGCTGTAGTCGCACTCGCACATGCGTGCGGATGTAATGGATTGACCAAGCGAAAGTAAGCGAGGGGCCGAGGGCACATCAACGTGTACTTGATTGCAAGCATCTTGCTTGTAGATCCAGCAGTTATAGTTGTGACCACAGTCCACAGGGAAAGCGCCATCAGATTCCCGTGTTACCTCATCGGCGCAGTTTAATCATGCATGTGCCTTCAAACTGTCTCTCCCGCTTGGCAATGTTTTGCCGAACCCAAGCAGCCAAAAAGCCCAATCAAGACTATACCATGTCACATATATAAGTAGCCATCACCTGCCACAATAGTATTATGGCACTCCGCAACCTAGAAACGATATGATTTCTACACGTTCGTTAATTTGGGTGTCAACTAAGAAAAAAAAGATAATATGTCACTGTAATTAAAAAAAGAGGATAGTAGAAAATGGTTTCTTAATAAGAAACTAGGTCCACAAAAAGAACCGTATATATCTATATATACGAAGGAGAGAAGACTTGTGATTGATCGAATAAAAATATCCATTAGGCCTTGTTGGGTTAGCTTGGATTGGCTCCATTCCAGCGGACTGATTTGACCAGTTTTGAATCCTGGTCCATGTTAAAATAAGTGTTCGTTGAGAAATGGTTACGGATGGATTGATCTAGTCTATTTTTGAATCCGGCCCATTTTGTATACCAAAAGACCCAGATTTGTTCTACACCTCTCGAGGTCCGAAAACGAGAACAACCGGATCAAGTGAAACCCTTGGATTCACTCATTCCCAACCTAGAACCATTCCCGGGGCTATTCCAATCCGACACAAACGAACAAAGCCTTGAAAAAAGTAGTTTCTATGTGTAGGGTTTTGCATAAATAATAGACATAAAAACTATGTATGGGTTTTAGCACTAGTGCTCTTATGAAACTATATACCGTTCACAACCGTGTCATGGCGTCTTGTTTCCATATACAGAAAAGCCAATATAGAATTCACATGGAACGATATAAGCTGCGGACACCAGCGGCCAAGAGAGGCAACAAGACCCGACCGTGTCATCCACTCATCCTTATTCAGGGCCGTCCATATCAAATGCTGTGTCTCTTTGTGGTGGTTGCTAGCTAGACCTGGCATTGGCATATCGTTAGCCTCTGTCTTTTTAGGCAACATCACGATCTGAAAATTGGAACAAGTGGTCTGCCGGCCGCATAGGTTCAATGACAACTCAAAGCTGACGCCCACAGGCTTGAAACGAGATGACAAAGCAGTGGCATCTAAGCAACTCATTTGGGCGCCGGTCGGCCCAATACTAACATCCACTGATACATAATGTCCAAGTACGAAATCCGGCACCCAAAATCTCAACTTGGAAGAGTTCCAATCCGTCCGGCCCTCAATTAAGGCCTTGTTTAGATGGCTAAAATTTGGAACCAGGATGTCATTTCATCGCATTAATCAGAAGACGTTTCGTTTGTTAGTGGTAAATATCATCCTATCACGATAAGAACTGAACGAAAAGAATAATCGCCATGATATGCATCTAAACCGTGTAATTAGTTATTTTTTCACCTACATTTTAATACTTTCCAAACATACGCCTTTTTTGGTGTATTTAATGTGATGTGATGGAGAGAAAGAGAAAAAGGTTAAAACTTTAGCCATCTAAACAAGGCCTAAGTTTGTGCTGAGATCATAATTAAAGGGACAAGAAGTTCACATAGCTTTCATGTGAACTGTCGCCATTATAGTACGCCTCTTCAGAGTTCAGACGGCAGATACCGCTGCCCCGCTGCCGCTGTTCTGCTACAGCAAATTTGACTGCAATCGATCTGCCTTGGGGTGAGGTGAAGTCAGATGTAGCACAGCTCTTATCCTGTTATTATGAAGAAATGGTTGTGTATCTGTAATGCTGTGTGGCCGTACGATGCTTGATACATGCATAATAATTAAAAGGGACGCTGTTCTGAAGAAGATTGGGCTATCTGAATTATTGAATGCGTTATGCGTAGCATGCTAGTGGTCCGTCATGGCCGATCGACCGACGGTTCGAGCCGTCGTGATTGAACGTTTGACGTTGTGGGGAAGAAACAAATGCTGACGGTGTTGAAGGAGGCCTGTTTGGATTGTAGCCTCGTTTTGTCCTGGTGAGTCTGATTGATTGGGGCTGCACATCGTGGAAATGGAACGCACAGCTACGTCTTTTTAGTCTCTCCTGTGTGTCACCGTCTACTACTCTACTCATCAACTTCACTACTTGCAAGTAAGTTTGTCGCTCTGAAACACTAGAGGATTCTACTTGTACCTCAGTGAGTATATGGCACTATGCAACCACCATGGTCCATGGGGGTAGATAGTAGGATTGGTCGATGCGCTGCGCGCCATCCATCTCTTGGTTGGTTGAACGGACGTCGGACGGTACACGTTGGGGTCCATCGACATGCCTACACGACCCTCGTCCTGATTCCTGAGATGCCTGTGTGCGGTGATGGTACAGTACAGCGGCACGGCCGCATCTGTGACTGTCCTCGAGGCCGGCCGGCGCACATGGCCGTGCCGTTACGGACGCCAACTCCTCGTCAGCCGGGCGGCCGCTTTCGGCTCTCTGTGCTGCGCCTCGCCGCACGGAACCGCGCATGCACAAGACAGCACACCACAGCGGAGCCTCCTGGTTGGTTGATCGAATCGACGGCGACGGCCGCCAAGATTTCTAGAGCCGTTCCTTTCAGGGCGCAAGATAGTTTAGAGCTCTTTTCCCTTTTACAGGTTTCGTGCTGCAATGTTGTTGCACTCTGTGTACAGTCTGTAACGGGGACGAGGACACGAGCTTAGCTAGCGGACGAAGTAGTGGCGGGAAAGGAACAGTGCACGCCGCTCATTTTACAGATCAGGAAGCGAATAGTTTTGCAAGTTGCCAGCAGACACAGCGTCAGCTACTTGTTTATGGCAGGGCGGTCTCGGTCTCGGCAGTCGGCTGTGTGTGTGGTATATGGCCGTCGGCGGCGGTAGGATATATAGGTCGCCAACTTGGAACCTGGTGACGTTTTTTCTTTGAGCTTTTCTATACGCTGACCGGCTGATTTGGTCCATACGACGGATACCGACGCGGCGGCAACCTTTGCAGCGGCTTTAGCGTTCAGACGGAGGAGCTCGCTCGTGCCTCTTGTTTTTTTGATCCTTGCACGAGTGGTACACGAAATGACGACGTTTATTAATTAAGATATTGCTGAATATCTGAAAGACTTTGCTGTTGCAAGCTGTTAACGCTTCGGATACAGAGACAAGGCCAAATCAGCTGCAAATTAATTAGGCTGAACCCCTGGTCTCCAAATGTGGCTCCTTGCGTGGAGTATGACCTCTGTTGGTACTGGGGTGGTCGTGGTGCCGTGCCGGTCGGCCGTAGGACAGCTCTCCTCTCTCCACCGTGCAATATGATGAAAGATATGCAACACACACTGACCGTCCATCCAATTTTCTAGATCATTGACCATCCAATTTGGGTGTTGGAGTAGCAAGCTTTGAAATGGTTGCTTGATTCTCACGGAGCTTGTCCACGCCTTGTTTGTATTCTACTAGCCCAAGTGATGCACGATTCCACTCTCCTTAATAACATATTATTATTTATACGTATACGTACTATACATACCACTACACTTCAAAAAAAAACTATACATTCCACTGAATATCTGCAGCCCAGTTGCTGCAAGCTGTTCACCATATCAGAGAAAAATTTTGGCGTCTGGCCTATCGGTTCAGCTAACGTTCCTCGTCTCCCCTTTTGTCACCATTTCAGTCCGGCTGGTCAAGCTCTGCAAAATGGCGACGAAAGCGAGCGAGCGACCCGATCGAATCAACGTCGTCGTCGCATCCCTGGCATGCATTCAGCATCGGAACTGAAGCACCCAGGTGAGTTGCAGAGACTCGGGGGCGCACCCGGCAGCGCCCAACTGGATCGCGTCCGCGAGTCAGTCTCGAATTAATCCGTTTCCAGCTCCGTCAGACAGGTCATATTGATGCTGCTATAAACAACAAGATGGAGCGAAATTTTCTCTCCTAAACAGCGCCAATCATCTGGCAAGGAACAGGGCACCGGGACACGGGCCAATGGCGCCTGTCTCAGCCAGCTAGCCAGGACAGTGACCTGACCTGAGGTTATAAGCCTGTGTAATGCAATGACCATTGGGATTTGGGTGGTGCCGATCTTGTCTCACGAAGATCGCAATTATGTCCAGCTGAAGATCCAGGATTGGATTATCGATCAGATTTTGAGCGAGGGCTTGCACATTTTGGGTTCGTATGCTGTGTTTCTGATAGTGATAAGAACTGACAAGATACTTAGATGATTGATCTAGAGCATCCAATAAAAGGAGTCGCTGTTCGACAGCTAGCCAAGCCAATGGTTGGCTGATGTCGTGGAGTTCAGAAACTTCAATCGATGGCACTCATACCCCGTCAATGTCAATCTATGTATGTCTACAGGGTGCTAGCTCGATCTTTTGATTGCACATTAGAGTTCTTATTACGGTATGGTACTACCACGGGAAGGAAAATCAGCTCCGTCATCCATGGCAGCAGTATAAGCTGATCCCAGACCATACACGGATTCAGTATCAACGAAACAACTGAAGGTCTGAAGCAACAATAGAATCACCAGATGTTCGCAAAATATGTGACAAATTGAGTAGATAAAAAGGAACAGAGGAATTTGGACTCGGAACCTCAAGCAAAAAACACATGGTTGGCGATCCAACATTCCCTATAACCTGACAAGACAAATCAAAGCATACCCTAGCATCCTGTACACAGCTACTACAAACCAGCATCATCGTCATTACCACCCAAATCTGCTACCATACCCTGAATCCTCCCTCTTAGGCCTTACTCCTCCTTAACTGACGTTACGTTAGTAACCAACCAAGCATCCTCACTCGCAAACCACATGTGTATTCACATAGCCAAACCAACCAGAACCAGCTGTTATTTACAGATGATCTGAACATCGCACCCCCTGGAGTAGCTCATCTGCTCTCAAAACTCCCAGAGAATGGAGCAGATTTTGACCATCAATCCGTGCTTTACCTAGCCAAGCTAGTACCTGCAGCTGCTCCAGCTCTACAACCAACCCCATGCCGCTGCTCCCGCAGGTAGCCAAGCAAAGTCTCAGCCTGCAAATTATGCAACAAAACCTTAGTGACTTCATAACTTCTACAATTTGGAAGCACTTTTCAGATTCACTGAAACTGATTAGCACATGCGTTGTAACATGTAAGCCAGACAAATGAGGGGCATTGTTCCAACTTCCAAGTAGAGTATTCGCCTTCTCTCTTTAAAGAAATTAGGAGTTTTCTTAATTTAACATTGTACGTTGTTTCCTCGAAGGACCAAGCTAGTAGCAAAAGCACTATAGTGTTGACTTGCAGTGCAGAAGACAGCAAGCGAATCCTCCTGTAGTCCTTGGAAGATTTAACAGATCCTCGACTGTACTTGACAATTGTAAAAAAATAAACAAGTGCGTGTCTCCACAGTTTGAATGGAATCCAGAGGTCAACACTTGACTTGATATGCATGCCACCTAGCACGCACGAAGGCCTTTTAAGTTTTTAACAGATAACACCGAGCACTTCTTAGGATCAGGTGAAAATCTACCTAAACGTACAGTACATGTACAGCGAGTCCTTTCCTTTCTCTAGGTTTAGTGTACTTTTCAGTACTTGGTGTCAATCAGACTTCAATCGAACTCAAACTGATAACTTCGCTGCATACTGTTTACTAGAGTACAATCAGTTCTACAATGACTGGCAGAAGTGACTTCAGTAGCATCAGCAAACGCTCAAAAAGACTTCAACATTGTTCTACCAATCAAAAATTGCCATATTACTATTCAAATCTATCCGATTAGCCAATAGTAGGATATAGCTAGAAGTAAAGGCCTAGCAGCACTGAAATTTGTCAAAGAGAAAGGTGGGGTTTGTGCTGCGTACCTTGTGCTTGGCACGGGCCGAGCCGGACTGCGATAGCGCGACAAGTGGCGGGATGGCGCCCTCGCGTACAAGAAGCGCACGGTTATGCGGGGAATCGGAGCACATCTGCAGCAGCGCCACCACGGCGAACTCCTTCTCCTTGGCAGGGCCGTCCTCGATGGCCTCGACCAGCGCTGGGATCCCGCCAGCCTCCACCACGGCTTCGCGCGGCCCTCGGCGATGCCCGCGAGGCTCCCCAGAACCACCATTGCCTTCTCGCACGTGCCGCTGCCGCGCTCGCCGATGAGGTGCACGAGTGGCACGACGGCGCCAGCGCTGACGGCGCGCTCTTTGTTCCTACGCGCGGAGCAGAGGCGGTAGAGCGTGGTGAGCGCGTCCTTCTTGCCGCGCGTGGAGCCCGCGGAGAGCAGCGCGACGAGCGGCGGGATGGCGCCGCAGGCCCCGATGGTGGCGCGGTTCTCCTCGATGCCCGAGAGGCTGAGCAGCGCGCACGCGGCGTTCTGCTTGGCCGGCGCCGTGCCGGTGCGCAGCGCGTAGACGAGCGGCTTGATGGCGCCCGCCGCCGTGATGGCGGAGCGGTTGCGCTCCTCGAGCGAGAGGTTGAGCAGCGCGGTGACCGCGCTCTCCTGCGCCACGGGGTCGGTGCTCCGCAGCAGCGGCACGAGCGCAGGGATGGCGCCCGACACGCCGATCAGCTCGCGGATGTCGGACCGGTGCTTGGCCAGGAGGCGTATCCTGGCCGCGGCGGCGCGGCGCGCGTCCGGCCCGGCGTCGGGACCCAGCGCCTGCACGCACGCCAGCACGAACGGCTCCACGCGCTCCAGTGGCGCCGCGTCCGCCGACAGATCCATGGACTCGAGGTCGTTCAGATCCACGGCGGCGCCGGCGGCGACCGGCGCGTCGGATCTGGGCGCCGACGCCCCAGCAGCAGCGGCGAGGCGCTCGAGCTCCCCGGAGATGTCGGAGTTGAAGCTGGAGTAGTCGGAGAAGTCCCGCGACAGGTCGAGCAGCTCCGTGGCGGCGGCGTTGATGGCGGAGGACGACTTGGCGACGGCCGCCGGGTGCGCTGGCCCCGCGGTGGCGGCGAGCTCGCGGAGGTGGAAGTCGATGACGGAGTCGGTGAGGTTCTCAATGTCCGAGTCGCCCGCGTCGGCGCCGCCATCGTCGCGCGAGGACCCCGGGGAGGAGTCCGGCTGCAGCAGCGCGGGAGCGGATGGTGCGCATGGAGTGGCCCTGGCGACGCTGCGGCCGCGATGCCGCGCAGGGGCTCTGCCCCGGCGAAGGCGAGGGGATCTGGGAGCCAGCGAGCGAGACCATGGCGGGCGAGCAGGCGGGCGGCGAGTGGTGATGATGATGGGTAGGGGAGGGAAGGTGGGGAGGTGGTTGGACGCTGTACTGGTGTATACGTATACGCTCGCCGCCGATGCTGTTTGTGTGTAGTCTGCCGTGCACAGCACAGCCGCAACAAATCAGCAGCCGGCGGGGCGAGTGCGGTGTGGATCTTTGTAGCCGAGCCGCTTTTGCTCTGTGAGAGGGTAGGTTGATGGCCGGACAGGTGTCTGTCTGCCGCGCTGCCATGCCGGCTGCTAGCCGGCGACCTCTAGGTGTATGAGCCTATCCCGATGACACGTGGGACCGGTAAAGCTGTGTGCGGAGCTGTCAGTGAGTTGGGCTTGAATTGGGCCGAGCGCCACCGCCTAGCTTTGCGCTGGTGGGGCCCTGGCTTTGTGTGCGGGCGGACGGGAACCGGGAACGGTAAGCGAGCAACGGGGCGGAGCAAGCAAGGAATCGCTTCCCGTTCTGTTCCGTGTTCCGGCTTGAGCTCCGCCCCGCGCCAGGCTAAACAACAATCCGACGATCCTGCCAGGCTGCCACCGCCGCGGCTCCGGCGGTAGCGTTCGTCTGTCGTGTCTCGTGAGCTGTGGCTCCGGAGCCGGAGCCCGTTGTTTGGTTTGGTGGGGGGAAACAGACGAAACCGACGGTTGGACTGGATGTCCGTGCGCACGGCCACGAGCCACGGCAAGGGAGATCCGGGGGCACTACTCCTTTCTCTTCCGCCAGGCAACAGGGGGCGGCGTGCCTTGGCATTTGGCAGATTTTTGCAGGCGTGGCGCCGGGGTGGTGGTGGTGCGGTGGACGCTTTGCACGCCTCGTGTCCGCGCGTGCTCTCAAAAGGGATTTCACGCGGCGTCGGCGTTGGCGTCGGTCGCGCGTCCATCCAAACAAAAGAGAGAAGGGGGCCGGCCGGCAACAAAAGGCGGTCAGGACTCAGTTGTGCGCCGTGCGCGTGTGCCGGTGTGCGCGTGGGGGAATGATGAAAGCCCGGACAATGGCGCAAAGTAAAGGGAGAAGGAACAGAAGATGAGATGCTTGGCTGTGTGTCGAGTTCTCTATACAAAGTAATGAGGGTGCGATGAAGTGCGATGAAGGCCACAATTAGTGCGTGGTTCCCCATATATATTTCGAGTAATAGCGCAATGTAGGAAGGAGTGCATACATTGGTGACTTGGTGTGCTATATTCATGCAAGAGCATCAGTGACACAATGGCCAATTAAAAATAGGGGTAAACTCATAATGCACTCACAAAAGTAAGAGTATTTACGTAAGGGCAAAGTTGTCCTTGCTAAACCAACTAAAGGCAAAGTGAAGCTTCGCTTTCACAAAACAAGGGTAAAATTGCAACGGTGAAAAAAACGGGGGTAAAACAAAAATTGAGCTTCAAAACATGGTAAGAACGCAAGAGCCCCCTAATATTGTCTAATTGTTTTATGTATGGTTTAATTATCTAGAAGAGATTGAAAGGTACATATAACAATAATTTTATTATATTCTTCCTCTTAATCTGTATTAGTACAAAAATTTTGTTTGCACATGTGGGTGGGGGGTGGGGGGGGGGGGGGCAAGGCCCCTACCCCCCCTCCGCCATAGGACGGGTGGTTTTTACATCAAGTATAATGTGGCCACACATATATTTATAAACGCCCGTCTAGACAAGCACCAACATCTCCTTCCTAAACGGGAAAGGATTGTCGTGAGATTCGGTTTGCCATCGACATTTCCTTCCGAAATGGGAAAGGATTATCGTGAGATTTGGTCTTCTTTACCTTGTCTCTCTTTGTTTGATAGTGCAGAGTGCAGATCAGCTCACAATATCAATGTATTTTTTTCTCGATCAAGCAAAAAGTCTACGCGTCTTTGTATTAAGATATATATAAAAAGTTAACACAACTTAACGGCGTCTTTGGAGGTCAAAATATTGTTCAGCGGGAGGTCAAAATATTGTTCAACGACACAGTACCAATATGGATGTAGTAGTAGTGAGCAATACGCCGCATTCTGCTTCCGTCCCGCACATGTCCCGTCATTTGTTGCGTGGATGATCCAAATCAAACCTTCTTTTTAAGCGAAGTCACTTGATCGGTATGCCGAAAATTACGTACTCAATGAAACGCGTTGCTTACAAACAAGTTTTTAATGGTACAAAAAAAACCCCCACAGAGGAGGTTGGCTAGTTCCAACCGAACACCAGGCAAGGCTTGTAAATAGGCCCGTAATGGATCCCTGTTGGGCTAGTCGGACCTAAAGTTAGCGCCGAGATCTCTTTGCCTCCAGTAATTCCTCCAGAAAACCAACTGGCCCAACAAACGTCCAAGACCCCAAGCCCACGTACTCGATCTTGCAGATTTCTGGGGTTTGGCAGGTTTCGCTAGCCGTAAGTTAGGCTCCGTTTGGTTTTCATAGGTCACGCGACTTATTAAGTCGATTTGACTAAAAAAATTGATGACTTATAAGTCATGTTTGTTTGGTTGCAAATGACTTATAAGTCGCGGGTGAAAAGAAG
Source organism: Hyparrhenia diplandra (assembly GCA_015847255.1). Taxonomy (NCBI): domain Eukaryota; kingdom Viridiplantae; phylum Streptophyta; class Magnoliopsida; order Poales; family Poaceae; genus Hyparrhenia; species Hyparrhenia diplandra. The sequence goes on along the minus strand of JADLZK010000793.1, from coordinate 47,567 downwards.
AAAAAAAATAGATGACTTATAAGTCGGGGTGAAAAATAAGAGAAAATGGTTGCAAGTGACTTTATAAGTCCCACGACTTAATAAGTCCCCTACCGTTTCACAAAAATAAGTCACTTATTTCACCTTTTTTTTTAGAATGACACAGTGAGAACATAGACGCCACAACACGCACGCACACTCATCCCTATGAACTTAATAAGTCTCATGACTTTATAAAACCAAACAGCCCCTTAATCATGTTTTCGCTAGCCCAACAAACTGACAGGATTTTGTTCATGTGTTTACGTCACGCCGGTTGCTACAAAGAATGGCGATCAAGATCTGTACTCGTACCACAAAAGCTATGGCACACAAAACCAATTTCAAATGACTGGGCTTTTCAAGGATCTGTGCTCATATAAATTGTGGTTTCTACGGCATCGATCATTCCACTGCCTTTGAGCGAGAACGTGATGATGACATCGTTTTTAACAATTAGGAAGATCCGAAGATGGGAGCAGAAATGACGCTTTTATTAACTACTGCAGTGTAAAAAGGAAGGTTCATTAATCACTAGACCAAGAAACTTTTGGGGGAAATGATTGCTTAATCAATTTTTTTTTTTTTTTTTTTCATTTTTGACTCTCCGTTTCTTTTTCCGGAAACAACCTTCATTTCCTTTTATCAAAGCGCCCGCTGTTTATGATTCAAACTTCATGATTTTTGGCCCAACTGCCAAAAAACATGTCCTACCTCCGTTTCACAATATTTTTTCCGGTTCATATGCCCAGGAAGGAACACAAGCTATGTATTTTTTTTTTATATTACCAAATTGAGTGATTCTTAGTTGTACTGCATAAACTAATCTATCTCGAATGGACAAATTTGATTGGCTAAAAAAGGGGACAAATTTGACTATCACGATTAGATTCATATGTCAAAGTACTATATTGCCAATTTTGTTATGATGAGCAATGAAAGGGTGAATACAAAAGAAACATATACCCTTACTCCATTTCTTAATTAGACACTATCATCAGCATGATTAATACAGATTGATTGATATGTAAAAGTATCTCTCTTAAGTCCCCTAAAAATACCTTATATTTGGCTAAATACAGTTTTTTATATATATACTTGAATGCACTGCATTATAGGGCAGAGGGATTACAAGAGATATTAACGGTTAAAGTGTAGCCTAGAGTCGTGAGCACTATATTATTATTATATTATTATAGGATATAATATGGAGGGAGTAGAAGACATATTAGCGGTCAAAAGTGTGGGCCTTGGAGAATGGAGACCATGCTAAACCAAAGAGCGTATTACTTATTGAAATGGAAGGAGTATAAATCCTGCAAGACATCCCTGCTAAAATTAGCCTTCCCACTTTGGATGTGAAAGCGACTCGAGACAAAATGAGAAAGAACTTGGGTCAAGTAGTTCTGTATAAGCTTTTACGAAAGCCATTTCAGGAAGCTATGCAAAGATATGTAGAGGCAAATCTACGAGCTGCTACTTCTGGAGCAGCTAGATATAGCTCGCTTCACAAAAGAACATGGAAACAAATGCTGTGCAGATATGCATAATCAAGGCAGTAGATCTATAACAAAACTCCGCAAAAGCATTCACATGGCAAAAAGGGAGAGACATTACATGTATATACTTTTAGTGGCTTTATTACTGGGTCTCAATATGGCTTTGTACCCCCAATAGTTTGAATAGTAGGCCAAGCAATTCTCTAGTATACAAATGGAATGGTTAAAGAGAATAGAAACAAGCAAGCTAATGTAGCCATAAATGGGCAAAGATAATACAGCATTCCTTTGGTATACAAGTTTATCCTTCCGTATGACAGAATTCCAGCTTATGTTGGAACACTTCTAAGTATGTGCCGCAATCAACACTGCACATCTCATTCAAAAAACAAAGGCCTAATAGATGTAGAAATTAAACTAAAATCTGAAAGCTTCACAAAATGTTTGTATCCGCTCCTCTAGCATTTTTGGTGTTGTAAACCACACCTCTGGTTACCTAGAAACAAGCAACTAACCTGTATATTAATCTGACATCACCAATTCACAGTCATGCACCTGAAAGCCTGATATAGTAGTGGGTGTTTCACCTATCCCAAGTCATATATGAATATAATAACACTCCTAGGAAGTGATACCTGCAAAAGGATACATCAAATTGTAGTCAAGTTTAAGTTCTAAAGCTGTCCTAAAACATATTTTGAGAATATAAAGAGTGCGTTTCAGGCATAGATTGGTTGATGAAAAATAGAATTGCCAAAAACAAACTTATCCAGTGCAACAATTCCAGATTAATTAGAAACAACACACTCGTCCACTTTTCTATTTAATACAAGTGTCTTACATCACTGACTAACCAGCAAAGTTTAATTTTAAAAAGTAGTATAGCATAAATGCGAGGAACTCCTGCTAAAAGCATAATGAGATTTACATTGATTCACATGATCTATACATGGAGCCTGCGAAGTGTGCATGGCTGTACAAATCAAAAATCCTGATCATGAAGATCTTAGTAGGTCCAAAAGGAACATGTAGGATGGCCCCCCTGTATATATTCCAATATTGGGACAGCTGAGCAGGCAGAAACTAGACTAAATGCACCACTGTTTTGTATGCAACTGTAAAAGCATTATCTTGTGTTTAGTGAACATCCAGCATTAGTTTAGTGAACCCTAACTATACAACAACAACAACATAGCCTTTAGTCCCAAGCTAGTTGGGGTAGGCTAGAGATGAAACCCATATGAAACAAAGTACAAAAGAACGTTAAAGGCACAAGACAAAAGGATAAAGATTAGGGTAGATAGAAAAGGAAACAAAGTCATGGTTCAGCACGTTAATAGCTAGCCTCCAAGTGCTCCTATCCAAAGCTAAATCCTTGAAGATATTCCACTCCTTAAGGTCTCGCTTTAACCGCCTCGTCCCCAAGTCGGTTTAGGCGGCCTCTACCTCTCTTTACATTATCTACCCGCTCTAGAACTCCACTACGCACCGGCGCCCTCGGGAGCCTCCGTTGAACATGTCCAAACCATCTCAACCGATGTTGAATCAATTTCTCCTCGATAGGGGCCACCCCAACCCTATCCCGAATATCTTCATTCCGAACTCTATCCCTTCTAGTATGCCCGCAAAAACCAACGCAACATACGCATCTCGGTCACACTTAGCTGTTGGACATGTCGCCTTTTTGTAGGCCAACATTCAGCACCATACAAAGATCGCGCGAATCGCTGTCCTATAGAACTTCCCTTTTAGCTTCTGTGGTACCCTCTTGTCTAGTGAACCCTAACTATGATTAACATTAACACATAACCACGTAAGGGTACTAAGTTACCCTCTATTTTTTATATTTTTAGAAAGGAAAGAACTTATAAATATTTAAAACATTTGCTGCTGAGGACTGGAGCATGCTCAAGTAAACCTTAGCTTGTTTCCCTTGTTTTGTAAAGCATGTGATTGATGTGAAAAATAACAAAGAGAAAATGCTGTCGGAAAAATCTAGAAGAACAAGAAGTGTAAGCGTTGGCATCCTTATTGCCCAATGGTGTGTTCAGTTGGCTCTTTCTTATTGTAATAATAGCCATAGGTGGAGGATAGTTGTCAATATACATATTCGACTTGGACAGTGAATTAGTAGGAAGCAATGTGATCATTATAAGTCAGAACAAAACTCAGCTATTGATTGATCCAAAATTTGACTGTTCTCTAGTTGGTTCCAGTTGTTGATTTAATAATGATTGTGTCTTGTATGTGCAAGAAAACTACTAGCACGATGATGCCACGGTTTCTCTTGGTATTTGACTACATGCTAACTAAATGCATCTCATACAATCCAGGATTAAAAGGTAAACGGTTAAGTTGAACGCATCCAAACTGCATTTCACCAAAAGAAACATTATTTGAATGATCATGTGAGTCCCACAGTGCCATTACAAAATCATGTGAGTCCCACAGTGCCATTACAAAATCATGATATGGTACCTAATATTATCAATAGTCTATATCTCAGGTTCTTAACTGATCAAGCAGGAGAAAAATCAAAAGAATTTGTATTTTATCTATCAACACACTAGAAGGCTTAAATGGTAAGGAGAATAAGGCTTTAGATCCCCTAATAATGTTACTCACGTTGAAGATGTATTTATTTGTTATAAGTTCTACTTTCCCCTTGGCTCATGTGGGTTTCATCTCTAGGCTGCCCCAGTTTGTTTGGGACTAAAAAGGCTTTGTTGTAGTTGTTGACTTGTTCATCCTGTTGTTGCAGTAGTAAAAAAGGGTAAGACCTCCCTGTGGCATTGACGGAAAGGGAAAGGGAAAGAAGGAAAGGGAAAGGTAGAATCTTCTCTTCCACTGGTCGAGAAAAAGACAACAAATGCCAGCTATTGAGGACGTGCCACTAACGGCAAGGACGTGCCTGCGGCCACGTATCAAGTGGACCACGTATTTCAATGAAAATAGAACAAGGAGTGACCTTTTTTGTGAGAACGGTGAGTTGAACACCCGACCTATAGGTTGCACTTCTGCTTCCCTACCACAGCGCTGGGTGCACGTTCTCTATTGTTGCAGTAGCAGTTGTATACTGAAAATAGCACAAGGAGTGGGCTTTTTTGTGAGAACGGGGAGTTGAACTCCCGACCTGTAGGTTGCACTTCTGCTTCCCTACCACTGCTCTAGGCACACATTCTCTATTGTTGCAGTAATAGTTGTATATCAAAATAACTGCATGCATCTGACTACATCGAACTAACATATTTGATGTATGGACAGCTGGGTAACTTAACGCTATACTTCATGAAAAAAATAAGATTCATCAGCAAATAACAAACTGAATCAGCAATCCATTATCAAATGCAAGTCCCAACATAAAAAATAGGATGCAAGCCACATGATCAATCTTATATTTGGTAATAAATGTAGAATCAAGAGTGTCAGTCAAGTACATCACTTGGAAGAATGGGTTATAAAACACAAGATTTGGTTAGCGCACACGAATTGGGTAAAGTCCTGTGCATTGAAGCCTACAAGAATGGTCTTGCTAATGCTACTACATCATCTTGTTTATCGAAAATAGATTAAACTTTCTTTTCCAGAATCAATAGCACATTCCAAGAGTGAGGAAATGAGGACTGCACTTTGTATATGTTTTTCAGCCCTTCAAACATCTAACTTATGCAGCTCGTTTCCCTTTTTAAAATAAAAGAGGAAACCATGTGTAGATCATAGCATAATATTGAAATAGCAACTGACCTCTGCTTGTCTGATTATTATTAACAGTATAGTTGCCCATGTAGCTTGCTGATATTTCTGATTTGATATCTGGATCAACATTTCCAAGATCATGACCAAAAGGAGGCATATCGACCTCAGATGAGAGTTGAACCGCCAGGTTGAGTCACCATAGATAGAGCTGCTCCCATATGCACCTGGATTGTTCGATTCATATGCATTGGCTGATGCAGAAAATGGCTCGCCAATTGTACCAGTTGAGTTGCTCCTCACATAGTTTCCAGAAGGCAAACCAAAGTTGTTATCTCCGGTTCCACGGCCAATGTTTCCCGATCCAAGGCTTGAAATGTTGCCCATCCCATGAGCAGAAGTAAGGCTTCCCCAACTAAGTTCATCACCAGGAATACCACCACCACTTCCAGGTGGAGCAAAAGAGTTCGTGTTTGTAGGGTTGCCTGTGTAGTTCAGATTTCCATTACCCCAGACATTTCTAGACATTGAACTCAGTATTGATCCTGAATCATCATTAAGGCCAACATACCCCATTGGACTACCTAATCTGTTTGAACTACCATTGAAGTAAGAACCTATTTGCCGGCCATTGGAGCTATTGACGAAACCAGAACTTGCACCAAAATACCCACCCATTCCACCTTCAACGTTCATGCCCATTCCATAACCTGGACCGAACGAAGAGAAGCCATTCCGTGCACCTGTAAGGAGACCATACCTTCCATCCACCCGCATGCCATAACCACCAAGGGGGTTCGGGCTGTAACCCTGGTTGAAGCCATTTAGAAAGTTATGAACCCTGCTCATAGCATAGTTCTGCCCTCCCGCAGGTGAACGTGCAATAGGTCCAGGAGACTGCTCCTTTGGTACAGCCCTCTTGACCTCAACCATTTTACCATTCAGCTCATGGAAGTTCTTGTGCAGTGCCTTGTCCACTGCGTCTTCTGAGTCATATGTGATGAAACCAAAGCCCCTAGGCCTCTGCGTGTTGTGGTCATACATCACTACCACATCGGTTATCACACCGAATTGCTCAAAGTACCTTCTGAATTCGACCTCGGTCACATTTGAAGCGAGACCTCCAACAAAGATCTTTCTAGTACGTCCTGGCCCAGGTGACCCTATGCTGCTGCCATTGTTCTTGCTTGCAATACTCTGGTCGTCCCTGGGAACAGCCTTCTTTGCTTCCACCTAAATCACGGAGAGACAATTCAGCAGAATTCCGAGCAAAATGTACGTCAATGCAACAGCAGAGAAGGAAGTACCATGCGGCCGTCGATCATGTGCTTGTCCATGGTGACGCGCTCGGCAATCCCGGAGTCGGCGAAGACCACGAAGCCGAAGCCACGGGCGCGGCCTGTGTTGCGGTCCCGCATGATAACGGCCTCGGTGACCTCGCCGAAGCGACCGAAGTAGTCGCGGAGGCGGTCCTCGTCCGTCTCCCAGGAGATGCCGCCGACGAAGAGCTTCCCGGAGTCGGCCTCCATCGCGTCCGTGCTCCCCTCCCTCCTCCTCCTCCCCTGCAATCCAGAAAAGCAGGCCCAGTTTCATACCAGCCAGCCACTGCCAAATGCGGACAAAACCCCGACTTATCCACAGCGTTCACCACAGAAACGCACGCGGGACATGAGATAGATCCGAGCCGAAAGCAACGCCGCGATCGGGGCCACGAGCCACACGCCCGCACCGCACGGGGCAAAACGCCAACGCCCCCTCACAAGGCAGGCGACGGAATTGCGCGGCCGCCGCGAGATCCGTACCAGATCCGGCCGCCCCCGGCGCGATCCGGCACCGATCGGAATTGCGACAGTCGGATCGGGAGGACGCTTACCGGTCGGTCGGTCGGTCGTCGGCGGCGGCTGCGGCGGCGACGGGCGGCGAGGAGGGATCGGGGGCGCCCGCGTCTCCTCTCGCTGTCCCCGCTAAGATCTCGATGCGGGCATGGGAGGGAGGTGGTGGGGGGAGGAAGTTGCTTGGGCTCGGACGGCACGCCTCGTCTCCTCCTCTCCTTTTTATCGAGCTTTTGCTTCCCCTCCGCTCGGTGGCTGGCGAGCGATGGATGCCTTGCCTGCCGCGATGCGGTGCGGTGGTTGTTTGTTTTTACCTTTGCGGGAGAGGGATGCCTTTTTAATCGCTCCCGGTGCCCTGCGATTGCGGTGCTCGGCTGGATTGGGAAAGCGGAGGCTGAGGCGACGCGGAATGCATAAATAATAATGGAGAGGCAGGTCGGCGCCGCGCTGGAGGCGAAGGCTTGATGATATGGGCTTCCCTTCTAGCTGCCTCTGTGTGTGTGTGGTGCGCGGGGAAGGAGACGACGCAGGGCAGAGCAGCTGCTGGGCTGTGGCTACGTGCGCGCGCGTGCGGTGCGTCAAGGCCGGAACGGAGCGAGTGAGGTGGAGCCGACGAGGCAGGCAACCGAAGCGGGTGGGACGGGTTGGGCTCCCGTGTCGCCGCGGCGCGCTGTGGGGCGCGGGCGGGCGGGCGGGCGGCCCGGCCAATCCAATCCTCGCGTTGCAGGGCAGAACCGCGGAAAAGGTGCAGCAGGCGTGCGGCGCCCACTCGGCAGTCAGTTGCTGTGCTGCGGTCAGTGGAAGACGTGGAGGCACGTAAAGAATTTCCCTTTTTCTGCTTTTTACTTTTATATATTTATTTATTATATTATCAGTGGGGTTTTTCTCGACAAATATCTTGCTATTTGTAAATAATTAACCTCCCGTAAGTCGTTCTAACTTAGCTTTACCAAATTTTATATAACAAAGAATAACATTTATGATACAAAATAAGTATCATTAATTTTTTATTAATTATATTTTGTAGTATACACATCTGATGTCAAAAAACTTTGAAATTGTCTTTATAATTTAGATCAAACTTGATGTGCTTTGATTCTCTTAAAAGTTATAATTAACTTATAATTTGGGATTAAGGGATTATGCAATCAAGTCCGGGATGTATAGGAAACTTTAGAATTTAATTTGGGTCAAACTTTCGCACATCACAACACTATGTATAAAGTGCAACTTGCGGAGAAAAAAACAAAAAGAAACGTCGATTGATTCCTTATCTTATATGTCAAAAACATAGGTGATCCCTTATTATTAATAATTATCAAATATGCTCAATGTTACGGTAAAAAATCAAACCATACTCAAGTTTAATAAATGTGGCATAAATTTTATTTTTTTTTAGAAAATTATATGTCATTTTTAGGTAATATACTTGCTTGCAACATAAGATAGTACTCTAGAAGTTTCATAATTGAAAAAATAAAAATAAAAAATTAACAATGCAGCCCAATAGTTTAAATTAACAATAATATTTTTTAAAAAAAAACAGGAGTGAATTCAGCACGGCTCAGTTGCAATCAAGATTATATATAGGACTAATCATAGGACTGGGCCACAAATTTACCATGATGCATTGAAGCACCGAGGAAATCGACACACATGAAGATATTGGAGGGGCGGGGTGAACGAAGATATCCGATGGTTGGCCTTTAATTAGATGAGCTGATAGTTGGACTTTAGATGATCCTGTGAGGGCACCCGCAATGGCATATAGGTTAGGTACTAGATTTATAAGTCAACTTCTCTAATAGTGATAGCTCTTAGCAATGGCTTATACCATGAATAGGCCCACCTGACATTTTCACATTATCTTAAAATGTGTGTATGAGCCTAACTCTTAATCAAGAGATTGCTTCTCTCTCCCTTCTATTAAAATCTAAAAAACGATGCTAAGAGCTTCAGTGTGGCCTCGACTAAGTGCTGGTTGTATTGAGCTTTCTAGTCTACAATCAAAATGTGTCAACTTAAGCAAGAACAAATAGTTCCTATTGAGACAAGATATCTTGTACATTGTGTGTCTATAAGCACACGCATGCTTCTGGGATCGTGTCTAGCGCATCTTCATGTGTTGCTGAATCTTCAATCGAAACTCTCTTGATGTTGATAGTATGGTTGTAATGATGTGTCGTGGCCACCCACCATGTATAACAAACCTACGATGATGGTCATGAGACTTGACGAGTCATGTGCGGTCATGCTTTGCTAATATGATTTCGGTTCATTCAATGGTGTTCTGTGAGAAAAAATAAGCTAAAAACTAGTTCAAACGATGCCAATTCACTGTCAGGTAAGATGTGCCGAAGGCTAATTCACTTGCGAGTAATAGAGAACTTGCATAGCGATGTTGCTTTATGAATGGTTCTTAGGCCGTCTTAATAGATATTTCATGGAGATTTCATGCATGTTAAATAGGAGGACACATTAGCAAAAATAGAATCTTTGCATGCTATGAGAGAAGGGAGAAGGGAAACATTTCATCTCCATGCGCGCACAAACCAGCATTGAGGGGAAAAGTTTCATCATCGTCGGTCCCATATGCACACCTGGTCCTTCCCTCACCCCGCCCCAATCCATCCCGTCCCCATCACCATTCCTCCCGTGCACCGCACCATTCCTTCCTGCATATGCCATTCTTTTCTTTGTGCTCTCGTGTATTTGGGATAAAGATGTAGCGTCCATGGATCCAAGACTGTCTAAAGGGTTTCGGGCGACACACATCGGCCATTGGGAAAGGGCTAATTGGGGGCATCCGACGACATACAAAATGACATCCTTGTGTGTACCATCGCTGTCTCTAGCTTCCTCACCGCACAATATAGGAATTAAATGTTGCGGTGACAGGTGAATGAAATTATCATCCACTTTTTCGAGGGACACAAACCACTCTGGAAAAACAAGCTAAAAACATTGACTCTCCCTAGACCAAGCAACAAAAACGCTAACTCATGCGCCACATTATTATTGACCCTACCAATATTCACAATCTCCAAATTGCACAACTGGCTACATGCATTGTGCATCTCCGTAAAAACTTGCCCCGGACGCCAAAACGGTCATGGCCCTTTGTGTGGAACTTGGCAACCATCATTTGGCAATCGGATTCTAGAACCATCAACGTTTCTGGCCATCTCATCGCCAAAACGGATATCCTACACTAAGAGTTCATTCACAATTAACAATGATGCCATGTCCTCGTAAATAGTGGAATGAAACCTCCCATTGAGATTGGCCTTGTAGGCTGACTACTTGCGACTCTTTACTCTCTCTCATCTTCTAATTCGGCAACAGTTACATGTGCTATATTGACCTACTTTTTAGCAACTAAATGCTTACTCTAATCTTTTCATGATTCAAGTAACTCTTATATAGATTCTAATAGTACAACTTAGTTTCACATTCCTAGCAAAACGTCAAACCTTAATTTCAATGCGCTAAAGATAGCTATCAAGACACTAAACTTATGTCTGTTTCAATATTCAATGCAAAATATGTTACGAAGGTGCATGCTGAAGGAAAGCACAAATTATTGGTCTAGTCCTTGTTCAAGCAAACATTATTTGTGTGTGTTATGTGATTAGGGGCCTGGAATAACAACATATCTCACGGTTTACTAGCGAGTTCTGTAATTTGAAGTATTCGAACACCATGTGACACCCATACATAGTCCCTCTTTTTTTAGATAATGGATATTAAAAATACCAGGCTTCATGGATCGTCGATAGAATTAGGCCAATTATTACAAGGTTTTTTGCCATACGTAAAAAAAAAAAAAAGTCTAGAACTAACACAAGAAAACGAAACGAGATGATATTCAAGCTAAACATGACCAATATGTCTTGAAGATAACCACCCATGGGAACTAAAGAACTGCAAGACCGATGTCTCTATGTGTTGCCCCCACATGAATCACTTGATCCCGCTGGTCATCATGACGCCGCAGGCCGCCCTTTGTGGCAGCCCAGTATATACCTCGAAAAAAGTACCTGCAAGAAAGATTTGGGTCTACATTTATCAAAACCACTCCGTTCCTAGTTAACCAAATTGTCCAGCAAAGAGCAGCAATTGTTGTTAACAACAATGAATTGTACTTTTTGTCCACCTTAAGAAAAAAATCACTCATATCTGAGGGTGGTGGTAAGCCAAAAAGTATGTGTATAGCGTGCCATAAGAATTTAGCGTAAGAGCAATTAAAAAGAGATGTTGTATTTTTTCCGGAAAAATGACAAACACAACAATTCTTGTTATCAATCCAGTTACGTCTAACTAGTTATCTTTAGTAAAATCACACCACTTTTTAAGTACCAGATACCTCTTGTCAATAAATATGGCAGTCACCCCCAAATAGTCCCTGGATCTAGATACCCCTTGTCAATAAATATGGCAGTCATCCTGTCATTTGGTGAAAAAAAAAAAAAAAAACCTTTCGCAAGAGCACGAGAAACACCATTTCCCAAGCCATGATGCAAACAAAGACCTAAAATTTTGGCGTCGCATATACAGTTCAGATGTCCAGAGTTGCTAACCTAACAAAGCCATTTGCATTTTATTTTTGACTAAACAAAGTACTTAGCTTTCGAGCGTTTGCGTTTCTAATTGAAGCACGAATGGCCACCTGACAATAACTACCTCTTCAGATTCTTTGACATTGCTAGCAATATGTACACACAAAACCACTGCTTTACATACATGCTTCCCAAATCTACCGTAGCATCTGCACTTTCTATTCCACAAGCAAATCGTTCGATTTTCTCCCCACGTGTGCTTCTACTTGTACTGTTCTACGTGCAATTCGGCTGCTCTGTTGCTGCGCTGCACTTGCTCTGCTTCCCCTGGACCTACCCCTCCCGAACACGGCTAGCCTCGCGAAGACGCGCAGGATCCTGCTCGCGCACCGGCGCTGCGATCCCCAGCGCATGGAGCCGATGCAGCTGCCGGAGACCGTGGCTCGACGTTTGAGGATCGCCGGCACGCTCGCGTCCGCTGCAACCCTGAAGCTCGGCTCCTTGCTTTCCCTGCGGACCGAGGCCGAGCCCTTGAGAGTGTTGTGCCGCTGCAGGGTCTGCTTCAGCGAGATGATCTCCTGCTCCAGCGCCTGGATCCTGAAGCTGGCCGTCTCGTAGTCCGACGCGTCGTCGCGTGCGCGGAGCTTCGCGTCGCGCGGGCCGCGGTGGCTGTCGTACGGGCTGCTGCCGCTGAGGGGCTGGCTGGTGGGGATTGTGGGGCACCCGGGGCTCGGCGTGTACCCGCCGGCGCCGGGGACGAGCTCCCCTGAGTGCACGCACCGGAACGAGTCAGAGCACTCCGTGAAGGCGCGGTGCGTGTGCAGCTGCTGCACGAACAGCGCCTGCACGATTAGCCGGAGCGGCATCCGCTCGTTCTGCACGGCCTCGATGCACGCCTCGTGAGACAGCTTCCGGCAATCCAGGTGGCCGCACAGCGTCGCCTTCTCCTCCCCGGACAAACCCCGATGCTCCTGCAGCATGACAAAATCGTCATTCTCTTCTTGGTTAGCGGCAATTCAAAGATGTCGCACTCGTTGGGCAGCATGATCGAGCACTGGACACCTGTCATACTTACCACTAAATATGTGTTGATTGCTTCGTACAAGTGGTTGTGCGTCTTCCGGTCGCCGGCCGGAATGACTCCGATCAGCTCAGCCAGCCTTTCCGGCCGGAGCTTCGGATCCCCAGCGAACTGCACGAGGTACCGATCCCACAGCTCGGAGACGGCCTCCGTGCCTTTCCTTTGCACGGAGGAGGCATAGTTTGACACGATGCTCTCCATTGCCCTCACCTCCCTGCTATCTGCGATGGACCGGTCGGTGTCTTCCTCCTCCGGCAGCGGCAAGTCGTCCACGCGAGCGAATTGCAAATTCGACGCAACTTGTTCTCGCAGTTTCGTCCGGCTTTTGTCGCTCAGCTCCAGGGTTAGCGATCGGGACAGCAGAGCGAAGTAGAACGCCACAGGGATAGCGCCGCCCACAGCCACTGACGCCGACTCGGCCGGGAGCAGCCCGATGACGCCCTCGAGGATCGCAGCGGCCCTCCTGTTGGCGTCGGTCTCGCCGTCGACGGCGGCCTCGTCCGTGGTGGCCCAGAACTTGTGCGTCTTCTTGGAGAGCACCCACTTGTTGGCGTAGAAGAGCACGACGGGGCTGACGTACTTCTCCTTCATGCCCTGCCGCCGCAGGGCCTGCACGATCCGCTCGAAGAAGTCGAACGGGAGCGCGACAAGGTCCTTGATCCAAAGGTCGCGCGCGGCGAGCTCCTTGACGAGCTCGGCGTCCCAGCGGCGCCCGACCAGCGCGCGGGTCGCGGCGCCGGCGCCGGCGCCGGGCTGCAGGTCCCGCCGCAGCTTCTCCGGGTCAAGGATCTCCATGCACGCCATGAACGCCAGCGACTCGACGCAGCGGCTGACGATGAGGAGCTCCTCGGCGAACGGGAGCAGGGGCTGGCACCGCTGCAGGACGATGAGCGCGTCGTCCCAGCTCTGCAGCACCACCTGGTTGATGTACAGGTCGCAGCGCGCGCCCAGCCCGGCCACGCCCAGCGACTCCGCCGCGCAACGCACCGCCGCCACGTTGAAGGGGTCCAGCGCCACGGCATCGCCGTAGCAGAAGAGCGCGATCGCCTCGAACGCCTCGCGGACCCCGGGAAGCTGGCTGTCAGCTCGACGACGACGTCGTCGCCGGACTGGAGCGACGCCGACGCCGCGCTGAAATACTTGCACTTGGACACCAGAGGATCCTGCGTCGGCGACACAAACTTGTTACTCTCCCCCTCGATCAAAACAGAACATGATGACAAATTTCCACCAATCTCTTTCTTACCTTGTGCAGGTCGAAGCTTCTGTCACCGAGGCGCACGCGGAGCGTCGCCGGAGACCCGGTCTCCTTGGACCTGCATCGTCAACAGAGCTGTGATGAGTCTGCCATGGATCGATGCGGGTGAAGCTCTCGAGTTCAAGAAGCCATACATACCATGCCACGACCCTCCTCTGCAGCAATAAGGCGGTGCTCGGGCTGGAGTAGGGGCTGAACATGGCCATCTCCGACTTGGCAGCCGGCGACAGCACCACCTCCGTCTCCAAATCCACCCCCATCATCGCGACGAGCCTCCCTACCGGCGGTTAGGTAGCAGCACCGTACCGTAGCAGCAGCCAGGCCGCAGCGGTGGCAGAGTATTATACAAGCAGGAGCTGCCCGCGTGGAGTGTGGGAGGAAGTAACATAGGGAGGCGTGCAAAAGGGTACAATGGCTGAGGGCGCACGAATGGGAGTTGAACCCCAGTTTTCAGGCTGGGAAATCGGATCGCCCCCTCGTGCAAGTTTCCTTACGCCCCTGGCTGGCCCTGGGTGCGCGTGCGTGCAGCACCTCCACGCCGGGGCTGTGCGATTGCGAAGGGTCTTCCGCCTGGCAGCGGCGTTGGTTCGCTTGCCCGTGCTCGCTGCGACGGGGGCAGGCTTGTAAGGATCCGAGGGGGTCAACAATAGTTTAACAGCAACACCACGGGGGCTGGATGCCTTGGATCCAACTCAAATGGTTCACCAACTTGCGCTGTGATTTTGATGCTCGGCGGGCTGCTTTTGCACTGTGCAATGCTGAATTATCCATACCCAGGGAGGGTGTTCAACAATTCTCAACCAGACATAGAAAATTAACCCGAGCAGATATGTATGTATATATGCTCTTCCGGTCGTACCAGAAAAGCTTTCTGAACCGTGGACAAGACGGTCGTCGCAAGCAGCAGCGCCAGTAGTATAGATCATATCATATATTCCTACAACGAATAGATGCCACGAAAGTCCAATCCAAGCTGAAGAAGCGATGAGAGGGAGTTGCAGTTGCTTGGAGGGAACAAACAGCCTCGTCACTTTTAAAACTGCCCCAGGACTGGGCACCGGAGCTATTCAATCACCTGACGAACTCACCCGTAGAAACTCCCAGAGGACGGAGCCGTACCAGCCCCGGCCGGTGCCATAATCCTGAGTGACAGCTGCGCTTTCCATACGGCTTTTTAATAAAAAAACGGCGAGCGTGCACATTGACGAGCGATCGGAGAGCGGTGATCGACCGTGTCCCTGTCATCGGATCTGTTCAACGTGTGCTGCTGCCTATTCTGCATCTATCGTTGGTTCGTTCGTTCACCAGGCGCGCACGGCAGTAAAACCCTCTCGGCCGGCCGGAGCCGGACGTGGAATGAACTGGAGTGAAATCGTCGATCCTGTAATAAACTCGAGCTCCACAGATTGGTAGCAATTAGCATGACATGACGGCATGGCCGGCTGGTTGACACCTTGCTTGCCTCTGAATGGAGGCGAATGCATCAGCGATCCGGGCGTCTGATTTTCGGCATAGTTTATAGCTCAGATGTCGCCATTTGGCATGGTCAGCGCGGCGCTTCAGGGCACGGCGATCGCCATGGGTAAAGGAGAATGTCGGTAATAAACAACTGGGTTGACGTGCATCGGACGCCGCTGGGGCGGAGAGGGAGCAATTCGCCAGGAAGGGTTGGGGAATTTGAGGTCGTCGTCCATGGCATGTAGAATACTGTTTCCGCCGTGGAAACCCGGGTGGGCATCGATCGGGAAGCCGCCAAACTCCCGTGCGCCTGCCTGATTGACCGCGCGCGCGCGTGGTGCGGTGTGTGGGGTGAGGGAGGGTGACCACCCGCACCCCGCTCGTGTCGACATTTCTCGAGGTCTCGTGGCGCTCGTGGGCCATGGCAATGGCGTATGGTATGGAGAGCGGCGGGGAAACTTTAGCCGGGCTTTGGTTTTTTGTTTCGTTTCCTCGGTGGAAAACGACTGGGCGACGACGACGAGACGCCGGGTCGCAAGAGGGCTGCGACGCCCGTGCATGTGATTCACATCTGAGGAAGTGCTTTCGGGGTCTACCATATACAAAAGGCTTCAAGTATTGGCGTATTGCGTTCAAAAAAGAAGGGCAGTCATTGCGTTCCGACTTCCTTCCTAAAACGGCAGAAAAGGCTACCCACAATAGAATGAATTTGCCATGAAACTTTGACACCTTGATATTTTTTTCTTTCTTTTCCTTCGCGTTCCAACGACTTTCTGGTAGGGTTCTCAACAAATATATGATTTCTATGATGGTTTTGGTTTCCATGCTTCTACCGAAGTTCCAAATAAATTTTAGCTATGAATAACATCTATACTTGTGGAGAAATTATACCATATCCAAAATTATTGCAAGCAGCAGCAAATTGAACGTAGTTTAGCTGGCCAGGTTACTTGTAGTAAAATCTAATGTCACAAAACAGCAATATAAGGGTGGGCCCTTCCCGAGGAGACCCAAAAAAAACCAAAATTATTGCAAGCAGCAGCCCCTTGAACGGGGTTTAGCTGCAGGTTCTTAATTTATAATAGGAAGAAACACCACCACTACTTTAGTGCTGCTGGAAGTGCCCATAGTCATCATTGCACATGATTATTATCGATTAGGAATTTTTGTGAAGGAATATATTCCAAGCAGTCTCCGATTACCTAAAAAGAATAATATTGAATTTTTGGTTCAATTGCCAAAAATATAAGAAAAACTTTGCATGTTTAATATTTTTTAGTCTTTTAGGAGGGCCATATTGAAAAGGGAGATGTAATCTTTTAGGGGCAAATAATAAAAAAAAAACATTCCATCCTTGTAGCTCTCCGGTTTAAAATAAGGGTAGTCTAGTAATTTTCCCAAATATTAAAAAAAAAATTGTCTAAACCTCCCCCTCAAAATCAGGTTTACCCTTAATGAGTTACACGACTACTAAACTCGTCATTTAATCAATAGGAAGATTAAAACTACTACATATTGGCATCCATTGTACTGTGTAATTCTAAAAAAAAAACTAATGAATCTCGTAAGTATATGAAATCGAGTAGGACCCTAGGCTAGTTTGTTTCAACTTTTATGGCTTCTACCAGCCAAATAAAAGTTGAAACCCTTTTTTCAACTCATTATATTTTATCTAATAGCAGTAGTATGGGCTTGTTTTGGATTATAGAAATTAAATAAGTAATCTCAAGATGACACCACTCGCTCAAAGATTATTGGTTGGATTAATCCAACCAACAGATTACTATAATCATATAATCCATCACAGGTTAACGGCTTAACGCCCCTTAATAAATATAGGAAAAGTCACACCTCCCCCCTATCGACACCGTTCATTTTCATCCCTCAGTGGCGTCAA
Organism: Hyparrhenia diplandra; assembly: GCA_015847255.1. NCBI lineage: Eukaryota > Viridiplantae > Streptophyta > Magnoliopsida > Poales > Poaceae > Hyparrhenia > Hyparrhenia diplandra. The sequence continues at coordinate 30,272 of JADLZK010000793.1, read as the reverse complement.
TCGGACAAATCACCTCCCTCATCCTTTTTCAAACCATGGAAGGCGGCTCCTCGACTCCCTTGAAATCATAAAATCTGAGGAGATGGGCACACTCATTATTTTCCTTTTCCTTTTAAAAAAAAGAAAAATCACCTCTGTAAAAAACTCATATTAAATCCGACCCCAAAATATAAAATCGTGGTAAATCCGTTTGGAGGCCCCAAAATTATATTTTTATGGCGGTGGTGATCCCGACCTACTAAACCTTTGAAAAGATGGAGATGTTCTTTGACCTAAAGCTTTTTTTAGATATTACCTCCTAGGAGGTAAAGTTTGTACCTGAGCAAAGCCCTTATTATAATCATATAATCCATCACAGGTTAACGCTTAACGCTTCCTTAATAAATATAATCCAGCCATCTTGACCATACTAACAGAATACAGACAATATCATGGGCTTTGAAACCCTTAGCGCTTCCTTAAGAAATAAAGATTTCCACAAGTTGAAGTTATTGATGTGATTCTAATTCAGATAAAAACTTATCATATTAATATGGTTTAGCCAATGAGCCAACATAGTTTGTTAATGTGTTTGGTCAAATAAATTTGTCTCTAGGACGTGCGCATGCGCCACCATGTGAGGCAGCCGACAACGATATCTTGTATATAAACTCTTTTCCTTCTAATAGAAAGATATGCACACTTATGCGTTTTCGAGAAAAAAAAAAAAATCAAGATAGCTCTCCCCATCGTAACCATCTTGGGAAAGAACAATTCTTGACACATCGATACATAACTATTTGCTAATTTGATCGGAGACTAGAATTACATATTTTTACGGGCTCCAATGGAATTTACAAAACTTATATTTATTTGTACCAACACATGGATAGCTTGAAATTAAAGTTATGATATATTTATAAGAAAACATATTAATGATTTGCAATGGAAAAAAAATACTCTATAAGTTGCATTTTAATCTGATACTGACTTAGTAGGCTTCCAACATTAACTCCAATATGGATGTCAGGATCATTATTAAAAAAATAACTTGACACATAGCATTCCTGGTCCCTATTTCCTTGGCATTTGATAGCTATTTATTTTCTATCACTGCAATACACAAACATGTTTACTAGTTATCATAACCCGCAATCTGGATTCTTATAATCTCATTAATAATCTAGATTATAATAATTCAAATATGATCCAAGCAAACCCTAAGATTATTACCATTTGAAAACGTCAAATAGCTAGAGTGGTAAGGATAATATTGTGGCTTACAGAAGGCATGACCAATAAATGTTTGTGTTTCGTTCAACTTTTATAAAATGCTTGTGAGGTAAAATCTACAAAACCAAAATGTCTACAATTTGAAACAGAGGGAATAACTATATATCTAGAAAAGGCCAAAGAAACTTATAATTTAGAAATGGAATAGCTAATAACTCATAGTTAAGGGCACTCACAATGCTAGAAACTAACATGATTTCTATAGTCTTGGACATTGTGTCAAGAAACTATCTTGCACAATGCAATTTTCTATTATGATGTCACCTGGCCCCTTATCACTATCACATATTGTCTTGGTTTACCTGAAGACTTGGTTTCTTAGTTAGACTTGGTTTTTCTTGTGTTTTTTCCTCTCTCATCAATAAATACAAGGATCAGCAAAAAAGCAAATAAATAGAGGGGTAATAAATGAGCATAGAAATTACGATAGATATTGTGAGTGCTCTAATATATAGCTATAGTTTTGGTTTTGACTGGGATCAAAGAGCTAATTATTTTGTTGTAAAAAAAAAAAAAAGAGCTAATTATTTGAGCTATGGACTAAATAGGGCCTTGATATATGGATCAGATGGACAGTTGTCCTGAATTCTATCTGGGCCAGTCATGACCTCAGCCCATACACATATACTATAAGCCATTCCAATCGGCCCACTTGAGCTGTTCTTGTATTTGCCTCAAGCTAGCTACAGTGAAACACTCAAACTTGATCCAGCAAACACCCAACCCAACTGATCAGCCCAAACCGTCCAGATCATGCAATTGTTTAGTTATTTATTTATCATATCAGCTTCGCAGTTGACCTGCAAAAGGCAAGGGAAGCCGTGATGATCCATTCAGGCTGGCTTCAGATTTCACAGGTGACAGATGTGGCCTGAACGAAGATAGCAACAGTAAGGACGATGGCCCACAAGGCCACAAGTAGTAGATTTCGAGTGTCACATCCAGCCTCTCCTTGTGCAGGATTGCTTGACTATCTGTCTATCTGTATCTTGCAGTCACAGACTCACAGCTGCTCATAGTGTTCCTGATGCGTCAAGGGATGAGAAGCTCAAGACGGTCGGTAGGCGACGCTTGGCTTGCGGCCATACGTCCATGCCCCCAGCCCCCCGGCATATCAGCTCTTCAATAGGATCACCGCCGTCCATGGCTGTATCCAGCTCAGGGAAATAGTATAAGTTTGCCAACCAACCACTGGTTGAAAGGATCAGCACGCAGAGTCAAATACAGCGCTTCATCTCGCTCAAAGCCAACAACTTCACAATTATTGGTACAGATACATTGAAACCTAGTCAATTCCGGGGAGACGTAAAACAAAACAAATAATCTATACACACTTGCAATTGCTCGCCGGCCAGGAACGAATTCACTAAGACCAGCAAACCCTGAATTCTAAAACACGTTAACACGTGCCTGATACAGAAGCATAATGCTGGGAGAGAGGAGCGCGGTCGGTCGGTCAGTCCAGCCGGAGCCCGGCGAGGTCGTCGACGTAGCTCCTGGGGCGCGGCACGGGCAAGCCGGCGACGACGCTGCAGGCATCGGCAAGCGCGTCGTCGTCGTCCACGCCGCGGATGCCGTTGAAGAACGGGTCCTCGAGGAGCTCGGCGGCCGAGGGCCGGTTCCGGGGCTGTCCGATGCAGCGCTCGATGAAGCCCCGCAGCTCGGAGTCCTTGAGCCGCTTAAGCGCCGCGGGCGGGACGCCCCGCGTGACGTTGTGGAAGATCTGCACGACGCTGCCGCACTCGGCGTAGGGCACCTCCCGCGTCACCATCTCCAGCACGCACATCCCGTACGAGTAGATGTCCACCGACTCCGTGTACGTCTCCGTGTAGAGCTCCGGCGCCATGAATTCCGGCGTGCCCAGGATGGTGTGCGCCACGTGCGTCTTGTCCACGATCGCCGCCAGCCCTAGGTCGCCGATCTTCACCTGCGTGCGCGTGCGTGCCGTTAGATTCAGCCAGCCCGAGGTTCGAACACGCATCGTCATTCGTATTGATCGAAAGCAACATCGATCTAACAGACGCGTCATCTTCAACCGAAAAAAAAGGCAGGCTAGCTAGCAAAGCAAGCAGCGCGTGCGGAATCTCGCGCGGCGCCCGCGCGCCGACGGCTCCTTGCTTGGTGCTGCTACTTATGGCAGCTTAGCTGGATTAACAAGAAAGCGATGGATCGTGTCAATGTAACCAGCGTAGCAAAATTAAAGCGCGCCTCTCCCAGCGTGCATCCCTTGGGAGGCTTCTCCTTTATTCCAAAGGCGCAGCCAGCACAGGAGCACCGTATTTTGGGCTCCAGCTCGTGAGATGCTTTCGGATCTCTCTATCTCGACGCGGAGGGAGAGAGGTCCAGGTCGTCACAGAAAAGAAGTGGAAAGGGCAACCAATAGGGCCCGCCACCAATCCCCGAGTGCCCTAATGCGCGGAGCAGCGGCGTCAACAACCACAGCACCAAACGACGGACCCGATTCAAATTATATACTATTTTTCCCATTAAAAATCCCTAAAATTTGGCCTTATCGCGATCTACAAATTGAATAGAACAGGATCGCGCATATATAGCGTCGAACACGATGAAAATATGTAGTCAAGTGGAGAGGGAAGGGGGATTGGGGCAAGGCGATCGATCGTATGTATACCTGGCCGTTGTTGCCATTGATGAAGACGTTGCTGCAGTTGAGGTCGCGATGGATGATGCAGGGGTCGTGGGTGTGGAGGTGGTTGAGCCCCTCCAGGATCTGGCGCGCCCACTTCTTGAGCGCCTTGACGGAGACGTGGCGGTGGCGTTGGCGGTACTCGCGGAGGCTGCCGGAGGTGCAGACCTCGGTGATGAAGTTGAGCACGCCGGCGTCGCGGTCCAGCCACACCTTGTGGAAGCCGATGATGTGGTCGTGGCTGAGGGAGCGGAGGAGGCGCACCTCGGCGTGGAGGCGGTCCACCATGCCGGGATCACGGTCCGCCAGCGCGCGCAGCCGGACGCGGTTCCACGCCACCTCGATCCCTTCCTCCTGGTCGAACCCGCGGTACACCTTCTTGACGGACCCGAGCCCCAGCACGTCCGCGTACCGCCCGAACCGCCCCGTCGGGTCCACCTCCTCGAACGCCTCCTCGCCGTCCACGCGGTCCACCGCCATGGCCGCCGGCAACGCCGGTTTTGCGGGCACGGGATGGATGCGACGCGACGTGCCGCGCCGCGGCCGTGCGCAAGGGTTGGAGGGGGGGGCACGAGCGCAGCGCGAGGCGGGCGGCGAGCAAGAGGCCGAGGGAAGGAGCGGACCGTTGCGACGGCGCCTATTTATAGCAGCGGGGAGGGCGAGGGATAGCCGCGGATAGGGACGAGGGTTGGTTGGCGACTTGGCGTGGAGCGCTGCGGTCGGTTGGGCCGCAGCCCGCAGGGGCGCGGCGGACCGTGTATCCGTGTGTGTTGTTGTACAGCAGAAGCCTTCACCAGTAGGAGCCTGGAGCCGCCGGGGGATGCGGTGGGGGCTAGAGTCGGGGACGTATCCTGCTGCGCTTGGGCTAAGCGTGCCTTGTGCACGTACCGGGGCCGGATTTGACCGGGCTTCTTCGCTGCGGATGGGCCGCACGGCGGGTGAGTGACGTGGTTTATGAAGTCTTGGCGTGGACTAGCGTCGGGTGAGTGCGAGCTGCTCCGGATAGTTTTCGTTATCGCGTCTGTTTTGATTGCGGCTTTGACAGAAACTCGGTAAACCGATTGGCAGTTTGTTTGTTATAGCCACACGCAGAATGCTACTAGAAGAGGTGAAGGTGAGGCAGGCTTACCTGGTTAGGGTTGCTTACGGCCTCTTCGACTAACTTTTCAAATAACTAGATGACTTTATGCTAAAAAAAACAAAACAAAACTAGATGACTTTATGAGAGAAGAAGCACGATAGTTACTGGAAGTAGAGAGGCCGAGTCCCACGGTTTTCTGTCAAAAAAACGTGCAGGTATGGCTCTGTATAGATTCATCGATCAGGACACTCCCAAGTGCCATCCTCAAAACCATCATGTAGTTTTTGTAGTCTAAAAAAATTACTTATAGAATTTGCACCCCAATACTCATACATTTGCTTAGTGGACCCTCAACCAGACAACATTTTCCCTTCCCCGTTTTATCGTGTCGACGCATGGAGGGAGCACGCGTCAACGAACAAGGCTAGGGTCTTCGACAATGCCAGGTCGGCAACAAGTTCGCGGGGTATGAACACACGAACAAAGCTTTTGTGAGCTTGTGACTACCGACTAACCTTAGTCACTAATAGTTAATTAACTAGCTAATATCCCATTGCTAATATTCGCTAGCTAACTATTAGCTGTTATTAGTTGGTTTGGTCCAACTAGTGAAATGATTGTTAGCTGGATATTCATCAACTAATAATTAGCCAAACTGATATATAGCTGAACTTCTTTAGATTCAAAGGAGCCAATTATTAGCAGTTAACTCTATTAGCTCCATGAGTTCAAATAGATCCTAAATGGTGCACAAAAATCATTTTGTGGCCATTCTCTATAGGTGAGGGGTCTCCTGGGCACCCATACAAAGACTATAATTGTGGGTCCCTAAGTGTTATCATCATCAATGGTTGCAAAGAGGAAATCATACATTCTGACATAACGAAACAAGTGTTGAAGACAATGGGTATACAACCTATGTTGTACCAAGGGGTGAGTGTGCGTGCGTGTTGAGTGTGTCTCCCGTTTATCTTGTGTAATCTCAAAAAAAAAAAAAAATGACCTCAACTACCGATGTTATTTCATCGCTAGCTCTAGTATGTTTTAGATTAGTTCCATAACATAGGGATCTGCATCATGTTTGAAGTTTTTAGGTTAGTTGTTAGATTCGACATAAGGATTGCATTCTGGCTTTCAGAGTTCAACAAGTCGATCACCTAGAGCATCGTCAATATCAAAATTGTATATTTTATATTTTAAAAGTTTTTCCATGTGTAATTCAAACAGGTGTTGTGGCGTGTTTTAACGTAACTTCTATCCATTAGGGGGCATACAAGTCTAGAAGAGACACGAATGAGAAGCACAGCTCTAACGTAAGTGAGTGAGTGAGAAGCAACTCACAAATGTGACATTGTCCTGACATAAATAATTGAGGAGTGACAAATCTAAAGTGTGGAAAATAGTCCACACAAGAAGTGAGGGAAATTGTGGTGCTTATGAGCTCGCGCAACTGGGGCTTAGATTAAATAGTATGCTGCCTTTGGCACCATGAAATTACAGTTTGTATCGAGCAAATTATTGCTCAAGCCTCCTGGCATAAATAAAGAGGGTTAGTTATTGGGCCTCGTTTCCGGTTATAATTTGGTGGGCCATCAAGACAACATAATGCCTAGCATTTTAAAATTTGTGAAATCTAGGCCCAGTTCTAGAACCAAATAGGCCCAACTTTCCACACAGATACCGTGGTCTTCTCAAAGCGCAACCAAATAAGATGTATACAAATTCTGAATAAGAATAAGAATACGGCGTATCACCAAAAGATCAAAATATATATTTGGTAAAAGGATTTCCATCGCGTTTATTCTTCACCGTCATAATAAAATGTTGAGGAATCACTAACGACAAGTGTTTATGAATAATACATAGTTGGAAGGGTTTGCTGGACTCACACTAGTACCTAAAATAACTGCGCGTCCGGGCATATTTAAGTTTTTTTGGATTGGCCAGGCCGCGCTGCCACGCGCTCTCATGAGGTCAGCTGCGAGATGACAAAGCCCACCCGGCTCACCCGCTCCGCCGCCGCGCGTATAAGGATGCCGCCAGTCCCATGTTTTTCCGCGAAAACAAAAAAAAAAAAAAAAAAAAGGCCGACGCGGCCGCACACCCGCGCACCAGCTTGAGCACCGTGGTCTTGCCCATGCCGCCGGCGACCCGCCTGCCGTCGTGCCTCCTGCACGCGCCGCAGCCACACGCGCGCACGGCTTGATCACCAGCTTGAGCACCGGCTTGAGCACCGTGGTCTTGCCCATGGACGCCAGCTCGTCCTGCGCCTCCTGCACGCGCCGCAGCCAGCTTGAGCACCGGCTTGAGCACCGGTATCCGACGACGGCGCTCACGGTGGCCTCGCCCAGCCGCTCGAGCAGGCCGCGCTGCGCGCTCGCCCGCGGCCGTCGCACGCGAGAGGACGAGAGCTTCGGATTTATTACGCATTTATTACGAGGACACCGGCCGTTGGGTGCGTTAGCGTCTTCGTTCGATTTTTGTTGATACAGTGACCACAAATTCAATGCTATGAAAACTATCAACAGTAACCGTTGGTTATGAGCTCGCGCAACTGGGGCTTAGATTAAATAGTATGCTGCCTTTGGCACCATGAAAGGACAGTTTGTATCGAGCAAATTATTGCCACAAGCCTCCTGGCATAAATAAAGAGGGAAGTGTCACGGGCCTTGGGGAAGGGAGAAAATTTGGGGCCATCAATTGCGATAATTGCCTAGCACCAGATGAGAAGAACCAGGGGATAGTTGGGGCGGGGTGGGGAAGTGGTGCACGACGGTGATGGACCCAAACCCTAACATCTAAATATATATGAAGATTGCTATCTCGGGCGAAGATGGGTCATTGGGCTTCGGACTTTTTCATGGTGGCGTGTTAAGGTGCCCGCCACGTAAAATCAATTTTCGTGGCGGGGAATAAACGTCCGCCACGCAAAATGAAACTAAATTGTGGCGGGACATTTTTAAAGTGGCGGGCAAAAAAAAAACGCCCGCCACGGAAAAAGATTTTCCAAAGTCTCGCAAAATCGTTTCGTTAGTAGTGTCAATAGCTGATCAATTTCTTCAGCTACCAGCCTTCTTTGAGCACCATGTCCTTCTCCAGTATATACTTTCCTTCTTTATATTTCTGGTCTTGGTTATATGCTTTCTCCCGCATCCAATGGGTAGATCACTCATCATGATATTAACATGGTTCACGCGAAAAAAGCGACAAAACATCCTTGAGAAATCTGTAGGAAACATCTGAATGATTGGTGACAATTAGGCCAAACAGCTCAAAGCCCGACAAACAAGCTTGGTTGATTACTCGCTAGCATGAACTAACAACTCATACAAGGAAAGAAAAGCATGGTGTCGTGGTGGTATACCACGGTCACGATGGCGTCTAGCTAATGTGTGCAACGATGGCCTATCTTGGTTTTATCTTGGTTGATACCGGCTAATGTCGGTGGTCGTATACTCAAGGGACAATGACACGGGGTTTATCTTTGGTTCGGGCGGGGATCGAGTACCCTAGTCCGAAGGAGTCACTATCCGAGATCAATGACTCGTCTGGGGCTAGTACAAGCGGTCGAGAGAGGGAATGAGTTCCCAGGTCTCTATGAGTGTGTGAGTGTGCTAATAGTTGTCGACGAGGGCTTCTGCGTCCTCCAGATGGCCGCCCCTTTTATAGTTGCAAGGGGATACATGGAGGCCATCGGGAGGGAGGACCTTGAAGGGAGAAGGAAAACAAAGAGGGGGGGGGTAAAAAGCAAGTAGACGCCCGGTTGCGGGGGCACGCCCCGACCGTCGGCTGCGCATCTTGCCGCCGCCACTCGCTGTAGCGTCGTGGCCTCGCTCGGTCGTGGTAGAATGCGTAGGCGGCGACTCTCTCGACATCCCGTGCGCCATGCCACCGGAGCTCCGAGCTCGACGGTGGGATGAGAAGGAGCAAATGAAGCTTTCGAAGCCGCACAGCCGGCAAAACGTCCCATCACCCTTGAGGGCACGCGCGCCGTCGGGCTCTAGGCTGCGGCGTGTGCCGCGCTGGCGAAACAGGCGGTACGGGTGTGTCGCGGAAAACATGTGGACCGGGAGGCTCGACGAATATCATCCGGTGTATTTGTCTTGTAGTCGTTGTCAGTTATGTCTAGCGCGTTGGCCGTCGGGGCCAACAGATTCTCCACCTTGCCGTGCCTCCTCGAGATCTCGCGCTTCCTCGCTGATATCCCGTCGTAGGTCGTAGCTCTGACGTACGATAGCCGCAACGCACTTAAATCCACGCCAAGGTATGGGCTTTTCGGTCGGATGTCCGCCGACACCACGTGGGGCAAGAGAGTCGTCCGAGGTGGAGAAGGCAAGCGAGCTGAGCTCGGGCTCAAGTGGGATAGGAGAGCTCGTTCTCGCTAGAGCTCGTTGGCGGAAGTTTGTCGATGAGTCGGAGCCTCGAGCTCGAAAAGAGCTCGCTTCTCGAGGAGCTCGTCCGAGATGGAGAATATCTGCCGAAGAGCTCGGTACGCGACGCAGGCGTGGGAGAGCTTGTCCCGTCGTGCGCCTTATGAGCTGGGCCCGCCTATTACCTGGTCTTTGTTCAAATTGGCCTGTTTTTTAGGATATCCGGAATATCGGTATTCCACACATGGCAAGAAAAAAATGGAAGAATAAGTTAGAACATGTTTCCTCGATTAGCAAAGTACTACTCCATACTGCTATGAACTAACAATTGTTAACCCTTTTTGTATTTTTTTTTTCTAAGTTGTTTAGACTACCTAGGGAAAATCACATAATGATAAAGGGTTACTATTATGGGTAACAACTAACATCTCATGTAATCTAGCTATTGAGCTCAGGACTGGAACATGTGCCTGATTAATCACATTAAATAATGTAATAACTCCATCCCTAGTTTAAGATACACGTTGAACACTAAACATTACAAATTCTATGCACCTCATGATTCTCATATGTGTAAATAACAGCACGGGATATCACAACAAAACCCTATGCATATTATCAAAAAATCAATAGAAACCTTTGAACTCATGAGATGATACCTAGTAGATGAATTGACAAGACAAAGGGGCAATTATAAACATCATACAGAAGATGCAGCAATGGTTCATCATTCAGCCTTGTAGCTGATGACATCAACCTATGAAATTTTAATATGTGAAAGAATGGAAGTGGGCTTGCATTAAATAGCAAGTCAATTTTTCCCTTGATGATTTTTGAGTAATTGATGCATGTATAAGTGTATTTTGTTCACTAAAATTGCTAGTAATATAAAACAAAAGGTACTAGGAAATAGAAATGCCCAAGTGGTTCTCTAGAACTGTTGTGATCATTCCTCATAGTCATCTACACATTATTTAAAGGAAAGCTGGTTATGAGATATCTGGTTTGAGAACACAATAGCAACATTCAAGAATTATTCGAAAAAACATCAAGCCACATGTACTTTTGTAGGACCAATATCCTATTCAATGTAACAACAACTAAGAGACAATTATAACCACAAACCAAATTCCTTGCTTTAAACACCTACATTTGCAATTTTCTATAAATTTTACCGCACACATGACAAATTGGTAACATACATATCTCCAACCAAGGAGTTGTTGGCAGTAGGTACACTAGATATCGGTCATGAGACGCGATTCTCGTTGGAACCAAGGCTCTCATTCACCCTGGATGTGACATTATCCCCGGATCAACATGTAATAAACAAGAATTTTCAATGGATAGTTGTGCAAATCTTCATGAACAATTATATATGACACTCAACTCCTTTTACCATATGCAACTATCAAATGCTAATAACCAATGTTACATGTTTGTTAGATCGGGTGAAACAAATGGTTAACTTCATAACTCTCATCGATTGTATTAGTTTGGGAAACCAAGAATGTGCCAAGTGCATGTAATGCGGTTTGCAGGTTTAATTGATTCTAGTCCTTAAGGATGCATTCACAAGTCACTGGTGTTAATGCTATACAAGTCATTCATACTAGATCATGGGTTAGCTCCCAATCAAATGGCCCTGACCAATCTCTAAGGTCATATCTGAGTGTTCATCTCTGTTCCCTATCAAGCAGGGTCCTGTTGACCATGTGAAATCTGGAATGTTGTTTGTTTACATAGCCTCCAGGCTCATAAGTTTATAAATAACCATCAACAGTTTATAGTACAGCAGTAGTAATGACCATAGATCCATAAGACTATAAATCCATAGTAACCATCAACAATTTCTAGTACATCAGTAGTAATGACCATAGATCCACAAGACTAGTACAGCAGTAGTAATGACCATAGATCCATAATGACCATGTGAGATTTGGTCGGGTGTTGGGGAGGTCAAAGTAAAGATTTTTATAGAATATTATTTTATATAGATATAGGATAAATTTATAGATATTCTATAAAAAAAAAAAATGGAATTGAAAATAAGAAAATTGCAAAAAAAAAAAAAAAAAAGGGAACTCATTAGAATCATAATATTTTTTTTATTTTCCCATTGATTAGAAAGTCAAATTATTCAATCTATTTTTGTATTTTCATAAATATTTTTTTAAAACTAATAACTAGTAACTAGATACCAAAATTCTTTGATTGACTTTTTTTTTTTTTTTTTTTAAGTAACTAAACCCATTCTAGATATTGGAATATTTTAATGAGAGAATTTTGAAAATCCGAATTCCAAATTTTTTTTCTTTTTTCTTATTTTTGTTTTTTAGTTCCTTTAGAAAAAATAATAAGAATAGGTTTTGTCGGGTACCAAATATCGGGGTACCCTAAACACCACGACAAATCGCGGCGATAACAATAACAACTTTTCGGCCTAACTCCGCCTGCCTTGCGAGCTCGAAAAGGCGGGCAGAGCTCCGCCACGCCGCGACTCACGGTCGCGTGCGAGCCATCTTGTGCCTTGCCCCACGCCGCGCGCATGACCTCGACACGTCACGACCTCGGTTTGCTCGACCTCTTTCCGCCTCGTCGCGAGCTCTTCCGCCGCGAGCTCTTTCCGTCTCGTCACGAGCTCTTCCGCATGAGCTCTTTCCGTCGCGTCACGAGCTCTTTTCGCCTGAGCTCTTTCCGTCTCAAATCTGAGCTCTTCGCCTGAGCTTCTTTAGTCCCATCACGAGCTCGGAAGGGCGGGCCGAGCTCCGCCTCGCCCGTGCGCCCCCCGCCTCGCGACTGTCGATGCGAACCGTTACACCAGCGCCGCATGCGTTCAGTGACCTTGAAGTCGCCGCGGGCGCCACCCGCGCCCAGCGTTACGCCCGCAGCGCGCCGATCTGGCGCGCTGCTCCTCGCGCCGCGACCTCGAGTCGTATGGGCGTTGGCTCGCGCCAGCGGCGCTGTGTCCGCGCAATCTCCGCCTCTCGCTCTCTCAAAGATGAACCCGCGACCTCGGAGGCCGCCCGACTTATCACGACTTCGCCGACCTCGGACCTCGAGTGCAGGGAATTCGGCTTCGGGGGCTCGCGCCCCCATCCCGGGCCAGATCCCGCGACATCGGGCTCGGGTGCCTGCAAAGGTTCACCGAGCTCGCAAGTCTGCGGACCACCTACCGGACGGATCGCACATCCCAACGAGGGGAACAGCAAAGTCAGATCTACGGTGGAGATCGGGGAGGAATCAGTCTTTGCGGCGCATCTTTCCGTCCATCGGCCGCCTCCCGGGCAATCGCTACGGACAACCGCTCACGGACAGAGCACCTCAGGCCCGCGAGATCCATAACCCCGGCGGAGACAAAGGCGTGCACACGGCGGGGCCGGGCGCCAGATCTTCGCACCGCACCCTCGGCCTTCTGGCTGGATAGGGCGGCGGGCTACGACCGCAGTAGGATAGGAGGCGCCGGCGTATCGACAACCGGCGTGCCTGCCACCTCGTAATTTTACACTTTACTCCTTCCTCCTTGCATCCTCCCCTCTTCTCGTCCTTCATCATTGGCACTTCATGTACCCCCCTTGCGACTATAAAAAGGGGACTCGGCCACCGGGAGAAGGGGGGAGAAACTTCTCATCATCTGAAACTCTACGATATTCTTACGCACACACCATTCATAAAGACTTGGAGCTGGCCTCCCTCTCTCGATCTGCTTGTATTACCGCCCGATCTGGCGTTTGAGCTTCGGCCACATAGTGACTCCATTTGGAGGCCGGACTAGGGTGCGGGTTGCCCCAAACGATATAAACCTTGCGTATTGTGTCCCTTTAGCTAGGCCATCGAAATCTCACCACGAGCCATTCGATAGATTTTTCTTGTGTCCGTGGTATCGATGGCGAAAGCTAGAAGCAAATGAACCAGTGCATTGCTTCATTAATTTGCTGCGACTTTATTGAAATACATGGTAAAAATAAGACCATTAAATGGCAATAAAAAAATTACCCGGTGCTGTGCACCTGTAAACCTAATAATGGCGTCGCCCTGCGTGGTATATCCGTCATATTCGACCACGACGGTTTAGTGAAACGGAAACAATTAGTGAAATGGAAATATTGAATCATTGCCTCCTTGGTCTTTTCGGACATGTGGTTTTTTTCTCCACCCCGAATTTATAGATTGAGACGACGCTTGGGCCTTGACGCAAGTTTGGGTTCGGTGCATGGTTTTCACGCTCTCTTTGGTGGTTCGTCGTCGGCGCGTAGACGGATCAGATCGCGCGGCTCCGCCGTGTCGTTGCGGGAGTGCAAAGAGAAGTCACGACGGGCGCATAAAAAATGGAGGCCTCAGCGAACGGGCAACAGAGGTCCTGACTCCTGTTAACGGAAACGAACAGCAGTACTCCGTACCAGACAAGCAGGGTCGCCGCAGTTATGTGCAATTTTTTTTTTCCGAAACCGGGCTCTTGCAATTCATTATTGCAGTGATGTGCAATAATGAACGGTGATTCGCCTCTCGTCCGACGACTGCTTTGTTGAGCGATTGCACGTGATTCATGTCCGATGAGTATACCGACGCTACGAGTGGTGCGTAAATTTCATCCTATCCACTTCAGAAGCGATGGATTTCGATGGTCAGACCTACAATTACAACGGGTACTTCTTGTTCCTGAAGTCGTTCGACAGCGTTTTCACCTTCACGTACACACGTCATGGCGGCAGCAGTGCTTCCGAGCTACATGACGTACAGGCCCAAATAGCTCCACGGAGGCCCAATACACGACATGCTGGCTCGGTTCATAATGGGCCGGTACGGCTCTGCTAATCTGGTGCCTCTATAGGCCGACATTGTACTGTATAAGTTCAGCGGACGTGCTGGACCACCTGACGGCCCGTACATCGGTCTAGTCGTTGCCTGGTCGGGCTCGTCCACACGTGGGCCGACACGTGAAATACGGCCTACGTTCTCACATTGTAGCGTCGAGGAATGCGGTAAAAAGGGAATGGTTCTTTGTAAAAAAAAAAAGAATGATTCAATGGACTGCTGTTTGAATCCATATAGCCAATTGTTAGCTAATACTCATTGATAACTATTACACCAGTTAGACCAAATCAGCTAACAATTAGCTAGCTAATCAAAATAGATCCACTTGATCATTAGTTAATAACAGTCACTTATTTCTAGTACACCGGTTGGACCAAACAAGCTAATAGTTACACATAAGTTTTTAGCTAGCTATTCTAAAATAGATCTAGCTAATCGTTAGCTAATACCCATTGATAACTATTACACCAGTTGGACCAAACCAACTAATAGTTAGCTAGCTAATGTTAGCTTGAAGGTAGAAAAAAAAAAAAGATTACTCCTTCGAGGTTTATCTCTAGCACATTGCTTAAACCACGTGAATCCTACATATATGATTTTTAACAATCTAACCTCTCTCATGTGCAATGAAGCATGGATCACATCGCATTTTCTTTCTTGAAGAAGAGATGATACACTCTCTCATAAGGTTGTTTGGTCTCTCGACCCACAGGCTGCCATGCTAAGCTGTTGTCGTCCACACCACAGGAGGCGGATGTTTGGTCTTCATTCGACCTCTAGGCTGCCACAACTTTTCTCTTGTGTCATTTTGTTTGTTTGTTTTATTAATGGTTTTCCATGATAAAGCTTTGGCAAGCGTGGCAAAGCTTTCTTCCATCTCCGCCACGACGCGGCGTGGCCCACCACACTGGGCGTGGCAAACTTTGGCCGTGAACCAAACATCCTCTCTCTCTTCCATCAAACCAACAATATGGCCTGTTTTTAATATGTGTTAGAGTTATTTTGAGCTAGTTGGAGCTCAATTAGCCCTAAAAGGATCCAAACAGGTAGGGTTAGATTGAGGTTAGTTGTTTCTAACCCATCAAAAACTAGCTCACCCAAGAGATACTAATTAGAGTTAGTGTTAGGTCTACTAAAAAGAGTGCATTTTCTTTTTCTCTCTTCACCCACACCAAATGATTGGACAAGTACATTTAATGTCAATCCCACCCTTTTATCCAAACACTGTTTAGAGTTAGTTTAAGGTTAGAGCACCCTTCTATCCAAACACCTATAGGGCGCGAAAAGGGTCTCTAGGCTAGTGGTTTAGAAACACCTCGGTAGCACCCGCGTGAGGCCTAGGTTCGACTCACTTGTGGCCAATTTAAGCGGTACGCATTATTAAAAAAAAAAAATAGGTTGTGGTTTTCCCTGTGAACGACTTCGGTAAAAAAAACATCTATAGAACTAGAGTTAGTTTAAGACTAGAGTTGAAGTTAGAAACTTACTCTAACCAAACAATGCCATAGTTTTGTTCGAGACTAGGAGTACCTTACCATGGCTAGCTCTTGAACGAATGAATGCTCACTCACATTCATCCACCTCTGAGTATGTGACACTTACAGTTCCATACTACAGAACTGGTAGTATACTCCTAACTCGCACCATCAACTAGCATCTACTAAAGGTGATGTAATCAATCTTGACCGATGCATGCAAAACAAATGCGAGTGACGTTACGTTGTTGTCATTGCCTAATTTTGGCCTAGCTGCTCACTGTCACTGCTCCGACTACTGCGAGCGCAGATTCCTGGATCTGCTAAATCTAACCACAGTAGAAACATGCTCTCTACGCCATCCGACGTGCAGCTCCTGCAATCAATTCCCCTTCTTGCTCTGTTTCGCATTCAATCCCCCTGACAGGCATCCCATGCAGAATTTAACACCCACATTTATCTTGCTCTCCCCACAGCTCCACCACGGCCCCAACGCACGTGAAACGTCACTGGTCACTGCCAATGGGACCACCAGATCAGGGGCGCCCAGTTTCCAGGGACGTACTCGTCGTAACAAAAGAGCGCTTCCGGTGCCCCAAAGAGCCGACCCGCAGCCAGCCAAGGTCGCTGTCTGCACTCCACTGGCCTGGCCCCCGGATCCCACCACCGGTTTCGTGCCGCGGTTGCTCTGCTCACACACACCCACGCGCGCACGTCGCAGGGGCAGAAGGGGCAATCCACGTGGCCCCATTAATTAAGTCAACATGCGTCGCGGCCTCCCACCCCCGCTGCCCCCGCTACCGGACGGGGCCACTTTCCCCAAACTGCCCTTCCCACCATCCCTCCAAAACCACCACCTAGCTCCGCTCCCCTCCCTGTCTTCGTCCCCTTCACTCTGCTCCCCACATCCCGGCCCGCCCTA
Source organism: Hyparrhenia diplandra (assembly GCA_015847255.1). Lineage (NCBI taxonomy): Eukaryota > Viridiplantae > Streptophyta > Magnoliopsida > Poales > Poaceae > Hyparrhenia > Hyparrhenia diplandra. The sequence goes on along the minus strand of JADLZK010000793.1, from coordinate 13,690 downwards.
TGGCCGATTCGCCAAACCCTAGCTCCGGGGACCTCCCCCGCCGGCGCTGGGGGCTCGCCGGAGAAGCCGGTCCTGACGGATCGACGTGTGGCCGCGCTCTCCGGCGCCGGCGCGAGCGTACAAGGCCATGTCCCCCGCCCGCCTGCCGATCTCGCGGGAGCCGTGCCTCACCATCCCCGCCGGGTTCAGCCCCCGGCGCGCTCCTCGAGTCCCCCGTCCTCCTCAACAACTTCAAGGTAATTTGCCGCGCCTCCCCTGTAACTGTCACTCACTGCTCCCGCGGATCTGCGAATTCCATGTCACGCAGAGCTTGATTCGGGAAGGGGAAAGAGGGATTCCGATGCGCATTAGCTTTATGGCCTAGTTTATGAGACATTTGGGCCGGTGGGATTGGCTCGTGGCGCCCGAATATCGCGCTTTCGCATTTCCGGTGCTGATATGCGGCTTCTGGAGCTGCCTTTCCGCGGGGTTCTCGGGGATATGGTTGTTTTTGCTCGGCTCCTCCTTTTGGGGCGCCCCTGCGCCGTCTATTTGGTGCGGGGTGATGGGGAGAGCTGTTGCTTGTGCGTCTCGAGGAATTATTCTGTCCGGCACACACTTGGTGGCTCAGAGAACAAATCATCGCTTGGCATTTCTCTTGTGGGGGCTTTAAAGGGCCTTATTTAAGGAAATGTCTCCTCAGCCTCAGGTGGTGTGGTACTGGTCTCGAGTGCGAAGGGCTGGTACACTTCCATCAAGAAAAACACCAGGCTGCTGTGGGAAGTTAAGAGTGAATTTTGCATGCTTGGATGACCATTTCGTTGCTATTGTTTCTTGAGATTGGTTTGAGGGCTGTTTCTGGTTTTCCTTTCTGACAACCCAAAAATAAGTGAGGATAGGATTCTTGATTACAGATTCATAATCATTGCTCTGTTCCAGTTTGTTGTTCCTGTTGACATTCTTCTCTGTCTCCTTTTCCAATCATTAGATGAATTAATGAAGTCAGGATCCATTTCAGATTTCAATGGTGGTTCTAATAAACCTTTAAGGGCTTAACTATATTTTCATAACAGAAACACTTTGATCAAGTTGTGTGAGGGTTGTTCTACACTATTTGATATCAATGATTTGTAATTTCGTATAGATATTGTTTATCCTGCTGTACTAATGGTCAATAAGCATTTTTTTTTCTATTTAGGTTGAACCGTCTCCCACAACTGGTACTCTGAGCATGGCTGCAATCATCAACAAGAGCACTCATATGGACATACTGCCTTCACCTAGGGATAATTCAGCTGGTAGTGGCCAGGAAGATGGAGGCTCTCGGGACTTTGAATTCAAACCTCATCTCAATTCTCAATTGGCGGTATGGAACCATTATTGGAATGATTACTTTTGTAATTCTTTTAGCACTGTAGAACACAACATCTTGAGGGTCTTGTTTATACGTGAGATACCAAAAAAAAAACTTAAATTGTATAGCAGCAAAGGGAGTTTAAGCATGTTGTTTGTATGATACCACTAAAATATAATGTAGAAATTATCTTGAAGCTCTGTAGAGGGAAGTTGTAGTTCTGATGTACTTTACACCACTTCCTTTATTGAATCAATTTGTGTTTTTAGGTTCTAGTTTTGTATGAAAAAAATAAACACCCTCTTTCTACTGTATTCTACTACCTCTGTTCCATTATACTAGTCGTATTCTCATTTTTCATTTTGGCCATAATACTGGGCGGGCTGGAGTATCGAGGGGGACACTTAATTAGACCACTCAAAGCCAAAACGTCTCATGCATGCGAATAGCCCAGCGCCGAAACGTTACATGCATAGAATGGCACCTTTGGTCCATTAACTGAAGGCGTGGGTGCAAACGTGTCATGTATACTGCTGGGTAGAAAACTAGAAACAGAACGACGGTTAGTCTTCATGGCTGGGGACAGATGACTATGTGAGTTAATACAATTTGCATGTGATTGAAGGTTGTCCTTGGTATCTGCAAACAGTCTTGTCACGCCTGGTAAAAGGGAATGGAGGGAGTAGTACTTATGTGCATGTTTCTTTGACTAAAATAGTTATCAATGCCATGATTTGTTAGCATTCTTTAAGAGCCGTGTAGTTATCACCCCCCAAACACACTCCCACTCCGGCTGTGCTGTTTTATTGGGAGTTAGGGGTGAATTCTGGCATGACATGAATGTGAACTATTGAATGTTATGTTGGAATCGGATTAACTCAGTTTGTTGGGTCTAGCGCACGTTGTCATAATCAAAGTTTCTAGACTTGGATTTGCTAGAAATAAAAAGTAGGTGACATCGCTCATTATTATGGTTTGGTGAAAATTGCCCAAGGGCCTGCAAATGACTCACAAGGGGACCAGTGACCTGCTATTGAGCACCCATTATTATGTTTTTAAACTGAGTAGCTGATCACATTTATGTGACACTGTTGTGTTTGTGATTTAGTGTATACTGCAATTTCAAGTCTGAATGAGTTATGATTCTGTTACATTCTGGCTTGATAACCTATAGAATGCTACACATGAAAATAGTTTGATTAAGGAATATATGTTGATTAAGTGTTAGGACAGCTTGAGGTGAAAAGGTTGCTATTGTGCTTACATAATTACAACAAGCTTGTGAAATTAGAATATAAAGTGGAAAATCTGCAGGAATTTTGTCGGAATAGTCCACGATTAAGTGGTGTGGATGTTTAAAATTATATGGCATTCCTATGTTGCAGTCCTGAAATGATTACTTTTTCTGTGGCTTGGCTATTATCAACAAAATCGGGTGTTCTAACTTCAACATTGAATGAAGTTGATATTCTTATATTTTGTCCTGAATCTTAACTAGTCTACTCTCATGTGTAAAAGTTTTCTTTTTGTATAACTGATAAGTTTTTTATGAAAAAACTTGAGTATTTATTGTGGTACACCCATGTGGGCCTTCTGTGTTCCTTATTCTTGTCGACTTACACTGCAAATAATTTTGTATTCCATGACATTCATAGTGCTCACATGCAGGCTCCTGCAGTCAACAATCAAAATCATCACGCGGCGGCTCCTATGCAAAATCATAGCTCCAATCATGCCTCACCATCTAGCAATTTGATGACTGAAAATAAACCTCTCTGCTCACGAGAATCGAGTCACACAGCAAATGTTTCAAGTGCTCCAAACCAACCTGTTTCAATAGTTTGTCCATCTGACAACATGCCTGCTGAAGTTGGTACATCAGAGATGCACCAGATAAATAGCTCTGAAAATGCTGCCCAGGAGACACAAACTGAAAATGTAGCTGAAAAATCAGCAGAGGATGGCTATAATTGGCGCAAATATGGACAGAAGCATGTCAAGGGAAGTGAAAATCCTAGAAGTTATTACAAGTGCACACATCCTAATTGTGAAGTTAAAAAAGCTATTAGAGCGTTAACTTGATGGTCAGATTACTGAAGTTGTTTATAAAGGACGTCATAGTCATCCTAAGCCCCAACCAAATAGAAGGATAGCTGCTGGTGCAGTTCCTTCAAGCCAGGGTGAAGAAAGATATGATGGTGTGGCACCTATTGAAGGTGAGTGTGCCATGGCTTTCTGTAATTACATTGGATTCGGTCGCGTTGCAATTTTAGACTTAAGCATACAAATATCTAGTTTTGCATTATGAAGTATTCTCTTGCTCATCTTGCATGTCTGTTTCAATTGCTTTTTGTAAGAACTCTAGTTCCTGAATTTTCCAAATTCTTGAGAAGGAATGATTTGAACATACCATGATATTTTTGATATAAAGTTTCTTAATGTTTGCCTGTGAAATTTTGTTGGGTCTGAGAATTTTTCTTTTAATATGCAGACAAGCCTTCAAATATTTATTCCAACCTCTGTAACCAAGTACATTCCGCTGGCATGATTGATCCTGTTCGGGTCAGCTAGTGATGATGATGTTGATGCTGGAGGTGGAAGACCCTACCCTGGGGATGACACTAACGATGATGACGATTTAGACTCGAAACCCAGGTAAAACATGGTTTGAGCTTGGACTCAGTATGCCCTAGAGGCTCTCTCCTGTCAATTGCTAATCCTGTATTCCACAACTGTGTGACTAGGAAAATGGAATCTGCTGGTATCGATGCTGCTTTGATGGGTAAACCAAATCGTGAGCCCGTGTTGTTGTACAAACTGTTAGTGAAGTTGATATCTTGGATGATGGGTATCGCTGGCGCAAATATGGGCAGAAAGTAGTGAAAAGGAAACCCCAACCCACGGTCAGTAGTCATTTTGTTCATTATTCTGCCACTATTATGTTTTCCTTCTTTTGTGTCTAACATTCAACTGAATTTGAACCATTATCTGATAAAGTCGGGTTATATTATTTGGACCAGAAACTACGAAATGTTTGTAATCAGCATTGATTTTGGCCCTTTCTAAAGGAAATGGTATTATTATGCCGGTTACTTGTGCTCTCTAGAAACTTCAATCCAGAGTGGAAATGACCAAGAGACAATAAAATTTTCTACTTAACACTGATAAGCTGAAAGGTTGACTATTAACAAATTATTAGGAGGCAGATCTGGTAAAGATGTATGGTAGAAAGATGCAAAAACTGTTATGGACATCTATTTCAAATATGGAGAAGGGAGCCTTCTTATTAAGATCTGTCCATGTGTCCCTTCAAGATCCCTCAGAGCAATAGTCCATTTATTCTGTTGATTTGTGCTGCCATTTTGTACTGTTTGGCACCAGATTTGGGCAGAGATACTGGCCAATACTAGTATGATGTGTTCTATTCCTTCGTATAGATTGCATCTAACTACACAGAATTGATAATATGTAGAGTGTATAAGGAATATCAGGTGCTTCAAACCATCAACCATCATACAAGTATATGTTGATTTATGTATATATCCTAGCCTACACCCTACCCTGCAAAAGTACGTTTGATGTAAAAAATAAACATTATCTTGCACTCTTTTCCAAATATATGTAGTTTGCATAAATAAAGTGTTTTTTTAATTAATGACATGAAGTCAAGGCAATGGGTTGGTTGGGATTTGTCTTCTACACTAGGTATTTTGGTTTGAAGCAGGTGTTTGGTTGGCAGCCACCCACCACCAGCCACACTACAGTGAAGTAATGGGGCTGTTTGGTTGCCCGCACCCGTCTCAGCCAGGTTCGCGAGATGCAGGGTAGCGCTATTTGGTTCCCTGGGTGCCCTTCTCAGCCAGGCCCTGCGTGGAAACGGAGGAATCGGTCGTTCCTCCAGAGCCTGGCTGGTGCGGTGCGGGTAGGAGCACATGTGGTGCACACGTTAGAGAGGGGAGATGCAGGCATCTAGGCAACCAATCACTTGCTCGGTCCGGCCTGCATGCATGGATCCTAGTAACCAAACAAACATCTCTTGCTTGCTCTCAGCCTGGCTGCTGCCGCCTGGCTCCCAGGAACAGAGCTGGCTACACTCAGAAGGCAACCAAAAGCGCGCCCAAAGTGAAAACTGCTGTTTGGTTGTTCATTCAAGTTTGGCACGCCACACATCTTTCTATAGGTTCTCGTAGTATTTCTCGCCGCACATGTGGCGGATGAATTTGCCGCCACACTCTCTGGCACCGCCACCGCAACAGACTTTGGCGTGGCTAGCTACGGCTGAGAACCAAACAGGCCCGAAGCCTTTAATGTAGTTTAATTATGGCTGGGAAGTAAGGCTTGAAAGAACTTACTCTTAATTGAGTTGCTAGCTAAGGCATGTGGACTCCAATTGGTGTTGGTTCGATACCTACAGTTGCCAAAAATATGATAGTGGTATCCTGGTGATAAGATTGGCATGCCTCTAGTTTTCAGCACCTTCTTTTTTAAAAAAAAAAATGACATTTTTTTGGAGTAAAAAGAATGACATATTAGGCAGTGCATATGTAAAATAAAACATATTCACTTCTGTTCTTGATTGCAGGAGTTACTACAAATGCACACATACAGGATGCCCGGTCAGGAAGCATGTTGAGAGCATCACATGACCGAAGTCAGTGATCACAACATATGAAGGAAAACATAACCATGAAGTCCCTGCTTCCAGGAATGCAAGCCATGAGATGTCCACAGCTCCCATGAAGCCTGTGGTGCATCCTATTAACAACAACATGCCAGGCCTTGGTGGCATGATGAGAGCATGCGATGCCAGGGCCTTCACCAATCAATATTCTCAGGCAGCCGAAAGTGACACCATCAGTCTGGACCTTGGTGTAGGTATCAGCCCTAACCACAGCGATGCAACAAACCAAATGCAGCCCTCAGTTCCAGAACCTATGCAGTATCAAATGCAACACATGGCGCCTGTGTATGGTAGCATGGGACTTCCAGGAATGCCTGTGACAGCAGTACCTGGAAACGCAGCTAGCAGCATATACGGTTCCAGAGAAGAAAAAGCAAGTGAAGGGTTTACTTTCAAAGCCCAACCTTTGGACCGATCAGCTAACTTATGTTACAGTAGTGCTGGTAACTTAGTGATGGGTCCATGAATATCTGCTGATGGTTATACCTCCATGAATGTCTGCTGATGTTATACCTCCTTGAATCACATATTACCTCCTGGAATATGTGTATCAATCATCCCATCAGCACATAATTGGAGGCGGTCAAGGTATATCTGGGAGCTGCAGCGATGACACATGAGGTCTATTGCTGTTTGGATGTACTCGCTGTATGTGACGCTGCAGCTCAACATTCGTTGTACAGCAAACCAGTTATGATTAATTAGATTATGATAATTTGGTTATGTAAACTTCCTTCTGTACTGGAATATGTGATAGAACCAAAGAGCCATCCGGTGGCACAGCTTTGTTATCTCCTGCATATGAACGCCTCCAGTTTGATATTCATATGAAATGAAATATATCGTTTCACAAGTGCGGTTTCTTCAGATTGGCTAAGGTCCGCTAAATTTAAGCAAACTGACATGAATGGTTTGTCTGTTGACCTTCGGCCCCACCAGCGAAGATTTCCGATGGGTTAGTTAAAAGGGCTGATGGTCTCTGACAGATCACTCTTCAGAATGCACCCAGATTTTCAAAGCACAACTGATTAACTGAACATATACCCAAACTTGTTACTTGTCCAAGGGTTAGTTAAAAGGATTGATGGCCATTCTGACTGAGATCACTCTTCAGAATCATCCAGATTTTGAAAGAAAAACTGATTAACTGAAACATATACCCAAACTTACTACTAGACATTATCAGGCTGGTAGTGACTGCCATCACAGCATCGGGCTATAGGCGTTTTCTACTCCGACTCAGTATCACCACAGGCTTCCTATATAGTTTTAGTGCTCAGCCAAACATATCTACGTAAACTACTACGAGGTACGTACTTAGAAAGTTACAAGAAACATTCTCCATCAGATCGACATTCTCTTGAAGTCAGCACTAGTGCCATGCCGACGAGACTATCAGGGGCCTGTTCTTCCACCCGAGGTAGAGCACGCCGTCCCTCTCGGCGAGCTTGTAGTCCGGCGAGTAGCTCTGCAGCAGCGTCTTGATGGTGGCGTTGACCAGCTCGCTGAGCGGGGACGGTCTGAACCCGGCCATCATCAGCCGCGCCTTCCACTTGCCGAACACCTCGTGCCGCTCCACCCGCTCCTCGCCCTCGCAGGCCACCAGGTTCACGATCTCCCGAGCCAGGCAGTGTTGCTCGATGTTGATCCGCTCCCTGTCGTCCCGCGCCAGCGCCAGGTCGATGGACTCGAAGACGGCCGTGTAGTAGTCCAGCGTCTCCGCGAACCGCTGGGCGAAGGGGGCCGTGTTGGTGTTGGACTCCTGCTCCACCAGCGTGAGCACCTTGGGCGACAGGCTCTTCACCAGCCTCAGGATCCGGTCCCGGTGGTTCGCCGTGCTCACGGTCTCGTCGGGGATGTGGTGCAGCTCAGGGTGAAGTTGACAGCAAGGGCTTCACCAGGGACGATGCCGAGATGCCCCTCCTCCACTTCGCTGCTGGAGATAGCGACCGCGTCGAACTGAAAGGAGCACTTTGGCAGAGGCCAGCAATGTGTGACAGCCTCCTGCCAACCAATTCCAGACCGCCGCCTCGGGCATAAGCTGAGACTGAATCATCAATGCCGGTGATCCTCACGAAAAGGTGGCCCACCAGGCCTGGCTGCAAGGGCTTGAAGGAGAGATCCACTGAGCCCCTTGAGCGATGTGGAAGTCAATGATGTGGATCCTGTCTTCTCCCTTGACAGCCTCAGCGATCGCGCCATTTGCTGACATGTAGCCGAACTTGAAGTAGGGCAGGCCTCATACAGGAAGTGCATGTAGGAGAGGAGATCAGAACTCCTGGGCTCCTTACACTTCAAAGCTTTGTAGATTGAGCTGCCAGGAGGCGGCAAGCTTGGCAACAAGACCTTCCACCATGTAGGCTCCCAGCCTCTCAAGTGGCTCACCAGACACTGAAACCATCTTCCTCAACTCTGGGATCATCAGATCAATGGCGTAGCTGTTGTTATGTTCCACTGCTCTAGCGCAGGCAATCAGCATCTCCTTCAGGTTCCCTCTGGGCATGCTCATCATGTGCTTCCACTCCTCGGGCTCCAACGAAAGTTGGTCTGCTATTGAGATCTGGAGACTGTTGACGATCTCTGGGTCTGTCCCCAGCATTACAGCCTCAAGATCCTTCAGCTTCTGCTTGAGATCAGTAGGGTCCTCAGTGACACACGACGCGCTCACAGGTGATCCACTGCCATTTGTAGAGCCAGAGTGGCTGTCTTCATGAGATACAGGGCTGCCACTCCCAGCATGTACACTTTGACTGGAGGGGAGAATCATGCCTTGAACAACCAGAAGTTGCTGAGGAGTCCAGTGTGTACTGCTTGTGAATCTCATGGTCTTCAGAACCAGCATCCGGCGAATGAGACCTCATGGTGTAATGAGGCTGCGGCACGGCATGGGTATCCACAGCTGACTGGTATGGTTGACAATGGTGCTGTGAGTTACCAGAATACAGGAATTGCTTGGGAGTCTGCCTTGAGACGTCGCCAAAGGGGTGCACCATGCGGGAAGTTGGAGTGTCAGCCATACTGGTCCAGTAGAGTCCGATAAACTACAACTCCAAGATATCAATTGCTTCTGGTAAGACAAGCATGTCCAAATTTGAAGTCAATTCAGGGTTTTCAATTTGATTGCTGATATGTGTGAATATGTCTTCTAGTTGTCTAGTTTATGAAGATAAAACAGAACCTGCAACAGTAATAAATTACATATGAGCTCAAGAACAAAACCAACGGAGTAATGTACCAGTAAAATTACTAGTACTAAAGTTTGACAGTGAAATAACTACAAAGCCTTGTCGTTTACAGAAATAAATTTGTTGTGCTAAATTAACAATAAGCACCCATAAAAGTTCCCAACTGTCACAAATTCCTCAGAAAGCAACGAGAAAATTCTATCGTTTGTACTATGGTTAACGACATCTCTAGTCAATCAGGAAAAAGAAAAAAAGTATCTCTCCCTCAAAAGGTTCTCTTTACTGAAGATAGCATGCGGCTATTTCCATCCATGCTAATTCTGAAAAGCCATGACAGAGCATAGAACTCTTTAGCCTAATCAGCTACTAGTTGCGAAAGCCAGATGTAGCAAAAATAGCAATCCCCAAATCCTCCACTAAATTTGCATCTAAACCGGGCAAATAGGATGACAGTCCACAGTAGCACACCGAACCTCTACAAACAAAAGCACCGACCAACTACCTCCAAATTCCTGCTGACAGAAAGGGAACGCAGGTGGGCAGGATGATGTTGTAAGGCTGACCAAAGAAAAGCTAGGATTCCGCGTCATGGTACAATCTCCGAACCAAACGTGCTAGCACGTACGTACGTACTGAGTGCTGAATTGAGGTACGAACAGTCAACAGAAGAGGGCTGCAGGCGAGAGTCATAAACAATCGCCATCGGTCACAGAAATGTCTGCGGCAAACCAACCCCCGCACAAGGTGTTTGACCCGTGCGTTGAACCACTCCCCGGCCGGCACAAGAATTTTTAGCCTCTCTTTACATATAAAATTTCCAGAACATTAGGTGGTCAAAAGCTTCTAGATCTGTTGTTTTTTTCGGTCGCGGATCAAGAGATCCGCGTATACGAGTACTAACCACCACTCGTGTGCATCGTGCTCGTCCTAAGACCTAGTAATCGATTGACATGTTTTTTCAAAGAAAAATAGAAACAAGAAATTCCCACAACTTCACAAAGCAAGGTTATGATTCCATGAATGATGATGAATGTGCTGTACGAGCAGATGGGGTTTTAGCCTTGTTGTGGTACTACTGCTAGTACGAGATGATCCTGTTCTTGCAGGATACTGTACGCAGGAAAAAAATAATCACTTCAGATTGAAAATGGGTAAAGTTACCGGATCGACGATTGTTTGTAACACTCTTTGTCTTAATGAAAAACAGCGCCTAGGCGTGCTCTTGAAAAAAGATTGAAAATGGGTGAAGTTAAAAAAAAAATCATCATTCAACCAAGAAAAGCCCCTTCACAGCAGCTTCGTTCTTACTACTCTACTTTTGAAGCTCCACAGTCCCACGTCTCTCAGCACCACAAGGCAGGCACACAACACAACGAACTGAGCGTCTAGATCGATTCACGCAAACCACTGTCACATACGATCGAAGGTCAAGACAGCCGCAGCGAGACACCGAGCCCCCAGAAGCAGGAGCAACTAGAGACGACACGCAGCCCAAGCAGAGTTACAAGAGCTTGAACATGACCGTTGAAGCAAAGCAGGCAAAGACAGCGGCTCCCCACCGTTTTGATTGCCAACCGCACACAAGCCCGATCCAAGAACAAGAAGGCAGGCAAGGTAGGAGGCAAGCACGTACCTCTCCGTCGTCCGGCGGGCGCCCAGGCCAGATCGCGGGCTTCAGCTGAGCTGAGGCTTCCGTACTCGGAGACCGGAGCGGACAACCAGGTAGCTTAAGCCTCAGCTGGTGGAGCAGACAGGGAAGAACAGGGCAGTAACACAGCGAGGGGGCGCGGTAGCTGGGGAGAAGAGGCGGGGTGGGCAGTGGGCACGGGCAGGCAGGCAGGTGGTGGTGGCCCGGGGAGTCGGGGGAGTGGGATGTTTCCGCCGGGGAGGAGGGGCAGTGGGGTGGGGCGGTGGCGCTGGCGCCGAGTAGTATTTCTACCCGCGCCGCGCCCGCGCGTCGCGCGTGGCGTCTCTCGCCGTCCGTGCCGTGCGTGCGGGCAGCGTGCTTCCTCTGTGCTGTGCTCGCCCGTGCGCGTCGTCCGCGGTTTTCGTTGCGTGAGGCGTGACGCGCGGGCGGGCAGGCCGCAGGACCCGCCGCGCCTGTGTTCAAACCGTGGCTGGGTCCCAACCCAATCCAACCACAGCACGGTGCCGTGCCACGCACTGCGCACTGCCCAGGAGCTCGCACCGCGGCCGCGGCCAGGACGCAGAGAAAAATCTGGACCGCGCCCTGGCTCTGCCTGCCCGTTGCCCGATGCGCGGATTGCCGCGGACGCCCGGCAAACGGCCGCTGCGGCCGTAGGCGTCGCCAGGTAATCGGTGGGGCTTCGTAAGGAATCATAGGGAATCGCGGGTCGCGGTCGACCTGAGTCGATTCTGGCGAGTAGCGGTAGCACGGCAGACGTTAGAGACGGGTTGCATCAAATTAACTGCAACTTGTTGCGGCTGATGGCCACATTTCGGCGTTCATGTTGATCATTGTGATGTGTGAGATGACGACGATATAATCGCTCTGCCAGCGACGGTTTCCTGCACGAGATGTAGTATCTCACGTGCGCTAGACTAGCTCTGCCTGTGGACGAGGGTAAGGTCGAGGCCTGTTCATTTTTCTAAAGGCTCACTTCAGTGTATGGATCCGATCGCAATTATTAAAACCTTCAAACCTGCTCTTCACTCGGTCGAAAATAAATGGCGTTTAGGTTTTTCGTCTTATGAGTTTGGCTGATTTGTAGAAAATCGTAGAAGATTTAAATCTCTAAATAAATTTGTTAAAAAACTAGTCGAAAAGATCTTTCAATGATACTAATTATGTAATATAAATATTAATCCTATTTTAGTATATAATTGCCGGCGTATGTTTCTGGGAGGCCTTGTCGTTTATTTTGGGACCGGAGAGATCGTCATAATTAATAGCTCTTCGCAAACAAAAAAATAGCTCTTCACCAAACAAAAAAATCATAATAATTAATAGCAGCTGAGGACCAATTCAAATAAAGGAGCTTCTCTAACTTAAAAAATAAAAGTAAAGGCTTCCACTCGCATCTCATCTTCTCTCTCTTTACCAAATTGCAAGTCATTCTAACATTTTAAGAGTAAAAACATCTTAAGTTTGCCTGAAGGATTGAAAATGTTACAAAACTGATGACATTACTATCAATAAAATATTTAACGATACTTATTTGATATCATAAATATTTTTTATTTTTTGTCTATATTGACTATAGTTTTAGATATGTTCTTTCCATTTCATCATCATTCAAATTTCGCCTTCACAAATCTTGTTCTATGTGGACTCTTTATTTAGTTTTTTCTTTTCAAATTTATTGTGAAGGTGAAATTTATACACCTGTACAAATGTTTTTGTTTAACTTATTATTCTAAACTTACTTTTATGAAATTTGTACTAGGTGTATTATCTTTTATTTAAAATATTATATAAATCATTTTATATCATCATAAAATCCAAAGTTGTGAGGTAAATCCAAAGGGTAATTGTGGGGCTCCATATATATCATCATAAAATCCAAAGTTATTTTTTATTAATCTTGTAACTTTCGGATTCTCTGGGTAATTGTTAGGCTCCTTCTAATATTAGGGAGCGTGCTGCTATAGAAACCCGACTTCACGTGCAAAATAAAAACCACAATCAAGGTCATAGGATTTGGATTGGACGTCACATGGAGATAGGTGAGTTTTTTTTTTTTCACTAATCACCCCACCGGATATACGTTGGCTGCCAGATCTTGTGCACGATTGAAGTTTGCAACAGTTTGCATCTGAAGGTTTCATAACACACATTTCCTAATACTTATTGTATAGATATAATAGATGTATGACACATCTTTTTGTGCCCTTACTTATTGTACTCTACGTTGGAGTAGTAAAAAGTACAGCTGTACAAGGAAAAGAAAAGTAAAATCAAAGGTGAAATGATTGTGATAGTATTGCACATGAAAATATTCTTTTGCCTTTGTACTACACAAGTACTAGTACTCCGTATGTCGGTACTGGAATACGGATTAAAAACAAGTGCAAGCTCATGGTTTTCGAAGTACCGCACAAAGCACGCACCTTTGCAGCGGAGCTCTCCCACACACACACAGACGCAAGGGCATCTCAATACTGATTTACAGCAGCCATACAACCATATCCATCGGCTTTTCCAGCACATCACCGGCCGATTTTCCTGCGTACACACACAATTAAAAGCGAGGACGTCCTAATCATACTCTCTTTCTAAGTGCGATGATTTCTTATCTGTCTCAATGTTATCCACCGTCAGCACTTTTTTTCCTTTATTAAGTTTGACAGTGCTTTTGAATTGAAAATACATTTTTATACGTCTCCTTTTACTTGATCGCATGGTGGGGTCCATCAACGCACACACTAACCAATAACCACATTGTGGCACTGATATGTATAAATAACAAATAAAAATAAAAACAATAAAATAATAAGTTATGCAATTAGATTTTTTATACTAATAACATG
>JADLZK010000792.1:0-12783 GCA_015847255.1 Hyparrhenia diplandra | reverse complement strand
CATACTATGTGGAATACCATCAAGTTTGCTTACTTGTTGAACCTTGAATATACTTGTTACTACACAATCCACAAGTATATGTAATAGACTCAGTTTCCTGTTCAACACTTAGCAAACTTATTAGACCTTTAATTATGTTGTCATTCAATTCACCAAAACCCACTAAAGGGCTAGATGCACTTTCAATAAGCTTCCTCCACCGACCTATGGGAACCCTAGAATCTACTCCAACCGTTGATTAAAGTCGGTTTTAGGTCGGTTTGATCCAAGGGCTCAGATTCATCGGTCTGGACTATAAATATAGGGGTAGGGCTCCCCCCTGAAACCCTAATTCATTATTCATTCTTTTCATTAGAAGAGTGGGGTCCCTTGTATGGATCTATCTCTTAGGTTAGACATCTAGAAAAGATTAGTTCTCATTAGATCTAATCTAGAAATAAGTAGAGAGGAGAGGTGAGAGATTTGATGAGAAGCTGGGATTGTCAGCTCTTCATCAACCTTGTACCTCTACGGATCTAATTCTTCATCGAGTTATATCCAGGTTCTTTATTTATTATTTCTAAGTTTTCCTTTTAATTAAGTTCAGTTCTTTATTATAATTTGCTTGCTTGATCTTTGCTCGTATTGAGTGCTCTAGTCTAGGAACAAGATTAGAGTAGTAAACACTAGTGTAGACGTGGTGTCTAGGCTATAGTTTACCAGAGTTTGCGCCCAACCTTCCCAGTTAGTTGTTGTAGCCCCCGAGGTGACAGCTCTGTCAGGCCTTTGTAATCCATCACGTTAAGGTTGGTGTTTCATAGAGCTTTTTTGGCAGCCTTCCCCCGATCACTTCTCCTAGTCTTTATCGAGGATTGGAAAGGTACTGTTGCTCCATAGTAAGTGAAGTGTAGTATCCTAGCCTTTGTTAGATAAAACAACTTAGAATACCTTAGATATATCCTCTCTGCTACCAAAAATATTTATCTTTAGTTATCCTTTAGTGATCTTGTTTCTAGCTAGTCCACTTCATGTACCCCGTGGAAATCGATACCTTGGAATACTCTTAGGTGAAGGCTACATCGGTATCCGTGCGCTTGCGGATTTTTCTATGTGCGTTAACAAATACCAACAGGGGCCCAGCCTTCAACGGCATCATCCCTGGCAAGCAAGTAAAGCCCCTCGGGCAGATCGATCTACCCGTATGCTTCAGCACCCCCTCAAACTTTTGGAGGGAAACGCTAACCTTTGAGGTCCTCGGGTTCTGAGGGATATACCATGCGGTACTCGGTCGGCAGTGCTACGCCAAGTTCATGGACGTGCCAAACTACACCTACCTCAAACTGAAGATGTCGGGGCCCAAAGGAGTCATCACCACGGGTCCCACATACCGCCATGCGTACAAGTGTGATGTTGAGTGCGTACGTAGAGTACGCCGAGGCCCTTGTCTTGGCCAAGGCCCTCATCGCTGACGTCTCCAAGAGTTTAGACAAGATGTGCGGCGATCCTGAGGCCAAGCGCCATGCGGGCAGCTTTGAGCCCTCCAAGGCCACGAAGACCATTCCGCTCGACCCCAAGCGTCCAAGCGAGAAGCTGCTGACCATCAGCTCGGAGCTTGATCTGAAATAGGAAGCAGTGCTCGTCGACTTTCTCCGCGCAAATGCCAGCACGTTTGCGTGGAGTCCCTCGGACATGCCAGGCATACCAAGGGATGTCGCCGAGCACTCCCTAGATATCCGAGCCGGCTCTAAGCCAGTGATGCAGCAGTTGTGATGGTTCGATGACGCCAAGCGCAAGATCATTGGGGAGGAGATCCAGAAGCTAATGGCGGCCGGGTTCATCAAGGAGGTGTTCCACCCAGAGTGGCTAGCAAACCCTATACTAGTAGAGAAAAAGAATGGGAAATGGATGATGTGTGTTGACTACACTAGTCTTAATAAAGCATGTCCTAAAGTTCCTTTTCCTTTGCCTCAAATCGATCAAATCGTTGATTCCATAGCAGGTTGCGAAACACTATCCTTCCTTGATGTGTACTCCAGATACCATCAAATAAAAATGAAAGAGTCCGATCAACTCGCGACTTCTTTCATCACACCCTTCGGGATGTACTGCTACCTCACTATGCCCTTCAGGCTGAGGAACACAGGGGTGACCTACCAACGATGCATGCAACACGTGTTTGGCAAACTCATAGGAGAAATAGTCGAAGCCTACGTGGATGACATCATAGTAAAACCCAAGAGAACATCAGATTTGGTAGGAGATTTGACGGCAACATTCGAATGCCTGAACAAGAAAGGGGTCAACTTGAATCGGGAGAAGTGCATGTTCGGGTCCCTCACGGGATGCTCCTTGGGTTCATTGTCTCACAACAAGGCATCGAGGCAAACGCAACCAAGGTATTGGCGGTCACGAATATGGAGCCCATCACCAATCTCAAGGGAGTCCAAAAGCTTATGGGATGTCTGGCATCCCTCAGCCGATTCATCTCTCGGCTAGGAGAAAAAGGCTTACCGCTCTATCGGCTTCTAAAGAAATCAGAGCGGTTCATCTGGATCCCTGAGGCGGAGGAGGCCCTCGGCAACTTGAAGAGGGTCCTCACAAATGCACTAGTGTTGGTACCGCCGAATCCTGGGGAGCAGTTGCTCCTCTACGTTGCTGCCACCACCCAGGTGGTTAGTGCCGCCACAGTAGTCGAGCGTCAAGAAGAGGGGCACCCCTTACCAATCCAAAGACCGGTATATTTCATCAGTGAAGTACTGTCCAAGACCAAAACAAGATACCCTCAGATGCAGAAGCTGCTATACACCGTGGTGTTGGCTCAAAGAAAGTTGCGGCACTACTACCTGGCTCTCCCAGTCACAGTAGTATCGGCATTCCCCTCGGGGAGAACATTCAGAACAGAGAAGCCACAGGAAGGGTAGCCAAGTGGGCGGTGGAGCTCATGAGCGAAACCTTGACGTACTCCCCTCGGAAAGCAATCAAGTCCCAGGTCCTCGCCGATTTCATCGCAGAATGGACAGACACCCAGCTCCCCTTGGCACCGATTCAAGCTGAGTGCTGGACAATGTTCTTTGATGGGTCTTTGATGAAGACAGGAGTAGGCGTCGGCTTACTTTTCATTTGACCCCTCGGGGTCCACATACGCTATGCCATCAGGCTGTACTTCCCGGCCTCCAACAATGTAGCAGAGTATGAAGCACTAGTCAATGGCCTCCGCATTGCAGTCGATCTCGGGATCCGGCGTTTCGAGACGAGGGGTGACTCACAACTTGTTGTTGATCAAGTAATGAAGGCCTCAACTTGCCACGACCCAAAGATGGAGGCGTATTGCCAGGAGGTGAGAAAGCTAGAAGATAAGTTCCATGGTTTAGAACACCGACACAACCCGAGGAGATACAATGAAGCCACAGATGAGCTCGTAAAGATTGCATCAACTAGAGCGGTGGTACCCCCTGAACATCCTAACTCGAGACCTCTACGAGCCGTCGGTCAAATATCAAGTCCAGGAGACCCCCTGGGGGTCTGATGGAACCCCCTCGGGGCCTGATGAAACTCCCTCGGGGGCTGAGGAAACTAAAACACCAAGTCATCCACAGCCCGAGGCCATGCAAGTGGACAAAGAGCCACAAGACTGGCGGGTCCCGCTGATGGATTGCCTCGTCCGGGGAGAATTACCCGAGGGCCCAAGAGAAGCAAGATGGATAGCCCGGCGAGCCAAGTCGTTCGCACTGATAGGCAATGACAAAGAGCTGTACAAGAGGGGGGCCTTGGGAATATACCAGCGGTGCATCTCCTGGGAACAAGGCAAGGAGCTCCTGGTGTACACCCACGAGGGAGAATGTGGGCACCACATAGCCCCTCGGACACTAGTAGGGAAGGTGTTCAGAAAAGGCTTCTATTGGCCCACGGCGGTCCGAGATGCAAATCACATAGTCCGGACTTGCAAGGGATGCCAATACTATGCGTGAATGAGGATTCTATTGTAAATATAAAAGACACACCTCCTAGCACAAGCGCTACAAACCATCCCAATCACCTAGCCATTCGTAGTTTGGGGGCTGGATATGATTGGCCCTCTCAAAAAAGCGCCCGGGGGCTACACCCACGTAATGAGTTTTCTGTCATTACCTCCTCTGTCGTGGATAAATTGTTGCTCCCTCTGTCACCCCCTCCCCCAAAGAGTCATTCTCGCTTCCCAAAAAGTAAACAACATTTAACTTTGACCAAATATATTTAACAAAATATTAATATTCATGATACATAATTAGTAAACTTTCATAGTAAACTTATTTGGAGACATTTCTACAAACCTAGTGAACCTAGTGAAATTTAAAAATGTTTGACCAGCACAATTCTCATAACGACTTTATTTATGGAACGAAGGGAGTAGACACCAAACCCTCAAGAATATTAGGTACGTTATCCCAAGAGGCATGATCACCACGGGGCAATTTACAACGGTTGCACTTTTTTTTGAAACTATTGGTGTGTTTGGAAATATAGCCAAGGGCTATTTTGTGGGCTAAAGTTTACCCTAAGGAAAGAGCTCTCCAAAGAAATAGCACTTGAGGTGTTTGGATCCAAGGGCTATTTTGGCCTTTAACACACTTTTTCAATCATTTGAGGACCCTTTGAGAGAGTGAAATACAAATAGCCCTGAAATAGCCCTCCTGTTTGGCAACTCTTGGGCTATTTGGAGCTAAAAGGCTGGACTAAAAATAGCCCATGGATCCAAACATGGCCTATTTCTTACACTTTTTTAGACCAAAGGCGCTTACCCGGCTTTATTGAAAGCTTAAGAAACACCCCGATCGGGCCTGGGGTTACCAGTTTTACAAGGTGAAGACACTCAGAAGTGTCGCACTGTTCCTCTACTACCAACCTCTAAGCTTAACTCTAAACCTTCGACTCTAACATGCGGTAAACAAAATATACAAAAACCAGAAAGTAGGTGGCACGAAGGCACGCAACAGAACTGACTGTAACACAGTCAATATTCAAGTAACAGACAACCTTCTTTCACTTCTTCTCGAGACTAAGCCTCTCACTAACTCAGTATGCGTTTGAAGAAAGCAGGTGTATCATCTCTTCTGCCACTGGATCCATCTTTGTCTTCAGCATCGGTCTCCATGATTTGATCAGAAGAAGAGTCTTGAATACCATCCCTTTCGGAGATGCCATTACTTCCTTGTTGATTGCCATATCATTGCGAGTCTTCCACAGCGTCCACAATGCCCCTGCACAAATGAACAGTATTACCTGCTGCCTAACTCTATGGCAGTCATCTAGAAACTGTAGTAGGAAATCAGCACATGATGTTGGTGATTGTTGCCATCCTAATGAAATTCTTAGAAAAGTCCAGAGATATGCAGCCATAGGGCATTGAAAAAGAATATGGTCAGCGGTTTTAGGGATGTCACAGCAGAAACAATTTTTTGATCCTGGCCAATTTTTCTTTTTCAATTGTACCCCAGACTGGATGCTGTCATGAACAGCCATCCAAATGAAAATCTTGATTTTTAATGGGATTGTACATTTCCAGAGATTAATCATTTGTATGTCTTCTATTCCACCATGAGTCATGAATTTGTATAATGATTTTGTGGAGAAATTCTTTGACTTTTCCAAAGCCCAGATCATCTTATCTCTATCACTTCCCAATTCTACAGGAGCTAGTAGATCCATTAACTCAGTCCATTCAGCAGCTAGAACCCCAACTAGTTGTCTTCTGAATTGAATATTCCAACCATCTTCAGAATATAAAGCAACTATCTCTATGTTTGGGTTTGAGGCTACCTGAAATAAGTTAGGAAATTTTATGCAAAGTGGGCAGCCTCCTAACCACACATCTAACCAAAATCTGGTTTGTTGACCACTAGATATCTCTATAACTCTGCCCATTTGAAACCATTTTCTAATGTCAAGCAGGCTTTTCCAAAACTATGATCCCTTCCTGTTTTTTATCTGGAAGATACTTTTGTGCCCAAGATATTTCCTCTTTAAGATAGAAATGCACAGATTATCTTCATCTCTTTCAAGCTTGTCAATCCATTTGGCCAATAAGCATGTGTTCATAACTCTCACATCTAAAAATCCAAGCCCTCCCACATTCTTGGGTCTATTCAAAGCCTCCAATTTGATCATGTGGTATTTCTTCTTATTGCTTGTCCCCTGCCAGTAAAAACTTGATCTGATTGTATCTAGAGCCTGAAAGTTGCCTTCATAGAGTTGATAGACTCCCATAGTGTACAGAGGGATACTAGATAGGCATGTTTCAATTAACATTGATTTGCCCCCTGATGAAAGATATTCACATTGCCAAGTGCTTAATCTTTTTGCTGTTTTATCACTGACATAACTCAATTGAGCCTTTGTAATCTTATTGCAACTGACTGGCATCCCAAGATATTTCATTGGAAACACAGCTTGTTTGCATTGTAATATTTCTAAAGCTTGTTGCTATTGGTTATCATCTAGTCCCACTATGAACATCTCACTTTTGTCAAAATTGATTTTCATTCCTGACATTGCTTCAAAATAACTCAGGATAACTCTAGTGTTCTGCAAGTTTTCTAAGTCAAACTTCAGAAATATAACAGTGTCGTCAGCATATTGTAAGTGGGTTAAACCCCCATCTACCAGGTGAGGTACTAGGCCTTGTACTATCCCAGCCTCACTAGCTCTTGTTAGCATGGTTGAGAGAGCATCTACCACCAGATTGAATAGTAAGGGAGACAAGGGATCTCCTTGTCTAAGACCTTTGTAGCTTCTAAAATATTATCCTCTCTCCCCATTGATATCTATACATACCCTGCCACCCCTCACAGCTTTATTTATCCATTTAATCCATGACTCATCAAAGCCTTTTCTATTCAGAACTTCTTCTAAAAAATTCCAACTCACTTTATCATAAGTCTTTTCAAAGTCCAATTTTAAGATAACTCCAGATTGCTTGTTAGCTCTAAGCTCATGAAGTACTTCCTGCAATATGACTACCCCTTCAAGGATGTTTCTTTTTGGTATGAAAGTTGTTTGGTATTTACTAACCACTTTACTCACCACTTCTGTCAATCTTATTGTAAGAACCTTGGTAATTATCTTGTAGATTACATTCAACAGGCATATAGGTCTAAACTGTTTGACATTTATTGCTGGTTTCACCTTTGGCAATAGGATTATAACTCCATAATTCAGCCTCCATAGGTCTAGGTTATCTCTATGCAGCTTGTCCAACATTTCCTTAATGACTAATCTCATCTCTTTCCAAAAAGTCTTGAAAAAACTCACACTAAATCCATCTGGCCCTGGTGCTGAGTTGGTTTTCATTTCTTTCAAAGCATGATCCAGTTCTTCTAAAGTAAATGGTCTGATTAGCCTTTCATTGTCTTGAGTAGATAGCCTCTGGTTTGGAGCCCACATGTCCTGATCTAGGTGAAAATCAGCAGTTTCAACTCTGCCAAACAACTGTTTGTAGTAGTCTATGATATGATCTCTTAACTCTTGTTCAGAATTCAAGATTATTCCATCATGTTCTAAATTGGTTATTCTCATTTTTCTTTTCCTGCCATTGGCACATTTATGGAAATAACTTGTGTTGGAGTCACCCTCCAAAATCCATTGTTCACTCCCTTTTCTCTGCCATTAGGATTCTTCATCTGCTAATATTTTTAGTAGATCCCTCTCAAGATTATATCTGGTCTCCCATTCTTCCTGATTCAGATCTCTAATTTCACTATTATCATCTAGAATAGCAATATGTTTGAGTATCTCCACTTTTTGCTTTTTCTGATGACTATCAGTGTTTTGGCCCCAACCTTTAATAGCTCTCCTAAGTTTACTAGATACAATATGCTAGTGATCTAAAGGATCCTGTTTGAATCTAGCTGGCCATTTAGAAATCACCCAGTCACAGAAACCTTTTTGTTTTATCCAGTGAGGACTAAATCTGAAATAGTAAGTCTTCATAACTCTTTCATCCATTGTATCAACTATTAAGGGGTTATGATCAGAACCCAATCTTGGAGCTGTTAGAACTGATGCTAAGTTGAATTTGTCTTCCCAAGCATTGGATACCAGAACCCTGTCAAGTACACAAAGGATAGGTGGATTTTGCTTGTTTGTCCAAGTATATCTACTGCCAGATCTGTGAAGTTCCCTCAAGGCTGTTTCATTGATCACCTCATTGAAAGCATCCATAAGATGAATATCTACATTACCAGATGACTTTTCAGACACATTCCTGACTAAATTAAAGTCACCCCCCATGATGATAGGTATCTCTATGCTAAGAACTTGATTTTTTATTTCTTCTAAAAACTCTAGCTTCCTATCATCATGAGCTGGTCTATACACATTTATTAGCATCCATTCAAAATTATCGTCTATCATCTTAAGCTTCATGCATTGGAAAAATTCTCCCTGGTCTATCTCTATGACCTGAATTAGGGATTTATCCACCCCCATCAACATACCCCCAGAATGACCAGTACATGGGACCCAGCTCCACTCCATATCTTTCTAGATAGCATATCTGTCTAATTCTCTTTGGTTAAATCTGGATTTGATTGTTTCCTGCACACAGATACAGTCAAACTTATGAAAAACCAATTAACTCTAAAAACTATTTCCTTCTGGCTTCATTTCCCAATCCCCTAATATTCCAATAGAGAATCTTCATTTTTATCCTTTGTCTGGGTTGTTTGCATCCTCTATACATCCTTGTGAATCCTGGTCATATCTCTTAGTTTCACATAACTCTATGTTTGCCCTTCTCCTTGGCTCCTTCTTGGCCTTCTCCTCTACCTGTGTAGTCTCCACTGTTTTTTGTATCTCTAATGGAGTTGAAGTTGAATTACTATTATTAGACTACAAAGCATCCTTATTGTTGTGCTCATCTATTTTTGATTTGGCTTTTAGGATAGCTAACTGAGCCTCCTCATTAGCTTGCAGTAAGGACATATTGGATAAACGGATGACATCATTTTGTTGTACAGATATACCACAAATCTTTGCAATAGACTCTAGAGAAGTACTAGCAACATTAGTAGTTAGAGTGGGGGTAGTACCTTGCAGTATGCTCAAAGATTTCTTTGCCTTGGCTATATCTTCCATCATAGCTCCAGTTTCTTTAACTCTTTCACTATGCCTTGTTGCTTGTGCTTGAATCTTTATCTTGGACAGCTTTGTTGGATTCTCTTGATTGACAATCACCTCAGGCAGATCTCCATTCTTTCTTGGACTGTTTTTGTTAGATTCAGCAATGCCTCCCAACATTTGATCTTCTGAACCTGTTTGGTTATCTTCCAACTCCAAAAATCCCAAATCAGCTAACATAACATCTTCACTACTGACCCTCCTGTTTCTTTTGGTGGAGACTGATTGGAAGCAGACTTGAACTCTTGGGAATCTGGCTCCTCCTCATCTATTACTTCATCATCCTCCAAGTCAAGGTCATCATCACCAGGTTGGGAGGGGGGAATTGTGGTAGCTTACCAGAATAGATCCAGTGAATTCTCCTGCCCTTTCTGTTGATAAAAACTTTAGAGGCCCCTTAATCTCATATGGATTCTTACAAGATACTTCAATCCAAACTGCTTTCCATTTCAAGGATGGCTTGTGCACTTGTTCTGGGGCACCCACCAATTTTGCGAGTTCTAGGACATCATATTCAGTTCTGACTATGTCAGGAATGCCCAATGCTTTAATCCAGACTATCTTTAGAATTTGGAAGGAATCAGGATCCCTGTCAGTTTCCTCTACCACTGCTACCATTTCTGAAGTGATAAATTTGATTTCCTTCATTTTGACCAGCATATTCAGGACAACCTTGGATGGCATAGTGACAACAAATTCATTAGCTGAGACTCTCTTCACTTGCCAGTCCCATTCAGAGTTTGCTCTGTATCTTAATTCAGTCAGAACTCTTGCCTTTGTCCCCCTTCCTTCTAGTACAGTAACCATAGCTCTAACACTTTCCTTTTCCACAGCCTTGTGTTCCTTCTTATCCTCAGGTAATGTCAAGGAATAAAACATCTGACCAGGAAGGCCCATTGCACAAATAATAAGTCCTTTACCCCCTTTTTCTTCTTCCCCCTTATCTGCATTCTCAATTTTCAGCACTTTTTCCTCAATCTTAGCTCTAGGTTGGGTAACTCTAGATTGGTTAACTCTATTTTGTCCCTCAGGACAGTTGTTGGATTTGTGTCCTGTTCCTTTGCACTTATAGGAGTAAGGGTCATTTGTACAATCAGAGTAGTGGTGTCCTTCTAGATTACAGTTGTAGCACTTCATTGGACCCCCAGAGTATTGGTTTTGGCCATACCTGTACTGCCCTTGTGGATTTGGGTATTGCTGATAGCCCTTCTTGCGATCATCAATCTTATAGCGCAGATCAGTCTCTGTCATCTGTCTGACCTCCCTTTCTTCCTGCCTATCTCCTGCTCTCTTTCTGCCTTGTTGTTCTTCATAGTCCCTCTCTTGATAAACCTGTTTAGGGTTGGGATCTTCTTGGTATGAGTTGTACCTTGGAGGCTCCCGCTCATAGCCACGCGAAGAACGGCCATCCTGATACCTCTCTCTCTCTCCTGATGCTGCTGATAGCCTTCACGACTTTGGCGGCCATCTTGGGGACGATCTTCATCTCGATAGAACCTCCCTTTGCTGCTGCTTCCTCTCCATCTCAGTCAGGACCTCTGTATAAGAGCGACCGTCAGTGATTTGTGGCTGGACACGGCGAATATGTTTGGCTAGGTGACCAAATTGGCGTATCTCCTTGCTAGTTGCTGGGAAACGCGGCGCTTCTGGGTCAAGAACCCTAGCCGATGGGATCCAGCACCACCTTGCCTGTTTCTCCTTGTATTTTACCACTTTGTCCTTGACTTTGTTGGGCCTTGGTGGAAAGTAAGAATGATTCAGTAACTCTTCCATTGACCTTATTGAATGGGCCGGCCCATGTTCTTGGATACTTCGAATTCGAGCTTCCTTTTCCTTTTCCTCTTGCTTTCTCATCTGTGTTGTACTTGACTCAGCCAAATCTTCAACATCTTGCTGCTGATTCCTCAAATCCTGACAATCTAGAGATGAGGTTTCTGAACTCTTGCTACACCATGAAAGTTGAATGGGGATATTTGCTATCATAATAGAATTCGTATCTAGAGTAGCAATTGGTGGCTTTTGTGCATGTTGTGTCCTTTTTTGTACAGTTATCTCATCGGGTTGTGAATGTTTGGGTAAACCCACAGAAATTGAGCATATCTTCTTCGGATTCAGAGGTGGGAATTCTGAGTGCATCCATTCATCTAGTGAAAGTCCAATTTCTCTGCTAACTCTACTACCTCTCTTCCTCTGTTTCTCAGCACGGTTTATAATATTGGGTTCAGCTGATTTGTTCCTCCATCTCGTATCTCTTCTCGTATCTCTCCGATGAGTATCATCACTTCTACATCCTCTCGAAATTGGGGATTCTGGTAGCGATACCTCTAATGGTTGCTTCTCAATGCCATATGGCGGAACAGCAAGCGTGAACCTGCGGTTCCCCATATGCAGGGACAGCACGCATGGCGCAAGCACTTACGAAGAACAAACAGGACCAACTACTAAGAACAGAATCAAAACAAGCTAAAAACCTCTACCAACAGACGGAAATCTAAGCGAGAACGAAGTAGAAACCACTAAGAATCAAACGAACTGCAAGGAGTAACTAGAAACCTAGAACCGAACTCTGACGAACGACTAAGAGCGGGAGAAGAAAAACCAGGCGGAGGAGGCTAGGGATTAAGGATTAACCACGGTCAATCGAAAGCACGGCGAAGCCCGATCCGAATCCCCTACTTTGAGGCGGGGGAGGCGTCACGAATCACCGGCGGCGATCCCCGGAGTTTGCTCGACGACGGAGTCGCTATTCACCCTCCTTACACTTCTTTTCTTATTCTTGAAGGAAAAGGTATATTTGTTACATTTGAAGAGAATACCAGTGTAAAACTCATTTGTCGGTGTTATGAAACCACCAACAAGTAAATTTCAGTATGCGTGTCAGGATCGGATGGTGAGAAAAGGAGACACAAGGTTTAATACTGGTTCAGGCCGAACAATCCCTACGTCTAGTGTGCTGTTGTCGTACTCGTATTCCTTCTCTGGCTTGTCAGAGGGTATACAAGCTTGGTTGAGAGAGGTAGGGGCTCCCAAGTCTTTATGTGAGTGTGTGAGTAGTGTGATCAAGTGAGCGGTTGTTCAGTGTCTTGGCAAAGGAGTTGTGCCTCCCCTTTTTTATAGTCCAAGGAGGAGCACGATTACATGATCGAGATGGTGAAGGAAGAGTAGAGAAGGAAGAGAATTCTTGGAGAGACGCTTTCGGCCGCCATGTATGGGAAGGCTGGCCTGTGTTTACCGCCGGCCCTTCCTTCTTGCTTCATAAGTCGTGTTGATCTTGGTAGGGGTTAGATCACCCAGTTCTTGTCATTGTCGTAGTCGTCATGATCGCCTATTCCGTACCTTCATGTCAGCCAGTGTGCGGTGCCCTGTGTAGTCTCTGATGGCCGATGTCAAATTCGCATGCTTCCCTTGATGACGCCGCGTGGTTGAAGTCACCGAGTTTGCTTATGTTTGGGCCCCACCACACCCTAGTTTTGTAGCTTGATGATGGCCCGGCGTGCACTATAACTCCTGATGGTCGGTGCGACATCCGGAGTCTGCTTCGATAGTGCCGTCCCGGGGCCCGGTACTTTGTATCTTGTAAATAAGCTCTCTCGACATGAGACCATGCCCCTTCTCCAGGCAGAGCAGTAGGATCTCCTTTGCCGCCCCATA
>JADLZK010000791.1:0-111399 GCA_015847255.1 Hyparrhenia diplandra | reverse complement strand
CCATCTATACATGCAAAGGAGTCATAAACAATCGAAGATAGGTATTTGGCCAAATACATATGTCAAAGAATCACATATTGCAGTTAACAAGTGTTGGTTTCATTAACGACACAATTACGGGGAATCGGGCCCGGCGGTGTCTTTGCTTTCGCCTGGCTGCGGTGCCACTCGAGGTGCTGTCGAAAAACCAAATTTTGCTCCCCTGCAATATCTAGTTCTATGCCATATATGTTTGTCCTCATAACCATAATCCGAAAAACATGACTAAGAGATAATTTGATATGATTTCCCTCAGATTTTTACATGAAAGCAAGGGTAGATAGAAATTTCAATTTGTTTCTTGAATCCAGCTCATTTTAGAAGGATCTTGAGAAGCAAAATGACCTAATTTTGGTCATTTCACACCAAGAGCGGCACTGCCGCTTGGTGTTCATGGCACAACCATGAATAGGTGCTTCCAAAACCAATGAACTAGGTCAATTAAACAATTTCTAATACTCCTACATCTTCTATGCATCACTTAATTTCATGAATCCGAGATCAAATCATTCAAATCGCATAGATCAGGGCGGTTAGGGTTCTCACCGTGGATTGAGGAGAAGAGAGAAGAGGCACCGCGGCTCCAAGTGGTGAGGGTGACACCGGCGGCGTGGAGAGAGCCGGTGGCGCGTGGCCGAGCGCCACTAACCTTTGGAGAGGGCGGCGGTGCCGTGGCGTGCGTGGCGGGAAGGCGGCGGCGGCCCCCCCTGTTGCCTTCCCATGCGAGAGAGAGAGAGAGGAGGGGTGAGAGAATGAGAGGAGAGAAAGAGAGAGGGGTGGGCCCGTAAGTAGGTCCCACGGCTAAGCTGCGGGGATGATTTTCAAACTGAAAATCACCGAAGCGGCGCTAAGGCTCGGCCGAGTGGCACCTTGCCAGCTAGACTGTGGCGATCTTGCCGCTCCCCCTGAACAGAGAGCGGGTTAACTTTACTTCCTAAGTGACTCTCCTCATATGCTAGATAGACATATGTGACCCAAATGTCATGGCGGATCGGATCATCAATCAAAAACAATGACCATGTTCTTTGAGTCTAGCTTTGGAAAACGTTTGAAAGACATAATGTAAACTTTTTCAAAACCTTTTCCTACTCATACTAGTTCTCACAAACAAAGGCATGCTGATTTCAAGATAGGTTGCGAGAATCAAGTATATTTAGTTCACTACGCAAAGCACAAAACCTTGTCTCGTCGAGAGGCTTAGTGAAGATATCGGCTAGTTGTTTTTCGGTGCTCACATGGCGAAGTGCGATATCTCCTTTTGATTCGTGGTCTCTCAAGAAGTGATGATGGATGTCTATGTGTTTTGTTCTAGAGTGTGCTACCGGGTTATTTGCGAGTTTGATGGCACTCGTTGTCACAAAGAAGAGGTATCTTTGTGAAATGACATCCCAAATCCTTTAAGGTTTGCTTCATCCAAAGTAGTTGAGCACAACAAGCGCCCGGCTGCAACATACTCGGCCTCGGCGGTGGATAGGGCTACACAATTTTGCTTCTTGGAGCTCCAAGACACCAAGGACCGTCCAAGGAATTGACACGTCCCCGAGGTGCTTTTTTTCGATCTACTTTACAACCGCATAATCGAATCCGAATAGCCAAGTAGATTGAACTTGGAACCCTTGGGATATCACAAGCCAAGGTTTGGTGTGTGAACTAGATATCTCAAGATTCTCTTAACCGCCACATTGTGACATTCCTTTGGATTAGCTTGAAATCTAGCACACATGCACACACTAAGCATAATATCGGGCCTAGATGCACAAAGATAAAGAAGAGAGCCGATCATGGAACGATATACCTTTATGTCGACGGCTGCCCCTTCTTCATCAAGATCAAGATGTCCATTACTTGGCATTGGAGTCTTGATTGGCTTAGCCTTAGCCATATCAAACTTCTTCAACATGTCTTGGGTGTACTTGGATTGACTCACAAAAGTCTCTTCCTTCATTTGTTTGACTTGAAAACCAAGGAAGAACTTGAGCTCACCCATCATGGACATCTCGAACCTCTTTGTCATAGTCCTACTAAATTGCTCAACATACACATGGTTAGAGCTACCAAATATTATGTCATCGACATATATTTGGCACACAAAGATATCACCATTAACTTTATGTGTAAAGAGAGTAGGATCGGCCTTTCCTATGACAAAACCTTGTTTGAGCAAGAACTCCTTAAGGCATTCATACCATGCTCTTGGTGCTTGCTTAAGCCCATAGAGCGCCTTACAAAGTTTGTAAACATGGTTAGGATACTTGGGGTCTTCAAAACCCGGTGGTTGCTCAACGTAGACCTCCTCTTGCAAAGGGCCATTGAGGAATGCACTCTTGACATCCATTTGATATAGCTTGAAGTCATGATGGGCAGCAAAGGCTAGAAGAATGCGAATTGCTTCTAGTCTTGCCACCGGTGCATAGGTTTCATCAAAGTCCAAGCCCTCTACTTGAGTGAAACCTTGAGCTACCAATCTTGCCTTGTTTCTTGTAACCTGACCATCTTCATCTTGCTTGTTACGAAAGACCCATTTTGTGCCGATGATGTTTGTCTTTGGCCTTTCTACCAAGTCCCAAACTTGGTTTCTCTTGAAGTTGTTGAGTTCTTCTTGCATGGCTAGCAACCAATCGGCATCTTTGAGAGCATCTTCTACCTTGGTAGGTTCCAACGAAGAAACAAAGGAGTAATGTTCACAAAATGTAGCAAGATGTGATCGAGTAGTTACTCCCTTTCAAAGACTCCCAAGAATGTTTTCAACGGGATGATCCCGTTGGACGGTTTGTCGTAGCCGTGGATGATCAACTCCATCATCTTCAACTTCTTCTTCATAATCCTCATCAGCCTCAAGTATAGGAGCAAGATCAAGTGCTCTAACTGGAGAGGTAGGTGTTGGAGTAGGTGCTGCTGAGGTGAGGGGAGCGGCACTGCCGCTCCTAGGAGCAGCACCGCCGCTCTGCTGAATTTCAGCAAGCGTGGGCTGCCCCCGTCATCGAGCACGTCGGTGGAAATTGGTGCGGCAAAGCATCCCGATGATCCTCCCCGTTCTTTGGCTTCATCTTCTTGTGGCCGAATGTCGCCAATAGCCAATTGCTTGATAGCTTCACAAGGTGGATCTTCCTTTCCTACAACACTTTGATCAACTTGCTCTACTTGAGAGCCATTAGATTCATCAAATGTCACATCTATTGTGACTTCAACCCTACTTGGTGGTTTTGTTGAAGACACGATAGGCATGCTCATTTGATCCATAACCAAGAAAAAAACTCTCATCAACTTTAGGAGCAAACTTAGAGGTTCGGGGCTTTTTGTTAAGAATGAAACACTTGCACCCAAACACCCTAAAGTAAGATACCTTTGGTTTGTTATCGGTTAGTAGCTCATATGAGGTCTTCTTGAGTTTCTTGTGGAGGTAGAGACGGTTGATTGCATGACAAGCGGTGTTGATTGCTTCACACCGAAAGATGTCCAAAGTCTTGTATTCATCTAGCATTGTTCTTGCCATGTCAATGAGTGTTCTATTTTTCCTCTCTACAACTCCATTTTGTTGAGGGGTGTATGGAACCGAAAACTCATGTTTGATGCCCTCTTCATCAAGAAATTCCACAACTTGAGTGTTCTTGAATTCACTTCCATTGTCACTTCTCACTTTCTTGATTGGAAGCTCAAATTCTCTTTGAGCCCTTCTAATGAAGGTTTTCACCTTCTCTTGTACCTGGCACTTATCAAAGACAAAGAACACCCAAGTGAAGCGAGGAATAATCATCAATGTTGACGGTAACCAACGACATATTTTTCCGTCAACTTACTACCATAAAGGGAGTAAAATTAAACCTTTTTATACTCATATACATTTATCACTAATAAATTCCACTTGTAGTGTCTTGTATTTTATTTTGCAGATTTATAATAAAAGCAAGTGGAAAATCGACCAAAGTACGCCTTCCGGGATAGCGCATTATTGCAAAATCCAAGCCCAAGAGCAAATCGACCCAAAACATCAAATCTGGGCGAGCACGGCCCCGCCCACAACTTTTCGGGCGAAAGACGACACCCCACCGAGACCCGGGCCAGGCCGAGCCCAGGGGGGTGCGCGCGCACCACCTGGTGCGGCCGCACCCTCCCTGAGGCGGTTTCGGCCCAGCCTCGGGGAGGCGGTTCGTGCACTTTCCAAACGGGGTTTCCCGCCCTGCGTTGGTCGGTTTGCGCACAGAAGGAAGGTTTTCCAGGTCGGTTTTGGTGTATTTTAGCATTTAGGCCCCTCCTCCAAGTGTATAAGTAGGCCCCCTCTCTCCCTCTCTCAACACACACCACTTGGAGTCCAGCAAACCAGCAATTTCTCTCTCTCTACCACCTCTACCTCTCTCTCTTCTTCTACTTCTTCTTCTTTCTTCTTCTTTATTCTTTCTTAGTTAACACTTGGAGTAGAAGAGCTACAAGGAGGGCTTGTCTCCTAGAAGAAAGTGCTTTGGTAATACATCTACTCTATGGAGCATTCTTCTATCTACAAGTCCTATATCTATGTTCTTGGCCTAACTTATGAACTAGAGTATAGTTTTGTTCATGTTCTTGTGTTGGTATATGAACTAGCATATAGTTTACATATCATAATCTTGACATGTTCATCACATTTCTTCATCGATCATCATATGCCTAACTTGATTAGAGGTGGGATATCGGTTCGTTGTTCCTTCGGGTTTGCTCTTGTTCTAATCCGTCCATTCGACGAGTGGGGATCACGGGGGGGACAAGAGTAGTGCTCTAATATGCGGGCATGGTGGTCGGGTATTACGACACTGCGAATATGAGTGCATGCCACGGTTGAGGGGGTAGGCGGCTTGGTCGTGACAAGCCTTGACCGTCCTTTGAAATCCCCCCACGTTCGCCTGTGCTGTAGGAGTTCGTAAATGCTTCCTATCGGGCCGTATGGTATCCAGGGAGTCTCCCGTTATCCTAGACCTAACCATGATTAAATCGGTTTGCATATGATCCTAACTATTCATTTGTATGGCCATGACTAGATACATTAGAACTACTCCATTAGGTTATTCATTTATTCATTTATTCTTTATCTATTTTTCTTTATCCGTTTCTTTGGTGGATTCTTAAGTGTGTGTCACACTATCCATGAACCGTTATTGCTTACCTGTTATGAACATTTTGGTCTAAGCAAACACATGTTCCTCTATTCAGATGCCATGCTAATTTATTAATCACATGCCTTCCTTTGGGAAAATATAAATAACGATACCACTGAATACTTCCGGGTGAAATGCTACAATGATAGATCCGTGCGCTTTGCGGATGAATATCTAAGATGGCAAGATCTATCCCGTTGACAGTTCCATTTCGGATCACCGACATGGTGGTTTACTTGGGAATGTCAGCGGCGCATTTCTGACGCTTTTATTGGGGATGGGTTTTATACCTATTTCCTTTGATTGCGTTAAGAAATGCCAACAATCAACAATGACAAGTCCATACTTATTATCCCCGATGCTAAGGTAGGCAACCGGTCCAAAGAGATCCATATGAATCAACTCCAAAGGTTGAGTAGTAGTCATGATGCTCTTTGGTGGGTGAGGTACACCTACTTGTTTTCCGGCTTGGCAAGCGCTATAAATCCTATCTTTGTCAAAATCAACATTTGTTAGTCCAATGATGTGGTTGTCCTTTTGTAGTTTGGCCAAGTTCCTCATCCCAACATGTGCTAGTCGGCGATGCCATAACCAACCCATGCTAGATTTTGCCATAAGACAAGTTTCAAGCTTAGTCTCACTTTTGTTGAAATCAACTAAGTAGAGCTTATTCTTGAGCTTGCCCGTAAAGACAATAGAGGAATCCTCCCTACTAAAGACTTCCACACCAACATCCGTAAAGAGACAATTATAGCCTTTTCCACACAATTGTGAGACCGACAACAAATTATATCCTAGGGATTCAACATGTAAGACATCGGATATAGAATGATCGATTGTAATAGCAATTTTACCAAGTCCCATCACACCTCCCTTGGAGTCATCTCCAAACTGTATGTTGTCACTTGTATCGGCATTGGGAGAGTATGATGAAAACATACTCCTTTCTCCTGGTCATATGATTTGTACATCCACTATCAAGCACCCAACTTGATCCACTTTGGAGGAGTATGCCTCGCAAAACAGATTAGTTCACAAGTTTAGGCCCCCCAAGCTCCTTGGGACCTTTCATGTTAGTCACAAGAATTTTGGAAACCCAAATTGAAGTGTGCAAATAAATATTTCTGTCCTTGCCAACATATTTGGCATAAACCTCCCTCTTGCTGTTGTTCTTCAGGACAAAGCAAGAACTCAAGCTTTGTCTTGTGGATTGAGTCTTGGGATGGTTTGCAAACCTATTTGGGTTGGCCCAAATTGTTCTCTTTATGCTACGCCCAACCTTGTTTTGCTGAGTGACCTTCTTGATCGGCTGTTTACGGACAGGAGGTCGATGAGTTGCCTTCCCTTTCTTAGGGCGGCGGCACTTCTTTGCTCTTCCCTAGCGGCACCTTGCCGGGCGGCCGGTCTTGCTTTCGGTCTTTGGCGAGGTGCGGCCGTCTATGCAGGGCATATCTCGTACTCATCTTCCCTTTGCTCCAGAACTGGACACATTCATAGTCATTTACCATTTTTCTGCCATTGGTCTTGTCTCCTCTAGTGTGGCCTAGCCCATCCTTGATTCTAGGATTTCTTCCATCAATATATTGTGGCTTCTTTGGTTGAGTCTCTTTGCCACTCTCAGTTTTCTTGACATATAGTTTTTCTTTTCCAACCAAAGTGTTGAGCCTAGCAATTTCTTTCTTCATTGCTTCCATGTTTGCAAGGCTTGTGGCATGACTCTTCAAGTCTAGATTGAAACATTTATCACATCCATTGCTTGTGGAGGGAGTAGAGTTGTCCTTTGTGGATGAGAGATATGAGTTGCTCTCCCAAAGAAGACTATATTGACTCTCAAGTTCTTTGTGCTTTTCTTGTAAGTCACAATACTTTTCATTGAGAGTAATAGTAGCTTTCTTTGTGAGAGCATGGTCCTCTTTTTCTTTTACAAGTTTCTTTTGTAAAGAGGCCACCTCACTTCTTTCAAACACAAGAGCGTCTTTGTTGTCAACATAGAGCTTCTCAAGTCTAGTGAGTTCACTTTCTCTAGTTTCCAACTCGGCTTGGACACTCTCTAAATCCTCCAATATCTTAGTGATAAATATTTTGGTCTTTGGATCTAGATTCTTGGTCAAAGCATCATACTCTTCATCACTAGACCCATCATCACTTGAGCTATCACTAAGTTCACTAGATTCATCACTAAGAGTTGGAGAGGCTTTAGTTTTGGAAAGTACCTTCTCACGCTTTGCCATAAGACAAATGTGAGGGGAGCCATCATCATTATCGGACATGTTTGAGAAGAGCTTTGGTGTGGAGGTTGACTCTTGTCTAGCAAATATTGCCATCTTCACATCCTCCTCACTTGACTCTTTGGTTGAGTCCCACTCATGCCCAATGTGTGCTTCTCCCATGTTCTTTCCCTTTCTCTTGTAATCTTGCCTCTTGTCATTGTTGGGGTTGTCCTTCTTGTACTTGTTGTTCTTGTTCTCATGTGGACAATCCGCAACAAAGTGCTTTCGGTGCTTCCACAATTGTAGCATGTTCTCTTCTTCTTGTTTGGAAACTTCCTTTGCACCATTTTGTATCCATTCCTCTTCATGGATTTGTGATATTTCTTGATGAACAATGCCATATCATCAATGTTGACACCTCCCTCATCATCATCTTCACTTGAAGAGGAGGTAGAATCAATGTGTTCTTGCATTTTCTTCATTTCTTTGGCTTGACTTGAGGTTGATTGCTTGCTGCCCTTGTTCTTGTTGGAGGTGATTGGCTTGCTAGACTTGCTTGCTTTGAGAGCAACATCCTTAATTTTGATCCCATCCAACTTGGCTTGCAACTCACCAAGTTTCTTTCTCTCATTTGCCTCTTCCCTTTGCATGTCAAAGGTAAGTAACCTTCCAAGCACATCGTTAGGAGTGAAGTGCTCAAACTTCTTCTTGTCTCTTATCAAGGTGACTACGGTCTCATTTCTAGGTGCATAAGCTTCTAGCATAACCTTCACCACATTGTGATCATCAAGCTCTTCATCCCCATATCCTCTAATCTTTCCAACTAGAACCATCAATCAGTCAAACATCTCTTGAGCACCTTCACCATCAACTATCATAAACCGGTTGAGCTTTGCCTTCAACAAGTCAATCTTTGCCTTTCTCACTTTGTCAACTCCTTCATGTGCAAGGATCAAGGTGTCCCAAATCTTCTTTGCCACATTCACATTCATCACCCTATTGTATTCATTTCCATCTAGAGCACTTAGGAGGATGCTAGTAGCTTGGCCATTGAGGTGGGCTGCCATCATCTCTTCATTTGTAGGTGACTTGGGGTTCACCAGAGGCTCATATCCCCTACACACAATGTCCCAAAGACCGGGGTGAATGCCATTAAGATAAGCACTCATTAAATGTTTCCACTTGGCATAGTTTGTCCCATCAAAATGAGGCAACTTCCCCACGGGAACATTTATGAATGATTTTCTATCACGGTTAGAGAAGAGAGAATTGTAGTTAAAGGATATAGCGGCAAATTTGTTGTTGTTGCTGCTGCCCTCATCCTTTTTCTTCTCATTCTTCTTGCTCTTTGGCACATATGACACGTCATCATCACCATCTTCGGAACTACTTGATAGCTCACTTGATTGAGCTTCAAGTTCCACCACTTTCTTGCTTCTTTCTTCTCTTCTCTTGGGCCTTTCTTCTCTTATTCTTTTTCTTTCATCTTTTCTTTTGAGCTTCTCGATGAGCTGCATGCTTGCATCTTCTTCTTGCTTCTTGGCTTTCTCACGTTCGGCCCTTCTTGCTTCCTTGGCGGCTTTCTTTTCTTTTCTTTGTTTCCTCGCTTCCCTCCTCTCTCGGATCAGTGGTTGCCGAGAGAGGATGAGGAGGAGAGCTCATTCTTGGAAGCCGTGTAGGCTTGGTGTGGATGCCTTCGCCTCCACCTTGGTTCGAACCACCTCCGGTATCCATACTTCACGCGGTGAAGCGCTTAATGAATTAAACAAGAGCTCGATACCACTTGTAGGATCATTTGGGCCTAGAGGGGGTTGAATAGGCCCTGTTTCAAAATCAACTCGAAATCGATCGGATCAACGAGCGGCACCGCCGCTCGGGGCCCTTGTGCACCTTCTGCTCCAAGCGGCACTACCGCTCCCAAAGCGGCACTGCCGCACCCGAAAGGGTTATGCCCACAGTTCAAAATCTACCCAATAAAATTTAGATCGGTTAAATTCCTTAGCTTCCTGGAAGGGTAGAGATCACGGTCGAGTGCTAGAACTAGTAGATCGTACTCCACAAAGTAGATCGGACTCCAACCCTAGAAACTTCTCAACAACACAAATATATGCAATAGACAAGTAAAGCAAGCACACGGTGACACAAGGATTTATCCCGTGGTTCAGCTCGCCACCAAGGCTTGCCTAAGTCCACGTTGTTGAGGTTCCACAAAGGAATGAGCTCACCACAAAGGTTTGCTTCTTTGCC
The DNA here is from genome assembly GCA_015847255.1 of Hyparrhenia diplandra. NCBI lineage: Eukaryota > Viridiplantae > Streptophyta > Magnoliopsida > Poales > Poaceae > Hyparrhenia > Hyparrhenia diplandra. Next base: position 101,777 of record JADLZK010000791.1, on the reverse strand, counting down.
TCATTCACAAGTCTAGGAACTAAATCCTAGAGATGTGGGGTGATGTATTAGATGCAAGAGGGTGTTACAAACCTCCCTAGACTGCCACACAAGTTGGCAAGCTCAAGGGCGATGCACTAGCCGGCTAGGAGCAAGCTCCAAGAGTAAAAAACCAAAACCGCCGGCAAAAGTGCGAACCAAGTGCTTCTAAGACGATGAAGATCGGTGGAGCTCCCTTCCAATCGAAGTTGGAGCCCTCACACTCAAGAATCGATGGTGGAATCGATGGATTTGCTTGAGGGAGTGAGGAGCTTTAATGGAGGAGTGAGAGCTGAGCACTTGGGACCTTTACGTCGAAATGAGCAGGGGTGGAAGAAAGGTTGCCGTTGGGGGTAGAAAGGGAAAGTATAAATACTCCCCTCCCAATGGTTATAAACCAAGCGGCACTGCCGCTTGGTCTGAGCGGCACTGCTGCATAGCGGCACCACCGCTCCACCTGAGTGGCACTGCCGCTCAGACTAAGTCAGCCAGGAAATAGAAAGAGTTGAACTGCTGACTTAGTTTGAAGCTGGAGGTTATGTGGTGTGAAAATGAGCACTTGATTGCACGCTTTGGCACAGTAATTCTAATCCGTTTTGATAGTACGGCGTGTCCTATACTCAAATTCAAAATGCAAAATGAATATAAACCTTCTCACTTGAAGTACCAGCTGTCAGTCGAATCAGGGTACACCTCTTTTAGGTTTGCAATGTCCTCTTTGCTTATTACCTGCTTGGCCACTCGATAAATCTCATTAGTCCTCTAATTAGATCGTCATCAACGCCAAAACCCACATTAGAGGTTGATTGCACTTACAGGGAAGGCTGCCTAAAGCTCTACGAAAACACCAACCCGTACGTGGTGGACTACAAAGACCTGACAGGGCTGTCACCCCTGGGGCTACCACAACTATCCGTAGGTTTGGGTGCAATCTCAGGTAACCAATAGCCTAGACACCATGTCTACACTATTAATTACTACTCTATCTACCTAGCATAACTAGAGCCCTCAATACGAGCGGAGATCCCATGCAATAACATAACAACTATACTAACCATATATGAAATACATGGAAGTAAATAGAAAAGATAAATATATGAATCTTAAGTCTTGTAGAGAGGATACAAAGACATACCATACTCTGAAGACATCTCCAGAACAGGAGCATAGCTCCACTCTCCTTTACTCTTGATTAGATCTAAGTTAGATCTAATCTAGTTCTAATTATATGTCTAATCTACTTCTAATTACATTGCTAATCTTCTTCTAATCTACATCTAATTCACTAATCCCAGAGAGAGGTTATCCTTTCATTGGGACACCTCTACAACTGAGAGTTAATGAATAGAATGAGAATAGAATGAGTTAGGGTTTCACCCTAGGGTCAGGGGGTCTTCTTATATAGGCTTTGGCGATGAACGATAGCCCTTGGATCAAACCGACCTTGGCAACGGTGTAGATACAACCTCAAAGTCGGTTACAAACCGACCTATGAAGATGGGCTGAATTGGGCTTTGTACCCTGGCAAGAAAAGGCCTGGCGGCCACTAGTCCCTTGTGGAATTATGAGTTCATATTTTGTGGGTGCGTCGGTCTCATCGATAGCTTCGTAATGACCGGTATTTTGCGGAAACGGAGTCCGTATGAGAAAGTTATGACCGTTTTAGTGAACTCTGCTCCGCAACCCGATATCTTTTTGATTCTCGACTCAATATTGCAAACAACATATCCGTTTCGATCGTATCGGCGAGCTCTTTGCAATGGTGCTATTTTGGAATATGTTTGTAACATGTGTATGCTTCATATGTCTTGCAAACTCTAGGCTTTTCCTGTTTAGTCCCTGAAAATATACAAATCACCAAAACTTGTGAAACTATGTTAGTCAAGCCCCTAGTCTATGTTGATATTCATTTTATGCCCTTATTTCATATTTAGTTGACTAGTAATATTATGCTATAACTGGTATCAATGAGTTCCCGAAGCTTACCCTTTGCTAGTCCCTAGCAAAGCCAAACTTAGCAATGGATCGGGAGTTGCTACAACGCTTTCACACCTCAAAAATACACATGCTTTCAAACAAAACTTCTCTCCAAATAAGAATAAAATTTTGATAACTTTTAACATACCCGTATTACCTTTAACCATGGAGCTTATAGCTTTTTTCTTGGGATCTTGGGTAATTGAAAGATAGAACAATTAAGTCCAGCACCATATCTCAAACTCTTTGTTCAACTGTCCTTCGGAGTTTTTGCAAGTTTTCAAATAAAACTCAAAGTTCGTAGTATGACTCTCTCAAGTCTCTCATTTGTAGTATTTGTGAATCCTCACTCGTGGCATTAATGTTGTGTTGCCTTTCTCTCATCATATGTATTATTTACGGCTAAGGCAAGTAGGACACTATGCTTTCTTCTCTCTCACCCTATATCTAAGGCTTATATATGGAGCTCATAGGTGGGAGAAAACTATATCTACTTACTAAGCATATATTGTAAGCTCAAGCAATGGATCCAAAGTTACAAATCACACTGATCAAGTGGTGCATGTGTATGGTGGATAGAATATATATATGATAAAGAATATAGTAGAGTGGATAGAATAGATGAGGAATATCTTACTTATGCTCCTTGAAGAATTATCTCCCTTTTGAATTTTTGTAGAGAATCTGGGGTTGTATTTTTTTTTTTTTTTTATTTTTTTTTTTTTTTAGAGAGGTGGGCTCTGGCCTTGTAGACTTTTGTCTTTTATTTCCTCTCTTTAAAGATGTGGGTTCTACTCACCCTCGGACACTTGTCCATTTTTTATCTTTATTTATTTCGGAGATGTGGGCTCTACTCCCCTCGAACACTTGTTCATTTTTCATCTCTTCTCTTTTTTTTAGGGAGGTAGGCTCTACTCGCCCGTAGGACACTTGTCCATTTTTCATCTCCCTTTCTCTCTTTTTTTTCTTTTTTTCTCTTTTTTTTATTTATTTTAGATACAACCCAAATCTCTTTTGTAATAACTTTTGAGAGATATATAAATAATGGAGCTTACGTAAGATATTGGCTAGCAATGTGTGAGTGAATGGGTGTAGGAAATATTTTTGGTTGTTCTCTCCTAGGGTAGGAATAGAACATTTTTAATGGATATTTGGTGGATGCTTTGTGGATGCGTACTTCTAGAGTAGAAGTAGCATAAATGCAAGTGGATAGAGTGGAGTGGAGTAGAGTGTGCATGATCAAGTATGACAAGTTTCTAAGGGTCGACAAAGATTGAACAAACTCAATGCAAAGCAAGCAGCCCTATATATATGTCAAAAGGTTTTCCTAATCTAGAGAGCATGTATATATGGTTGTGGTAGGAGGTTCAACACTCTTGTCACACAGAACTTATCATATGCACTTTAATTTTCAAAAGATAAATCTCCAAAAATCTAGTATCACTAGGAGCAAGATAAATAGCAAAATTCGGACTCTCATATATCATATCCGTCAATCACCTAAACTTTAGAGCAAGCATTTGCTACCCACAGGTTTAAGGTTACGAGCAAAACTCAAGTCAAAGCAATTGCATTAAAAGCTTGAGAGAAATTAAGCTTGAAAAGTAGGTACTTGAAAGAAATTACGATGGAGCAACTATTCATCATCTCCAAGTCTAGAGATTATCTTCAGAGTTTATTTTATTCTCACACTCTAATTAAGACTCTTTAATAAAAAACTAGATAGACTCTTTTTATTTTGTTTCCATAATTATGCATCTTTTTATATCTTTCTAATCAAGCAAACAAAACTAGCTAAAATTAAATAAGGTAAGGGGATACTTATCGGATACATGGGGTTGCACTCCCCAAAATTTGGATGTTGACATAGTCTTCAATGTTCTTGATGATTGGAAGTAGAGATAGATAGTGACAAGTGGTGATTGATCTTCTTTTTACGCTGGACACCATGTGTGTCTTGTCTCTCTTCCTTGAGATCCTGCTGAACTCAAATAGACAACAAAGCTAGTGGAACTTGATTAAGCATTAGGGGTTAGCCACATTGCTTTTGTCTCGCTGGAAATCTTTCAAACAAGATTAATATTTTTTGATTTTCTATGCAAAATGACAACGCATGCATATTTATTTTATTTTTATGCCACCACAAGAAATATCATTGTGGGTTGTTACACACCACAAAAATTACTCACATGGGGCTTAGAGTTTTTCAATGTATATGCAACAAACAAATATTTATTTTTCTTTTCTAATGCAATGCTAGTGTTGTAATGTAAATATGCTAAAGAAAAAAATGATTATGCAATGCAAGAAAATAAATATGGATAACTACCGATCTTACCTTTTCTACGAGGGTTCGATGTTTTAAGTCCTCTCGAACGAGACTTCTTACCTTGTCGTTTCCTTGAGCGTATTACGATCTTGACGGTTGTGCTCCTTAAGATGGTGAAGGACAACGCCACCCTTGTTTTGTTTGGTCCTATGAGTTGTAGTGAAGCATTGATGTAGGCAAAGCGTCTTGTTTAGTGTGCATGTTTGTAAGACATTCACTTGTTGAATTTTAGAGAGACTAATAGGCTTCACCACCTTTTTGCTCAAAGTGTGTCCTGCTTGCAAAATCATGGTAGAGATCAAGTGCACGGGCTCATTTGGTGGGAAAACACCAACGAGAACCAAAACTTCATCCGTTCTTCTCTAACCATAGGCACATCAAACAAGATAGAGTTGATTTATTATATACTTTTCTTAAACCTATCTTGGGTGACAAGATCAGAAGATTGAGCATGATTGTTTGTGATTAAAACATTCGACAGACCAAATCAAGCTTATTGACTCTTGGAGGGTTTTCTTATCTAAACACCAAAGGCATGATTATGATTATGTTCTTCCAAAACAAGGTAAGCAACATTACGGCTTGATTAGGACCATGAGTGTTGACATTTACTTAGCGTCGTCACTAGAAATAGATATAGAACCTATCTCCACCACGCCGCTAGAAATGCGTGAGGTATATCTTATGTCCATTGGTGATTCCGCAAGCGCCTGAGTATACCATTGTAGCACTTCACCCGGGAGTATTCCAAGGTATCGTTATTTATATTTAGCCCAAGGGAAGCAACAGCTAGAAAAGGTTAATGTGGGAGAGATAGATCCTTAAGTTCACCTCAATATAGTACCCGACCAATGTGTCGGATAAACGAATATGATAGGAAGGGTTGGATAGAAGTTGGTGGAGTGATACAATTTAGGCAATTAAAGATAACTAGTAAGGTATAGCTAGGTGGGAGGACAACGAGTGAGTATAAGACTCCTATGACTCTAACTTTACTTTAGTGATATGTATCTAGACACAAAAGATGAGACAACTAGTTGTGGTTTACACGAACCTGAATGCTAGGCAAGAGGTGAGATACGGTGAATTCAATCACCACTACCCCAACTACTATGTTACTTTGGAGCCTTACCTTTTAGTAACTTGTTTAAACATGTAGTGGTTTATACGAGAGACCGGAAGGGTCGTCACTACCTCACCGGCTACCACGATCCATCCGTGCAACAAGCGATAACCACGGGTAAGATCGAAGTCTAAGCACCACGCTTATACTTCCTCTTACTACTCTAGATGGTAGCTACACGGATCAACTAGAGCACCCTATGACAGGCGATGATCGCATCCAAACGAGGATTCAACTAAGAACTGACTAAACCACAAACTAAGTGTAGAAACACCTATTTGTGAGACTTATATCACTACAACTATAGTCTAGATAACTAGAACAAAGTTGCACTAAGTAAATACTTGAATAAGTAGATACTTGAATAAAGTAAAGAAAGGACTATATATTATAAAAAGTAGAGATCCAAATACAAGAGAAAAGATAACTAGAGCTTTACCGGACTCACGAGGACCAAGCTCAGGAATCCGGCGCAACTTTCGACTCAACTCTAACTCCCACACTAGACTGTCCTACTACACTCTCTTGGAGCTTTGCCTTTACAACTTCTCCATACTCCACTCCACTCTCTAAATGAGAGGGGGAACGGGTATTTATAGCCCAAGGTGGAGTAGGGGCTACTCCAAATAGCCATGTCATCGATCCGCGTGATCCCACCTCGTAACCCTTGGATAAACCGCCTTAGGATCAACGGGCGGATGAAATAATCACGTGGACAATGTGGTAGGCGTGGGGGGTCGGTGGTCAAATGGGCCATGGTCGGCCGACCATGGTCCATGACTGTGGGCCACCCTCGGTCTTCGGACATGTTGGCCCCCACTTGTCGGTTTACGTGTCTTGAGTCCGTAACTTGTCGTGACATCTTTTTGTACCCACACGATCCAAGGGGCGTCTTGACCGACTAATCGTGCCTTCTCTTGGTTTCCCATGGATTGGTGACGTGGCAAGTCACGTGGGGAGGGTTTGGGCCAATGGCCTATGGTCGGCCGATGCAGTCCATTGGGCCTTGACCTTCCCCGCCCCTTCTAGAAGCTGTCCCCACATGTCGATGTCTCCGGGATGAAATGGCCCTTGGTCGGCCGATGCTCATCTTGTGGCCAAATGACTTCGATTTTGTGTGGCGGCATCATAGGACATTGTGATCATGATGGTGATGGTATTTTGCCCACTTTCCATACTTGGGTCACCGACCGATGACGACTCACGTGTTATTCCTCGGATTTCCTCCAAATTCATATCTACATAAAAATAATGACATCTACATGTGGAACTAGGTTATTAGATAAACTATGTTCATGAAATGTTGTTCTTCCTTTCCAAATAGGGATATTGACGGTGTTTTGATGGTGTAAATTAAGGGTGTTTTCACCGTCAACAAGATCCCCAAGCTTAACCTTTGTTAGTTCGAACAAAGAATTAAAACTTAGTTTCGGTGGATCGGGAGTTACTACTATGCTTCATATTTAAACAAGACTATGTACACAACAAAAATTTCCTTGAAGTGGAAAACTCTAGCAATGTTAAAAACTCACCCTTATTACCTTAGTCCTTCATGGGGCATATGGCTTCTTTCTTTGTCTTTAGTAATAAGAGATAGACCACCTTAAGTTTGAGCACTAGTTTTCTCATTCCTCACTAGTTTCATGTTGGAGTGTTTTTGCAATATTTTCAAAAGAAAAACTTAATGTTCCTCAAATGGTGCTCTCATGGTCACTCAAGTGGTGATTGGTTTCCTCACCAAGGCATATGCAATATTGCCTTCTTTTCCTACAGACTAAATGGCTTATGTGGAGCTTGGGTAGGGATAAAGTATGCTATACTTACCTTGTGTATGTTGCAATGTCGAGCTTGGATCCAAGGAGAGAAGTGTCATGCTCTAAGATCAAGATGTGCATGTGTGTGGAAAAAAATGATGTACAATACTCCTTTATTTGATTTGTCTCTCTTCCTACTTAGCATTGTGAGACATTTTTTTTTTTTTTTTTTAGAGATGTGGGTTCTACTCACCCTCGGACACATGTCCATTTTTCATCTCTCATTTTTTTTTTTACTATGTATAGCCAATGTCTCTTTTGCTAAAAACATAACTAGAGAGAGGTCATAAATATAAAAGCATGGAGTATATTTATTTGGTGAAAAAGGATGGATGGCATGTTATTGCGTGCTTCCAATGTAGAAGCGAAATATGTATGGTGGCATGGATGTGCACTTGATCTAATGAGCATGATAAGATTCTCTACAAGGGTCAACAAGGCTTGACAAAGCTCAATACTAAAGCAAGTAGCGTATGTCGAAGGTTTATATTATGAAATGAGTATGGCTTTGGTAGGAATTTTCACCATAGAGGAAACATCAAGTGTTTTATTGTTTTAAGAAATAAAGACACCAACAATCTTCTTTGTTTGGAACAAAAATATAGCAACTCTCATCTTAGGATGGATCATATCTCAAAATGACTTGAGACTTAGTTGAAAGCACTTGCAACCCACACAAGTTTTAGGTTCGAATTGGTTTTCATGTGAGCCGAGTAATCCATACTTAGAGAAATGTCAAGTTGTATACTAAGTACTAAAGAGATATTTAGCGAGTAATTTATTCATTCATTCATGATGCATATATATATGTGAACGGAATCTTGGGCATATTTATTTATTTATTTATTTATTTATTTATTAGGGAGATAGAGTGAACAAAATTAAAAAGGAAAGATAGAATACTTACCTTGGTAGGGGAGGGAGCCTCCCCAAGCTTAGCTTCGCTTTGGTGATGGAAATGATTCTCCGTAACAAAAGAGAAAGAAGCAAAGCTTGCCGGACTACTAAATAATATATATTTTTATTATTCTATTTATTATTATTATTATTACTTTTATTATTATTATTATTATTATTATTATTATTATTATTATTATTTTAATTATTATTATTATTATTTTATTTATCTTATACTTGAGGTGAACTTATTTGTGAACCTTGTGAAGAGGAGGAGGTCTAAGTTCATCATTTTGTGGAGGGATTCTCATGAACTTTGAACTAAAGATGGAGGGGTGAAAAAAGTAGTGATGTGTCGCCTTGGGTCCCACAAGGGTAGGTCGGCCGACCTACCTTGTGTCCCAAATGATGGTGGCATTCCATTGGTGTTCGTCAAGATGCCCCGCACATGTATTCGGAAAATATGGATGTGAGGTGACACCAAGGGTTGGTCGGCCGACCAACCAAATTGGTCACCAAAGAAAGTTGGCTAGTGCAAATTGCATCATATGTTGTGTAGAAGTGTTTGGTGAAGGAGATGGTGGCATAGGCTTCTAAACCTTGGTCGGCCGACCAAGGGTTGGATGCCCCTGGAGAAGGTTTTTTTGGATTCATGCTGTGGATGTCATGGTGATGTATCTGGAAATGATTGGGGAGTGAAATGGCCAAAAAGAGTGGTCGGCCGATTCCCCAAGCTAGGATCTTAGCAATCTTTTTGCATGAACATGTTTCCGAGTGTAATAATGGTGAGAAGATGTGGTGGATGTGTGATATGGGTAGATGGGGAGGTCGGGCAACCTCGCCGAAAAACCGCATAGTGCCACAAAGGTTCATGAAGTATTGTTCTCAAGTTTTTATTATGCAAAGTGAATATTATTTTCGATTGAAGATTGAAACATGCAAAGATATAAAACAAACTATCCTAAATGCAATGGGAAAAGGGAAATATGAGATAACTACCAATTTACCTTTTGGCAAGGGCTCCATGTTTTAAGTCCGTAGAGCGGGACTTCTCCTCTCTGTTCATTCTTCAAAGTTCTTCGGTTGGTGGATGACTTTCTGGAGGGATTGGTTCTTCCTCCTTATCTTCCACTTCTTCATTTATGCTTTTGGTTTCTTCTTCCTCGATGCTCTCAAATTGTTTCTTCTTTGCAAAAGACGACGCGTCTTCTTGACCTGTTCTTCTTGGATTGTGGATATTCATTATAACTATTGAAGTAACAGCGTACCTTTTCGATTGGGGAAGTTGAAATGGATTTCTCCCCGTATGAATGTAGATGATCGCCGAGTGGTGTTTAGGAACGGTCTTCCAAAATGCAGTGGTGGGTCCCGTTCTTCTTCTCCCATATCTAGGACTAAGAAGTCGGTCGGGACGTATTGGTCATGAATCTTCACCGGTACATCTTTTGCTATTCCTTCGGGGAATCGGTACGATTGATCCACCATCCGCAGCTGCACATATGTAGGATGCAAAGGAAGTTTATCGAATATGAAGTCATAAGTCACCTTTGCCATTAGGTTGACGTCGGATCCTGTGTCGCGAGAATGCTTTACGGTAGTATAATTGATTGATTGAGCATGTTATTGTTGGTACTCCTGGATCTTCCCTCTTGGTGATCATTGGTGATTTGAGTAAGTGGTCATACTCCGTTCTCCACGAGTTGATCATCCGTGCTTCCGTTGGATCCGGTGATGAGGACTCGGATGGTTGCACCTTCTTCCGTCGCCGCTTTTTGTTCGGACCTTGAGGGTGACAAAGATTCGGTGGACTCATATGAATTGGGAGTTCTCCACCCATTGTTTTGTGGCCTTCTCTTTGGGTGGTCTGCCTTAACCTTGTTGCTTGGTGTAACCATTGAAAGCAAATTTTACCTTTCTTCCTTCAACATGGAAGTGAATCGCGCCGCACGATACGTAGATGCATGCATTGGTCGTGTTGAGAAAGGGTCTTCCCGAATTAGAGGTACATCCTCGTCGGCTCCCATGTCTAGAATGATGAAATCACCGGGACATATTCATCTTGGATTTTCACCAAGATGTCTCTTGCGAGTCCTTCGGGAATCGGATTGTTTGGTCCGCCATCCGCAATCGAACAAGTGTAGGGTACAAGGGTCCACATAATAAGTTATCATAAGTTACCTTGGACATGATGTTAACACTTGACCCAAGGTCGCGAGAAGGCATTGTGAAAGACTTGTGGTCCAATAGAGCACTTGATCGTTGGGCGACTGGGTCTCCCTTCTTGATGACGAACGGAGGATCAAGGAGATAGCCGTAGTTGGATCGGAGCGGAGGCTTACCAAACCTTGTGTTTACCAAACTAACATTTTCGGTAGGATCCTCCTGGTTTCCCGGGAATCTTACCTTGCTCATAAGATGGCACAAATGGCCGCTAATCGAAGCTAGTTGGGTTTCCAAAGATTTTATTAAAGCTCAACTGATTTTTAATAGCGGAATTAAAGTTTTCCATCTTAGCATTAAGGTTTTCAAGGGCCTTATCATTGGCAAAAAGCTTCTTATTAATGCTATCATTGATTTTTTGCTTGACCATAGATAAGATCTTTCATGGATGGTTGGTTATTATAATTATTATTGAAATTATTAGACGAACCATTACCTCCATTACCTTGATAGAAGGGGCGTGGATTCCATCCATTTTGCCGAGGGCGATATCCATTGTTGTTATTATTGTTGATGAAGCTCACGTCTTACGTAGTTTTCGGGCGCTTATTCCCCGAGTGATCTTCACTACCACATACTTAGCACCATGGATCACCTGCGATGGCATGGACGAGGGACATAGTGTTGGACGGTCTCCTTGTCCTTAGCACGCTCATCCATCTTCTTCATCGGGAGGTCCATCTTAGGCGAGAGCATGTCCACTTCATGGACAAGTGTGCATGCCCTTCTTCTTTGTTTGGAGACGTTCATCATTCCAAACTTGGTTGGTCACCATCTTCTCAATGAGTTCCTTGGCTTCCTTCACCTTAAGTGAAAAGAAGGCTCCTCTCGCGGCGACATCAAGGTGACTACGGGCTATAGGAGTGAGCCCATGATAGAAACCTTGAATCGGGAGCCATTCTTCAATCCCATGATGAGGATAGAGCCGAATGTACTCTTGGAGACGTTCGTGCTTCGGGAATGGTTTCATCATGCACTTTGTTGTTGGAAGCTTGAGATCTTTCCTCGAAGGGCATTGGTTTTGCCCATAGGGGAAGAACTTCTTGAGGAATGCGTTGGCGCAATTCTCCCGTGTTGGTGACATCACGGTTGGCATAGAACCCTTTGCCGCCTTCCCGAGCAGCGAGAACGGGGAAGAGGCGAAGGCGAATAACATCGATGTCACATTCTTCATCGTGAAGGTGCCACACACCTCTAGGAAGTCTTTGAAGGTGCGCATTGGCATCCTCATGGGGCTTCCCACAGAATGGATTTGCTTGCACCATGTTGATCGGCGCGGGGTACGAGCCATAACCTTTGGTGGTGATGGTAGCGATTCGGGTCTTCCTTCCTTGAGTGGATTTGACTCACGAAATCGAAGGCCGGGGAGGAACCGAACGTCCTCTAGGGCTCCTTCCGAATTCTCTCGGGATTATCAACAAAGTTGCTCGGTAGGTTGAATCCACTCATGCAATGCCCGTCTTTCACGATAAAGAGAAACACGGGCAAGGGTAAACCCTAACACTAGCTGGTTACTAAATTGATGATGACTTCCGGATTCAATCTCAATTAATCTTTTTCTAGGCGTATGCTTCCCAACAACGGCGCCCGAAATGCTTGTTGACATTTACTTAGCGTCGTCACTAGAAATAGATATAGAACCTATCTCCCGACCACGCCGCTAGAAATGCGTGAGGTATATCTTATGTCTGTTGGTGATTCCGCAGCGCCGAGTATATACCATTGTAGCACTTCACCCGGGAGTATTCCAGGTATCGTTATTTATATTTAGCCCAAGGGAAGCAACAGCTAGAAAAGGTTAATGTGGGAGAGATAGATCCTTAAGTTCACCTCAATATAGTACCCGACCAATGTGTCGTAAAACGAATATGATAGGAAGGGTTGGATAGAAGTTGGTGGAGTGATACAATTTAGGCAATTAAAGATAACTAGTAAGGTATAGCTAGGTGGGAGGACAACGAGTGAGTATAAGACTCCTATGACTCTAACTTTTACTTTAGTGATATGTATCTAGACACAAAAATGAGACAACTAGTTGTGGTTTACCTAACCTGAATGCTAGGCAAAGGGTGAGATACGGTGAATTCAATCACCACTACCCCAGCTACTATGTTACCGAGCCTTACCTTTTAGTAACTTGTTTAAACATGTGGTGGTTTATACAGAGACCGTAAGGGCTGTCACTACCTCACGGCTACCACGATCCATCCGTGCAACAAATGTTTATAACCACGTAAGATCGAGTCTAAGCACCACGCTTATACTTCCTCTTACTACTCTAGATGGTAGCTACACGATCAACTAGAGCACCCTATGACAAAGCGATGATCGCATCCAAACGAGGATTCAACTAAGAACCGGACTAAACCACAAACTAAGTGTAGAAACACCTATTTGTGAGACTTATATCACTACAACTATAGTCTAGATAACTAGAACAAAGTTGCACTAAGTAAATACTGAATAAGTAGATACTTGAATAAAGTAAAGAAAGGACTATATATTATAAAGTAGAGATCCAAATACAAGAGAAAAGATAACTAGAGCTTTACCGGACTCCTCGAGGACCGGCTCGGAATCCCGAAAGCGCGGCTCGACTCAACTCTAACTCCTAGACTCGTCCTACTACACTCTCTTGGAGCTTTGCCTTTACAACTTCTCCACACTCCACTCCACTCTCTAAATGAGAGGGGGAAGGGGGTATTTATAGCCCAAGGTGGAGTAGGGGCTACCCCGGCGCCATGTCATCGATCCGCGTGATCCCACCTCGAACCCTTGGATAAACCGCCTTAGGATCAACGGCCGGATGAAATAATCACGTGGACAATGTGGTAGGCGTGGGGGCGTCGGTGGTCAAATGGGCCATGGTCGGCCGACCATGGTCCATGACCTGTGGGCCACCCTCAGTCTTTGGACATGTTGGCCCCACCGCCGGTTTACGTGTCTTGAGTCCGAACTTGTCGTGACATCTGCTTTTGTACCCACACGATCCAAGGGGCGTCTTGACCGACCAATCGGTGCCTTCTCTTGGTTTCCCATGGATTGGTGACGTGGCAAGTCACGTGGGGAGGGTTTGGGCCAATGGCCTATGGTCGGCCGATGCAGGTCCATTGGGCCTTGACCTTCCCGACCCTTCTAGAAGCTGTCCCCACATGTCGATGTCTCGGGATGAAATGGCCCTTGGTCGGCCGATGCTCATCTTGTGGCCAAATGACTTCAGATTTTGTGTGGCAAAGCATCATAGGACATTGTGATCATGATGGTGATGGTATTTTGCCCACTTTCCATACTTGGGTCACCGACCGATGACGACTCTCACGTGTTATTCCGCCGATTTCCTCCGAATTCATATCCGCATAAAAATAATGACATCTACATGTGGAACTAGGTTATTAGATAAACTATGTTCATGAAATATTGTTCTTCCTTTCCAAATAGGGATATTGACGGTGTTTTGATGGTGTAAATTAAGGGTGTTTTCACCGTCCAACAATGAGATCAAGAGAATGGTAGTAGGAACAACTAAAGAAACAAAACATGTTGAGCTAAAGAAGTTGGATCAGGCAAGGTTGTTACTCTAACATGTTTTATTCTTTATTTATGAACAAGTCATACTTTAGGAAAAGCTTATTTATAGACAACTTACCTCAAGATGTTACCTTAATTGTTGGAGCATGACAAGCACCATAACACCTCGTGGTGAATCTTTCCATCTCGCTTGAGGGTTTCCTTATTTGGCCTCTTGTGTATCCCCTTTCTCTTCACTTGTCTCCTTTTATTGCATCGTCTTTTCTTTCTTGTCATTAAATTGTGCTTAAACCTTTTGCTCCTCCCATGATTTTATTCCTGTAATATTAGTTGACAACATATACCCAAGGAATACAAGTAATTGTAAACAAGGGTAGAACCGTCATGAAGCTCAAGGTTGCTTTTATGCCACAAGAAGTTTTGATTGGATATTTTATATGCTCACCATTACTTTCTCTCTAGTTGGTAATTTTATGATATCTTAAGTTTGATTTTTATGCATGACATCAATTAACCATTCAAACTTTAGAGAGATAAAGTAATTGTGAGTAAAGGGATTGCAAACCAAAGATGTCGAGTGACGGGAGTTTGAGTAGAGGAGGAGTAATGTCCGATGATCTTTAGAGGAGTCGACCTTCCTCCCCCATGCTCGAGCCTTCCCTGTCACTCGACACTTTAATTGTGAATGCTAAACCATCCCTAGTCGTGTGTTGCAATCACCATGTCCTTAGACGTTGTTCATCCTTTGTTCCCGCAAGTTTAGTGACCAAAAATACCCGAAGGAAACTTGTCCTAGGAACATGTTACTTTTACCATGAGCCATCATGTGCTTAGATATATATTATTTTTTTTTCTTTAGAACATAAGACAAAAGTTGGATACAAATATGTGATTTAAATTTACTTACCTCTTTGATGTTCTTATGGCCCTGTTGCTTTGTCCATCCACTTCCTTCGAAAGTGAGAGCTTCATTTAGATCGTGTTGTATGACACTCTTCTTCATTGAATAGACATAGCACGGACTCTTTTTCTCGCAAAGTATTAGTGGACACATACCCGAGGGAATATACAACATGGTTGAAACAGGGGGTTGTTATCCAAAAGTTCATAAGATTTTATCTATGCTAGCAAAAAGACGGTTCTTTGATTATTCTTAGCATAGATTTTATTTCTCATGCCTTATAGCAAACTTTATTTATATATGATCGCACTCGGCATGTGGATCAAGGCAAAGATAACTTGTAGCAAAAGACAGAATGAATAATATTTGATACTTACAGTTCTTCCATCAATGATGAATGAACCGTGTCTTTTGCACAAGGTTGGAGTTTTTCATATGCCTTGCTTCATCTCGATCTCTTGACTTTCCCGATTCGGATTTGAGAGTTTTTAAGGGGGTTAGTCCAACACAATATCCAATGTCTACGCAAGCAATTCTTAGTTCAATAACCAAACTAGACTCCATGTCTAATTCAATTAAGGAAGGCATTTTAACCTAAGCACCATGCTTAATTTAAAAAGCCTTTGGAATCACTCTTAAGTAGTATTTCCAAACCAAAATATACTATAGCAAACAAAGGTAGCATCAAAGCACTAGAGATTTACTCAAATAGAGATGAAAGAGCATGATCAAGGTGAGGATTTTTTTTTTTTTTTTTATAGAGATGCAAACTATATGGATGTATGCAAGAACTAAACGTGCAATGGATCTACTTTAAGAAAACATAAACTAAGTGGAGTGAATGCATGAGTTGATCAAGTAAACATGCAATGCAATGCAAGAAATTAAATGATAACTACTCAATAAGTTTAGAGTCCATGAGCCGGACTATCTCACCTTTATTGATCATACTTACCATGAGGTGCAGCTTCTATGTACGTCACTTGAGATGTGTTCATTGAATTCTTGTGACGGCGACTTCTTCTTCAATCTATACATGGTTAGAATAATATTTATATAAATGCATACATACCTTTGAGATGGCAGGATTCCATACTTGATGAATCTTGAAAGTTCGGGCACCACGGGTTCTTCAATCTTTCCTTTTTTTTTTTTCTCGTGGAATCTTGTCGGAAGGTCGCAACGACATCTTTTGTCCCGTCTATTCCACAACTCAACAGAACAAGGGTAATCCTACTAAAGCTAATGATACACTAAATCAACAGACATCATGATCATTATTAGAATCTTTAGACCAATTGCTTCCCTTAAGAACGCCAAAAAGCTTGTTGGCATTTGTTAAGTGCTAAAAGAATATGAAGGATTCTGCAGCGCCGCAGAAACACCTACCATTGTAGCTTTTCCCTAGGATGAGTATTCTAGAGTATCGTATCCACAGGGAAGCTTTGGCTAGAGAATCTAATAAGTCACAATCATACATCTACTAACTTAGCAAACCACTAGACTATAGTGAGGGGGTAATTGTTAAAGGATAATTAATATCAAAGCATAAAATAATAAGCTACCAAAAATGTCAAAGAATAATTAAACTAATCAAGAGGTCAAAGAGAGAGATTAAGGTTCCTGGATACTTCTCTATTACTTAGGTTCTATGATAGCAATTATACTAATGCACTTTGGAGTAGCAGTACCTTTCCGGTTCTCGAATAGACTGGGAAGAAGTAACCGGGGGAAGGCTGCCTAAAGCTCTACGAAAACACCAACCCGTACGTGGTGGACTACAAAGACCTGACAGGGCTGTCACCCCTGGGGCTACCACAACTATCCGTAGGTTTAGGCGCAATCTAAGGTAACCAATAGCCTAGACACCATGTTTACACTATTAATTACTACTCTAGCTACCTAGCATAACTAGAGCCCTCAATACGAGTGGAGATCCCATGCAATAACATAACAACTATACTAACCATATATGAAATACATGGAAGTAAATAGAAAAGATAAATATATGAATCTTAAGTCTTGTAGAGAAGATACAAAGACATACCATACTCAAGACATCTCGAAACAGGGGAGCATAGCTCCACTCTCCTTTACTCTTGATTAGATCTAAGTTAGATCTAATCTAGTTCTAATTATATGTCTAATCTACTTCTAATTACATTGCTAATCTTCTTCTAATCTACATCTAATTCACTAATCCCAGAGAGAGGTTATCCTTACATTGGGACACCTCTACAACTGAGAGTTAATGAATAGAATGAGAATAGAATGAGTTAGGGTTTCACCCTGGGGTCAGGGGGTCTTCTTATATAGGCTTTGGCGATGAACGATAGCCCTTGGATCAAACCGACCTTGGCAACGGTGTAGATACAACCTCAAAGTCGGTTACAAACCGACCTACGAAAGATGGGCTGAATTGGGCTTAGTACCACGGGCGGCCGGCGAGAAAAGGCCTGGCGGCCACCAGTCCCTTGTGGAATTATGAGTTCACATTTTGTGGGTGCGTCGGTCTCGTCGATAGCTTCGTAATGACCGGTATTTTGCAGGAAACGGAGTCTGTATGAGAAAGTTATGACCGTTTTAGTGAACTCTGCTCCGCAACTGATATCTTTTGATTCTGGACTCTGAATATAGCAAACAATATATCCGTTTCGATCGTCTCGGCGAGCTCTTTGCAATGGTGCTATCTTGGAATATGTTTGTAACATGTGTATGCTTCATATGTCTTGCAAACTCTAGGCTTTTCCTGTTTAGTCCCTGAAAATATACAAATCACCAAAACTTGTGGAACTATGTTAGTCAAGCCCCTAGTCTATGTTGATATTCATTTTATGCCCTTATTTCATATTTAGTTGACTAGTAATATTATGGTATAACAGGTGTCAACACCCACGCTGACGAACGGGGCCCCAGGGTTGAGAAAAGCGGTCGCGCCCGCTTAGCCGCCTAAGGAAAAAAGGGGAGAGCCCTGCCGCCACCTTCACTGCAGGCCGCGCGAGCTTCCGGCGGCCCGCTCGGGCAGCAGCACGGCAGGATGCGGTGCGTGAGCTCTAGCGGCGGCTAGGGTTCGGAGGACCGCTCGGTCACCCACGTGGAGGCGACGCGAGAGGATACCGTGCATTTGATCCTCGGAACTGTAGCTTTTGTTGAAGCCATTCATGGGGTTTTGACACACAGCTTTCAGCTGAGTGTTCAGAAAGACTGTCTTAGTTGGAGAATAATGTCTGGGAAATTCCAATTACTAGTAGGTTTTGACACCCAGCTCCACAGCAGTCAGCATTCGCAGCAAGATTGCATGATAGTTGTGTCGACAATTCTGAAACTTGGCATGTGCAATCAGGTCCTATAGATATAGCCGGCCTAGAATCAAAAGGCCTTTTATTTATTTCACTCTTTGTTGGAACAATCGAATTAAAAAAGTATGGAGATTTGGCAAACATGAAAAAGTAGTAGTCGATATCTTGATGAAATCTGCAGTGCGGCATGGATGCATGCATGTCAGCCTGCTGTGGCGTGTGTATGAAACTGTGTTGAATTCTCAACTTTGGCATGTGCACTCATCAGCACTGGTGCAAAAAAAAGCCTTGCACTCTTTGTTGCAACACGCTCTACGGCACGCCTGGGTACAAATCATGCCCACCGAGACGACCGGGATATACCGCGGCGATTACGGTGAGCGCCTTGGTTGTCCAACAAGACGTGCAGGCGTGATCGCCGGCGCCTCCTCGGGACCGCTGCACCGGCCCTCGCACGTGGACTCCTTCATCTACCCGGGCTTCGACGCCACGATGACGACGCAGGGACCCTCGTGGTGGGCATCAACCACTCTGCCCTCATGCCGTCCTCCTTCAACACCACAAAACTGTAAATATGAGATTGAAAGAAAAAAAAAAAAGAAAAAGGCAGCAACTAGGGTTTCTGTGCACCCGAGCGGGCACGGAGCGGAGGGACGAGATAGCGCAGATGGGCAACTGCCGGGCGGCCACTTGCGGTGGTCCGGTCGATTCGCCATGGGGCAGCCGGGAGTGCCTCGCCGGTGAGGCTGCGGCGCTGGCCGCCCGACGCCCGTCCACGCCATGGGAGATGAGGAGGACGTGGACAAGGAAGGCCGCCGCCGCCCGACCTCTTGCCCGTTCTTTGCCTCGACGAGGCGCCATCGCCGACGACGGCACGACACCCGCTACGGTTTTGGTGAGCTACGTGCCGTCGCCACCCACCTCGTTCTACCTAGTGGGGAAGGAGGAGGAGGAGGAGGAGGAGGAGGAGGAGGCGAATCAGCGGAGGAGATGGCCGAGGAGGAGAAGGACAGTCACCGCGGGCGCACGGAGGCGGTGGTGCCCGGCACCGCCGGCCGTTGTCGCGACGGGAGAGAGCGAGGGAGAGGATGAGAGAGATGCGTTCTTTTTTAGAAGCGGGGTGGAAGCCGGGAAGCTAAGTATATATTGTGTTGGCTGGCTTCGGACGATAATCGGCCGGTAGCACAAGCGTGAAGCCGCCTTCGTGAGGATCTGCAGAATCGGAAGCCGTTGGAGTGAATCGTGGCCGTTGATGCGAGGATCGGGCGATGGTGAACATTTTTGGGTGACGTGGATAGCTGTTCTAGCCAGGAACGCAGGTTCTATCGTTTTAATAATAACACAACCACTACCGTAATCCCGAGTTGCCTTGGCGGCCGGGAATTTCCTTGAGTGTCAAAAATCAAACCGCCAAGGAAAGGGTAGTTTCCTTGGCGGTGCTACTCTGCACTCAAGGAAATATATATCCTTGGCGGTTTAAGTAAACCGCCAAGGAATATGGGAGTTTCCTTGGCGGTTTCAAGTAACCTCCAAGCAAATAACTCATTTCCTTGACTATAATTATAAACAAATCAAGGAAACTACTATTTTCTTGGGTGTTATTAATAGCCGCCAAGGAAAATATCTATTTTCTTGGGTGTTATTCTAAACCGTCAAGTAAATTAGAATTTCCTTGGGGGTCATTGAATTTTCTTGGAGGTTAGCACAAAAGGAAATGCTTAAAAGCATTTTAGGTGTCTCCTACTAAAAAAAATTAATAATATCTTAATGGTGTCTCAGAAATCCTAAAATTTGGCATGAGATCATAATATGGTTGTACTACCTTGGCATAAAATTTTCAAATCATATTAGCGACGTTGAGCTATACATTATTCACACATGGTTTGAAAATTTTCTCCGTGCCGCATGCGACCAAATATGGTGAATTACACTTTGAAAACACAATATTTTTGCACGGGCCTCGACAAAGTTTTGCCTCCTAGGGAACAAGAGACCTTACGGCAAAGTTTAGCACCATTTCAGGTCTTTTCAGGGGGTGGTCGCAGTTCAACGTATAATTACTGGGAGAAGTCGCGCAGTAATTAAAATAATCGAGAGAAAATTACCAAACTAGTTTAGAAAAATCTCAAACTTGACGATTCCTTCACATAGGCCATCTAGAAGCCTCAAGAAAAGTTTGAGGCCGATAGCACACTCGCAAAACGCACATGTCACACAACCATGAGAAACCTAAGTGTATGGACGGGGTTCGGTGAAAGGTTCCATATACCATTGTGAAGCACGTCTGCTCCGCCTATGTCCAAATTGTCTCGAGACTTTGTATGGATGTATCATCAGACTTTGTAATTGTAATAATGGATACATTCTTATCATGTCTGTTATGTATTAATAAAATGTATATATATATGCATGTGTCACTTGAGTTTAATGCCTAGAATCTTTGAATTTAGTTATTATTGCACTATTTTTTGTTGTTGTTAGTGTGCATTTCCTTGAGAGCTAGCAGTCAAGGAAATCACTATTACCTTGGCGGTCAATAGCACTCAAGGAAATTATAATTTTCCTGGGGGTCATGGGCAACCAAGGAAATGACTATTACCTTGGCTGTTTATCCTTGGAGGTTGTTTGCCCTCAAGGAAAGCAATTTCCTTGACGGTCGTAACATTTCCTTGGACGCTTTGGCAAGTTAAGTCAGGTCGTAGTTTCCTTGGCGGCTAGCCTTCAAGGTAATCATCCTCGAGTGTTGAAACCGTCAAGGAAATTAATTTCCCTTACCCTCTATTCTTGATTGTGTTTGTTTGACGGTTTATGGTCAAGGATCATTTCGGTTTTTCCTCCTTTCCTTGGCGGTTTTCGGCCCTCAAGGTAATTCAGGATTCTGGTAGTGAACAACTGAATGTCCGCATTCACAGAGGGGTGGGTTTTCAAGCCTTTTAAGGTGGCCACATTCTCCTCCGTCATTTGTGTTGGATTTGAGGGTTGTCGTACAGATTTTAGGCCGGTGTCCTTGTCGGTCCGTTGGGTGTTCGGGGTTTCGGTTTTCTGCAGCCGGGTCGGTATAAAATGGCAGCATCCCGTTCTGAATTCTGATTCCAATCCCATTCAGTCATCCATCACAATTCAGATGCCACGCTCCTCTCATCATATGACACACAAGCTTGCCATGGGGCTCGTAGTCGTGCTCGTCGGAGCAGCTGCAGCAGCCATCTCCGTCGCCGCGGCGGTGCACGTGGACTCGTTCAGCTTTCCTGCCTTCGACGCCACGACGACGACGCAGCACCTCGTGGTGAGCATCAACCACTCCGACCTCATGCCGGCGGCCTGCCACCTCTTCCAGCACGACGCCGCCGCGGCCAAGTTGAACCGCATCCAGGGCTTCCTTCTGCTCGCGCACTTCGTCGACGTGTGGCGCGCAGGCCCCGGCGCTCGAGGCCTCCTTCAACACCAGCTTCGTGGTGAGCGGCGTCAAACCGGTCGCGTTCGTCGTCCTCCTGGACCCGTCGTCGACCACGCTCGGCGTCAAGGGCTGCTGCCTCAGCGTCCCCTTCACGCCCAACGGCACGGCGACCACCGAGTGGATCGAGTACGATGCCGCCGCGCACAAGCTGTCCGAGTACCTCGCCGCCGGCACAGGGGAGGCGAGGCCGGCCGAGGCTGTCCTCGACATGCGCCTCAGCCTCGCTGCACGGCGCTTCGCCGAGAAAACCATGGTCGGCTTCTTCGCTGGCAGAATCCAAGACATTCTCGTCGGCGTACGTGGCTGGAACCTGACGGTGGAAAGGTTCGACGACGACACTTCTTCTTCCGGCGGCGACGGAAGGAAGAAGGGCACCTCGTCCTCGTGGTTGGTGATCCTGCTCGTGGTGCTCGGCTCCGTGGTAGCCACGGCCTGACGACGGCGGCCGCGTACGTGCCGTGCATCTTCGCCCGTCTCTCTCCTCCTCTTTCTACCCATCTGTTGCTCACACTAGTTTGTAAAAACGTACGTCATGAGATCACTGGACATGCATGTATCTGTTGCTGCTCAAGAAATAAGTACGTGATGGTTGTACTACTCAATCTAAGATTTCGAGTACTCTATAGCTAGTAACTTTTGTAGAAGCTGCTCATGGTTTTTGACACAGACCTCTCAGCTGGGTCTGTTCACAAAGAGTGTCTTAGTATACAAATAAGTACTTATTAGTTGGAGAATAATGTCTGGGCAATTCCAATTACTGATAGGTTTTGACACACAGCTCCACAGCTGGCACCGCAGCAAGATTTCATGATAGCTATGTGGGCAGTTCTGAACCAGCTTGGCATGTGCAATAGGTCCTATATATAGATCTAGCCGGCAGGCCTAGAATCAAAAGCCCTTTAATTTGTTTCACTCTTTGTTGCATCAATCGAATTAAAAAGTATGGCGATTTGGCAAACATGAAAAAGTAGTAGTCCATCTCTTGATGAAATCGGCATGCATGTGCATGTCAGCCTGCTGTGGCGTGTGTACGAAACTGCGTTGAATTCTCAACTTTGGCATGTGCACTCATCAGCACTGGTGCCACAAAAAGCCTTGCACTCTTTGTTGCAACAACAAGCCAAACTTATCTGCGTACAGTATGTACTGCCAACTGTAGCATGGCATGCTTGCAGATCCAAACTTATTTGATGATGGATTGATGAAGATTACTGAGGGGGAAGAAATTACAGAGGCATACCAAGTGCATGCATGCAGGCATGAAGCCATGCATGAACAGCGATTACAAAATCAGTACTACTAGTAGTCAAATGAAAGCATTAAAAAGGAATCCCAAGCAGTAATCATTACTAATTAATGCAGATTAAAGGAAAAGTACTAATGGCAGCCTTGCTAGGGTTTAGGGAGTTGGTGGCTGTGGAAGATTTGCCTCCGGCGAGTCCTTGACGACGCCTGGACGTGGCACCGGCGGAAACGAGACTCTTTCTTTGGCGACACTACACATCGCCGGACCACCGCCGACCTTAGCCCAGCACGAGATCACATCCATGGTGTCGTGGCAGAACGCCTCGCCACAGCCGCACTGCAGGACCGGGATGAGCTTGACGCCGAACTCCGGCGCCCCGC
The DNA here is from genome assembly GCA_015847255.1 of Hyparrhenia diplandra. Classification (NCBI taxonomy): domain Eukaryota; kingdom Viridiplantae; phylum Streptophyta; class Magnoliopsida; order Poales; family Poaceae; genus Hyparrhenia; species Hyparrhenia diplandra. The sequence goes on along the minus strand of JADLZK010000791.1, from coordinate 78,588 downwards.
GGAGCATGTCCGTGGCGAGGCTGTCCAGCAGGAGCTCCGGCAGGCGCACGCCGTCGCCCCACGCGACGATGGAGCCTTCCTCCCTGCGCTCCCCGACGTCCACGCAGAACGTCGGCGCGGGCCCGGTGGCCAGCGGCACCCCGGACCGGAGGTAGGACACCTCCACCAGGGTGCCGGGCTCCACGCACTCGCGGTCCTCCGCCGTGCGAGGAGAGGCGACGAGGAGGGTCAGGTTGAACGCCGGGTGGAGGAGCCCCCGCATGCAGATGCAGATCCTTGGCAGGGTCGAGCCCGGTGACGGCGGTGATGGTGACGTTGTACTCGACGGGGTCGTGCGACCTTTGCAAGTGGATGGAGATGTGCGCGATGTCGATGACCAAGTGCACCACGCCGATGATGGCTAGGACCATGATGGCAATGGCGGCGCACATAAATCCTCCATCGCCGTTTGACGATGGCTTCGGCGGCGGCGGCCATGGTTTGCTTGTTCTTGATCGTCACCTTCTTCGTCGAGTTTTGGTGGTGTGGTATTGGTACACAGTATATAAAACTCGCGTCGTGTACTTATAGTGACTGGGGACGAGGCCGCAGGAGCAGGACGGCGCGCAAGAGGCGTCGATCGCCGACGTGTAGTATCGAGAGTGGTGGCGTGGATGCTGTGGCATGCTTTGTTTTTTCTCCTGTGCTGTGATCATGCATGCTACTCCTACATAGCTTGTCAGATCATTGATGTTGCGGCACGCTTTGTTCTTTCGCCAAAGGCTTACCATCTCGAATATGTATCTCTTCTCTTTATCTTCTATGCATGCTACTATACATAGTTTGTCATATCGAGCCAGCAGGATATCATTATTGCAATAATGCTGGCTTTGACGGCCAAAGGCTCACTCCATCTCTACCTTCCCACTTGGCCACTTTGGCGTCCATCGATACCAGCTACTTCACGCCCTGGGACTCCCAGTCAAGACCAGCATATGGTAACATCGGCGTGCTCTAGCACGACATCCACCAAAGGCTGTTTCATGGGCTAGCTAGCTTTGAAATTGGCATCCATCAGTCGTCTTCTACAGCCTCCTGTATCCTTGCGCTTAAATCATGCAGCACCAAAAGCAAAGCAACATATAGGTTTCCAGTAGATCAGGCCTTTCTGTCTGTGGCATCACGTCGAAAATTCTTTGCACAGGAAGTTAATTAAAGAGATGGCAAAGAGGACTCACCCCAGTCTTAGCAAGTTAGCATTAAGCAAAGACAGTAAATGTTCATTACAGAGTTCAAGTGGATTACTGCTCCACATGACAGAAAACCAAACGAAAAGCATCGAAAGAAACAACACCGGCCATACATTGTCATTATTACTACTACTCTTTAGTACCAATAAGACACATACCTAGATTGACCAGGCTCATCATCTTCCTTTCCAATCCTGATTCTCCAACTCCTTGTGACCCACCAACATAGCTTCCACCTCTACCGGAAAAGCCCTTGTTCTTCCAGTAATAATCAAGCCTCCTGATATAAGTACATTTCCCCACAAGTTTCAAAAAAAAAAAAAAAAAAAAAGTACATTTCCCCACTGGTTGTATAACTTATATGTATTTTTCAATAATGGAAAGGTAGTAATTTGTATTATTCAAATTTCTAAGGGTTAATATATGCAGTTTTCATAATGCCAAATGTTGGTGTTTTTGAGGAAATGGAATAAATCTAATCTAATGTTTATTATTATTATTATTATTATTATTATTAGAGTATATCAAACTAATGGCTTGATTATGATTGAGAGAAGTTTTAGGATTTGTGTTTTTTTTTACCTAGCACGTCTTAAGATGATTAGGAGGCTCTATTGATGGGCTGCGATTAGTAATATTAAGATGGAAATCACATGAATAGGTATAACTATGGGATTGGATGAGTTCTATTTTTTTTTTCATTAGCTATGGGACTGGAGACATAGGATCCGAACTACCATATACTCTGTCAGAGACAGGTTGGCAGCTATCAGTTATACTCTTAGGCAGCCAGGTACATTACTGTTGTGTCTTTTAATAATTTGCTCCAAGACTTGAGCTTCTAAAACCAACATTTGCCCATGCAAAAAGTAAGGTACTGAAATTTTAGCATCAAAACAGCCCCCTTTAGGAAAAATTAGCATGAATATTGGGGGCATGTAATATACATATTTGCGCTATGTGTAAACTGTAAAACCCACAGTAGGCCCATAGGAGGTATACAGAGAAATAAACAACAGGGAATGTCTGATGTAGTTAAACAAATTTGATTGATCCTAAAAGCATCTACCAAGGATAAATACATATGGTAGTTTATCATAGTAACCATAAGAGTTGAACCATTTTGTTTCAGCCTTTCAGGCAACCGTTGTAAAATTCCTTCTTTTTTTTTACCCAAATATATACAGAGTCTCAAAGATCCAAGGAAAGAACATATCTAGAATGTTTACAAAGTTTTTCAAGGATACACTTATACACAGAAGAGAGCAACGTAGCAACATATTAAGAAGCAAAAATGACTCATGTATAGTCTACATGAGAGCTTCAGAACAACCAACACATTGCCAGCTCTCATGCGTGTTGGAGAAAAATACTTGAAGAGATATAACAACAACAGCCTCTACCACTACTGAAAGTCTTGCGTTTATACTAGCTACATGTGAAGCTAGCTATCAGGAACATCGCGTGGGAAAAGAAAGGAAGGAGGAGGAAGTAGATTAGTAGGCTAGCTGACTAGCTGGTGATTCCTGCAGGGAGCCTGACGATCGAGGAACCATGGGATCGGATGTGGGAGATGCACAAAGTGAGACGATGACGTGTCGGTTTCTCAGCTCGCCGTCGCCGCGTCGTGTGTGCACTACGACTTTCAGGACTCGGATCCTGAAAACCCCATTCTCCTCCTCTGCTCTGCTCAGCCTCAGCTGAAAACCCCCATTCCTCAGCGCCTCCGCCTCCGCCTAGCTACATTGCGAAGCTAGGACTAGGAATTCAAGCTTCGCGAGCCCGGCCCGCTCCCATGGCCGCCGTCGACGTGGTGATCCCGGCGCCGCCTCGGGCTCCTCCGCCGGTGCCGGTGGTCCGTGTCCGCCGCCTCGCCCTGGCCGCCGCCAAGGCCGTGGTGTGCCTCTGGGCCGTGAGTATGTGGATCTTGCTCGCGAGCTTTCCTGTGTCATCTTTTGTCTCTGCCATCATGGTTCTGCCGCCATTGGTTATCTGCGGTATGTGTTTCCTCGTATCAATTCCGGTGGCAGCGAGGGTGTGGAAGATGAGACGACACGGCCGCGCATCTGTGCTACCCATCTGAAACGATCAAGGTTTGCTCTAGTTATCCCGTGCTTACTAACTGAAACCCCTCTTTTTATTTACTCAGACAAGTTTTAGAATTGTGTTTTGCAACTTTCTTCTATGCAATGTGCTTGTGGCTAATTTGTGCCAATTTTTTTGTTGTTCCTCAAACGACTAATAGCTGATTCTGATCTGGTAGTATAAAAATGCCATTTTTTTCTACTTATATATACTAAAGAACATTTGCAATTTGTTAAGTAGCTTGCTTACATCAGTCTATATAGATGCCAGTCATTATATAGTTGCAAATTCGGTGATTCTACTGCTTCCAAAATCAGCAGCATTTTCATTAGTACCCTGAAGTGTTAATTGTTCTGTTTCTCTGAACAATCTGAACAACTAAAAGAGGTCATAAAATTATCTTTATGCAGTCATTGGGGTGCTTGAATGTCGACTGCTAGGTTCTGTTCCACTTCATTTTCTTTGGTATAAATGAATTTGACCAGGATATTTTGTCACTTTGTGGTCTGGTATCATCCTCTTTATGCATTTTGTGCAGAGTATTTTTTTCTACTTATATATATTGAAGAACATTTGCATTATGTTAAGTAGCATTTTACATAGTACCCTGAAGTGATGAACTGGTCATTCATAGTCTAAACATGGTTGTTAATTAACCTGCTATATAAAGCTGGAAGCGCTCATTTTACATCAGCTGTTCTTATCTGTCAAGTGACTGTTTTGCACTCAGCTAGCCTTGCAAATAAGTTGCACTTTAGGTGAACAAAAGCTTATTAAACTCTTATACACCATTCAGTTTGGGATCTAGATGTTTTTTTTATGAGTGAAATAAAAAAGAATGTTTGATTACTCTTGATAAACATTTATACATATGTCATCTCTTTTGCAGACAAAGCCCTTGAAGAGAAGTGAGAGCTGTGAAGTCTGGCAACTACTACAAATACTGACTCTCTGTTCATGAATGTATATATGGTTGATCCTAGAAGACAAATTAAGTATTGGAAGGAACAAATATTGCTACATATTTATTTTCTGCTTCCTACATCTCTCCTCCATGAAATTTATCTAGGCATCATGGATCTGTTGTTAGCATGATGAATTATGCAAAATTGGAAACTATGATGTATTATATGGTGCAGTCATTGTGGATCTGTTGTTAGCATGATGTTACCTTTGCATGAGACAAAAAGCAACGAGTGAGATGCCTCCATTCGTACGGCAGGTTTTGGACCGTACGGTACGGCCGGCCGAATCAGTACATGGTTGAACAATTAGAATGAACTAAGCTGTTCTAGGAAGGTTCAACTAGAGCCTTTCGTCGGCAATCACGAGGACGCATGTGCGAGATTCTTGTGTTACACAGCGAAAAGCAAACAGATGTACTACTGCTAATTCATAAACAATGCAGTAGATGGTATGATGGTACTGAGATTATGCAGTAACAAATTAAAAAGCAACAGAAAAGAAGCCCAAAGGTAAAAGACTGCCGTGTAGCATTGTTTCACAACAGCCTTCTGCCAGCAAAACAAAACAATAGTGACAGCCTTTGGAAAGGACTGCAATAGTTGTTCACTATAATGGCCTGCAACTGCAAGCATCCGGAGATATATATTTTACTGCTTGTGGTTTCAATACAACAATATTAAGATCTGAGTTGGCATAATATGGAATGGACTCCACTGTTCCATTGCATCGTACTGGTTTTGATAGTAATCAAAAAAGTGTAGGCATGGTTTTGACTATACGTTTTGGCTTGAACTGCCTTTGTCCTGGCCGGCTAGCTTCCTGCTGTGACTAAAGCATGGAGGTGCATGTTCTATCTTTCCAAATGTTGCACAGGCGAACTTTCTTTCACATCTCCACTCTCTCGCATGTAGTGTAGTGTCCGCTTTAATTTGTGCAGTCAGGCTTAGACACGCATGCAAGCTACAACACATGCATGACATAGCTAGACCATCTCGGCTGGGCATGCCCTCCGTCCTGTCCTTTCGCCTTTGGCATCAACCAAATCCCCTAGTGTGCCAAGCAAGAGAGACAAACAAGCTTCAGTCCCTAGCTCCTGCATGTGATCCTGTCAACACTTCACTCTAGCTTAGCAACCATGTAATGTAAAACTCATGCTAATCAAATGGAGCAAAGAATAAAACTAACCCGGAGTTTCTAGAATAACCTACGCCATTATTGCCAGTACGGGTGATGAGCGCATACATGTCGCACAATCTCGATGCCTTTAATTTAGAAAAAAAAAAAATCTAGGGAAAAAACATATAAGACCCATGGATCGATCCTTCTGAGATTTTATACAACAAAAACAAGAGCGGTTTACCGAGATTTCATACAAACAAAAACAAGAGCGATTTAATGGCTTCCACATCAGTATTGATGCAGCATGCATGTATCTCTCTCAAAATAGTGCCGACGCCGCCTTTGACTCTGGTCAACATAAAAGACGCCGCCGCCTTGACTGGACAAAGTAGTCGAAGATGGTGGCCTTGACTCTCTCAAAATAATTGCTTTGGTCAAAACAACAGGGTAATTGCAGGTAACCTCAGGTTCAGAAGGTCAGAGTTGTACCTCATTTTTTTTCCTGTAAAATCTGCAAATTTCATCTACTCAGTGAACCATGGCCAGGAAGTTTCATGCACCGAAACGGTCAATACCAGGTGCTGCCAATTACCAAATAGATAATATATTGTCCTTACCAATGACTGCAGGAAATATTTCTATGAGCGACACAACGTAACCGAGCATGACTATCTTCCCATGCAGCTGGACCAAGTTGCACGACATCCGCGGGCTTCAATTCATCGTCCTGATCGTGTTCGGGAAGCGAGTCCTTGGCCTCGACGCAAACGGCCGGCGTCGCCCCTGATGAGAGGCCGTGTCGTGTCGTTGCTTGTAACGCTGAGAGCAGGGGGCGTCCTGTGCCGGGGAGGGATCAGGGCGAGGGCGGGCGTCAGATTTAATCGTTTCGTATGAAAACTCATTGCTATGGTACGATCTCCACCTTTTTGCGATCTTCAGTTAACATACTTTGCTGAGATTATTATGCTAGTGTTTTCCAAAATGGTGCAGTATGCTATAAAAAAATGTGGTGGAGCTCTCCTAGCTGGCTAGGAATCAACTTAGGCCAGTCTCAATGGGGGGTTTCAGAAGTATTTCATGCACATTAAATGTAGCGCTACATCAGTAAAACTCTACTTTTTGCATGAAACGCCCAGGAGAGAGAAAGAAAAAGTTTCACCATGGTGAAACCTTTGGGCACTGTTTCACATGCGTTGGAAACGGGGTGAAATCCCCATTGAGATAGAAATAGCGTTTCACCATGGAACTATGCAATAAAACCGTGCAATGAGAGAGAGGTTGTGGGACTCATGAACCTATGAAACTGTGCAATGAAATTGTGCATTGAGAGAGACGCCTATTTCATGCCAAAGTTTCACATCTTGGAAACCGAGAGGTGAAACACTCCATTGAGACTGGCCTTAGAGCATCTCCAATGGAGGCCCTGGACAAGCCCCACCTCAAATTTTAGGAGCTGAAAAAAATCAACTCCAATAAGCCTCCTACCAAATTTTAGTCTCAGATCCCTAGGAACAAGAGGTTCCTATCCTCCGCTGAAAAAAAGAAAAGAAAAGAAAAGGAGGCTCCTCATCCTATTCCCCAAGCATTGCGGTCGTGGTCTTCCCCAACCTGCCGTCACGCATCCGTCCTCACCGTGTGAGCATGGCCACCGGCCTCCGCACCACCAAGTAGCAAGCGAACCGGACGCCAAGCCTCGCCTCCCACGTGCCAGCGGCGCCACGGCCATCCCGGCGTGTGGGGGATCGGTATTCGGGACGTCCCAAATTCGGCCCAATCCGAAGCAAAAGTCCAGACGTGACCTGGTCTGACCAAAAGCCGTGCTCTCAGAACGAATGCCTGAACAGGCCATCCTATCATGGCCCACGAAGTCGAGCTCGATCAACGAACGAGCTCCCCGTTCCCACACGAGCACGCGCCCGGTCGGGCTCCTCTTTCTGCCTCGCTCGAGCTCTCCGAGCCCTACGGCCCCGCACGAGGACGAGCTCGGCCGGGGACCTCCTTCCGACTCGCTCGAGCTCTGTCACTACAAGCTCTCCGGGTATATACAATTCTCCGCCTCGCTCGAACTCCACCATCACGAGCTCTATAATCGCGCGCTCACAACGGCCAAGAGCTCGTCCGCCTACCTTCTCGGGGAAGCCATCGGGTACAGAGTCGGTCAACCACTCCCCTGACGAGCACTATAGCCATACTGGGCCGCAGGGACATGGAGGAAGTGACGGATTCGTCCCGCCATACCCTGCTGCGGTCAACCGCTCCTCTACAGTGTGTTGTACGGGTACACTCGACGCACGCCCACCTCATCCGAAGCATGGGCGCGTCCATACAGACGGGGTGCGTTCCAACTCCGGTTGAAGGCCAAGAACGGCTACCGTCCAACTCCCGGAATTCTCCGCCTCGCTCGAGCTCTACCACCACGGGCTCTCTGACTCCACGCAAGCACGAGCTCGGTCCAGGACCTCTTTCCGCCTCGCTCGAGCTCCTCCGGGGGTTGGTCAACCACTCTCTGACAAGCCCAACCACCCTCTGATGAGCACTGTGGCCACGCGAAGTCACAGTGATAGGGAGGAGGTGACGGATTCACCCCACCATGCCCTGCTGTATTCAACCACTCCGCTACAATGCTATACGGGTACGACCGGCGTACCTCAACGTCACCCACAGTATGGCCCTGCCCATACGGAGGGGACGCGTTCCTACTTCGATTGAAGACCGGGCGACGACTGACCGCCACCCAAATCCGGGAATCCCGTGTACGACGACGACCACGGCCGACCTCATCCGCGCGTTGACAGTGTCAACGAGCTCTCCTGGTCCGACGAGCTCGGTGCCATGGACCATTTTCCCATTTTCAACCCCCCCCCCTCGGATTCTACTTCCTTCTCCTTTTTAAAGACCTCGACTCGGTGGCGCATGTACACCCCCCTTGCTACTATAAAAGGGGGCTCTTGCCACCAGGAAGAGGCGAGTTCTAAGCATTCACAAGCCTCCACACTCACACCTCCATCCGATATTGGCATTGGCCTCAATCACAGAGACTTGGGAGCCCGCTCCCTCTCTCGCCCTGCTTGTACTAGCCCCTGTATGAGCATTTAAGCTCGGATAGTGATCCCAACTGGACTAGGGTGCACGATTTGCCCCGAACCAATATACATCTTGAGTCATTGTCTCTAGAGCTAGGCCATCGGAGCACACGCTAGCCAGTCGATTACTGTGACGGTGGTATTAGACCACGGCCGGTTGGCGCGCCCGGCTAGGGCGCATGCTAGTGTGGCGTTCCCCACTCCGATGGCTTCTTCCGCTTCCCCGACGTCCGGAGCGCCTGCGATGCGCTTCGGATCTCTCGACTTTGCCGGCGCCAAGCCGGGACAGTCCCTCGCCGGAGCTGTCTTTACCCGCCCGATGCGGCGTGAGGACATCCCCGGCGCCTCGGCGCCACCAACTCCGTCCTCACGAGCATGGGGTGGAACTCGACTTCCGCGCCGGTCAGCCCCATCCTCGCCGCGGCGGACCGCTTCTTCGTCCTCATCAAGGACCTGCTCCCAAACATCCTGGGGCGCGAGCCCACACAGGCCCTGTTCCGCGACGTAACCTTCTCCATCACCAACGTCGTCCCGCAGCTCTCCGGGAGGAGGCTCGGGCGGTTGATGAGTTCACGGCGGCCCTCGCGCCAGGATACCCGACGGGCAGCCGGGTCTCCCTTTCTACCGGGACGACGAACTCCCGGCAGAACCAGCGTCCACGAGCTCGAGCTCGCCCTCGATGGGATGAGCCTCATGGATCGCGACCCCACACATCGGTGCTACATGTGCCATACCCCGAGGGTGCGGTGGACAGCCATCCGCCGAGCGACTCCTCCGAGCACACACCTCAGCACTACGCCAAGACGCCCGGCGCAGCCGGCCGACCGCGTCATGGCCCGACCGGGCGAGCTCGAGGAGCTCGAAAGCACGAGGCAGCTCGAGCGCCAGCCCTCCTCGCCGAGCAGGGGGAAGGCGGCAAACCACGAGCACGAACTCGAAGCTCGCGGGTTAGCGACCGCATCAACCGTGATGAGGGCCCCGAAGAGCTCCCCGCCGGTGTTCGGGAGGGCGTCCCAAACCTGGCAGCCGCTGCGCCTCTTACGCCGCTGTCCGGTCCCCGAGGAGCCCGAGGCACGACGAGCTCACGAGCAGCTCAAAAGTTCCTCGCGGAGGCGGCCCGGTTCGAGGGCGGCGAGCTTAGCGTCGCATCGACGATGCGCAGAAGAACACGAGGCCTCCTCCCATCCCGAGGTCCACGCGCGCCGGCGAGTCGGCGAGAACCGCGACACAAGGGACACCATCAATGCTCGGCGCAAGGCGGAGGCTCGAGCCGACAAGAACGCCCCCGGACGACGACGGCAAGCGCCACCACCACGACCGGGCCGCGACAACTGCCCCCGCACCTACAAAGAACGGGCGCGTGGCGCCACGGCGGCCCGAGGAAGACAAGAGCCGCAGCCCCACGCCAATACGCCGTCCATAGAGCCCGTCGCGGCGGGATCGCCGCGGCTCGAGGTCGAGCTCGAGGAGACCGAGGGCATTCGGCTCGCGCGATCCACGACGCCCCATTCCCTTCTCGCTTCGGAGCTCCGACCCGGTGCGTATATAACGGGGAGACCGATCCCGCCACCGCTCGAGGACTACCGCCTCGGATGTCGGCGGGCGGCGCCGACAAATGACTATTTCATCATCCGCAACCTCCCACTCTATCTTGCGGATTCGGCGCTCCCGGCTCGAGCACTTGCCGGAGGGCACCATCCGCGGCCCCGGGAAGACCTGCGCGACGTCTTAGTCCGCAACTTCTAGGGTACCTACACCACGCCGAGCACGACGTGGGACCTGCGCGATTGCAAAAGAAGGGGGAGAGCCTGCGCCGACTACATCGCGCTTCTCCAAGCTCGCAACAACCTCTCCGAGGCCTCCGACTCGAGATCATCACCGCGTTTACCTTCGGTACCACCCGCGAGAGCCCGATTCGCGAGCTTGGCGTCGGGAAGCCCTGCACGTGAAGGAGCTCCTCGACCTCGCCACGCGCCACGCCGAGGGAGAAGACGCCGTCTCCGTAGTCACCGGTCGGGGCAAGTCCAAGGCCCGACGCCGCCCGCCCGAGGGGTCCGGCTCACGCCGCAAGAAGAAGAAGAACAAGAAGAACAAGCGCCCCGCGATGACAACGACGACGAATTCGTGGCCGTGGCGGACAAGCGCAAGGCCGGTCCCAAGGGAGGCAAGAACCGTCCCCAAGGAGCACTTCAACAAGATGCTCGAGGCCCCGTGTCCGCACCACGAGGGCCCTGTCAAGCACAAGATGAAGGACTGCCGCCTCATGAAGAAGCACGTGATAGGCACACTGCGGGGTGGCGACAAGGACGACGGCGAGGATGCCGCGCTGGCGGCTCCCGGAGGAGTTCGAGGGCGCGCCTACATCGAGGACGGCGCCGCCAACGCCGTTTTGGCGAGCACCCGCTACGAGTCCAAACGCCCGTCGGAAGCTCACCCGCCGTGAGGTCCTCTTCACCGAGCCAGCGACGCCCACCTACCTCATGTGGTCGAGCTCGGCGATCACCTTCGATAAGGCTGACCATCCACGACACATCCAGTACCCAGGGAGGTACCCGCTCATCGTCGACCCTATCATTGGCACCAAGCGCCTTGGCAAGGTGCTGATAGACGGAGGCAGCGGCCTCAACCTCCTCTACATCCACGTGCTCCAGGCCCTTGGCATCCCCAAGGCACGGCCGTCCCTCGCCGGACCCAATCCACGGCGTGGTACCGGGAAGCGTGATGGTCCCGCCGGGCGGATCGACCTCCCCGTCACCTTCGGCACCCCTGACAACTTCCGCAAGGAGGTCCTCACGCTCGAGGTGCTCCCATTCGTGAACGCCTACCACGCGCTCTTGGGCGGCCGTGCTATGCGGTTGATGGCCGTCCCCAACTACACCTACCTCAAGCTCAAGATCCCCGGGCCAAAGGGGGTCATCACCGTCGACTCCACCTTCGAGCACGCGCCTCGGCTCGAGGCCGCCGCCGTCCATGACGCCGACGCCGCGGCCAAAATCGAAAGCGTATGCTGCCCAAGATGATGACCCGGGTCGGACCGAGGACTCCCCGAGCTCAAGAAGGTGGCGAGCACGAGCTCGTCCAAATGAAGTTCAAGAAGATGGGGGAGCTCGAGCTCACCCGGCGAGCTCGAGAAGGTCACGGCACGTTCGAGCCCAAGAAGGATGCCAAGGAGATCGAGGTCGAGGTCGACAAGGACAGGCGCACCCTCCTCGTGGGGTCCGAGCTCATCCCCAAATAGGAAAGCGAAGCCGTCGACTTCCTCCGTGAACCCCGATGTGTTCGCGTGGAGGGCCTCGGATATGCCGGGCATACCGAGGGAAGTCGCCGAAAGCACTCCTTGAACATTAAACCCGGCTCTCGGCCGGTGAAGCAAAAGGCTTAGACGCGTTTCGACGACGCTCGACGCGCCGTGCAATTGCCGAGGAGATAGATAAGCTCTTAGCCGCCCGGGTTTATCAAGGAGGTTGTTGACGGTCACCAACGACATATTTTTCCCGTCAACTTACTACCATAAAGGGAGTAAAACTATACCTTTTTATACTCATATACATTTATCACTAATAAAATTCCACTTGTAGTGTCTAGTATTTTATTTTGCAGATTTATAATAAAAAGCAAGTGGAAAATCGACCAAAGTACGCCATCCGAAAGCGCATTATTGCAAAACACAAGCCCAGAGCAAATCGACCCAAAACATCAAAATTGGGCGAGCCAAGCCCGGCCCACAACTTTTCAAGACGGAAGATGACACCCCACCGAGACCCGGGCGCCGAGCCTGGGGGGTGGGTGCTTCAAGCACCACTGTGCGGCCGCACCCTCCCCGAGGTGGTTTCGCCCAACCTCGGGGAGGCGGTTCATGCACTTACCAAATGGGTATTACCGACGTGGGGCCGGTCGGTTTGCTCAAATTAGGAAGGTTTACCAGTCGGTTTTGGTGTAATTTAGCACTTAGGCCCCTCCTCCAAGTGTATAAGTAGACCCCCTCTCCTCCTCTCTCAACACACACCACTTGGAGTCCAAAGAAACCAGCAATCTCTCTCTCTCTCTACCACCTCTACCTCTCTCTCTTCTTCTACTTCTTCTTTCTTCTTCTATTTTCTTCTTCTTCTTAGTTCTTGGTTAGCACTTGGAGTAGAAGAGCTACAAGGAGGGCTTGTCTCCTAGAAGAAAGTGCTTTGGTAATACATCTTCTCTATGGAGCATTCTTCTATTTACAAGTCTTATATCTATGTTCTTGGCCTAATTTATGAACTAGAGTATAGTCTTGTTCATGTTCTTGTGTTGGTATATGAACTAGCATATAGTTTACATATCATAATCTTGACATGTTCATCTCGGTTCATCATCGATCATCATATGCCTAACTTGATTAGAGATGGGATATCGGTTTGTTGTTCCTTCGGGTTTGCTCTTGTTCTAGTCCGTCCATTCGACGAGTGGGGATCCCGGGGGGACAAGAGTAGTGCTTTCGATATCGCGGGCATGGTGCCCGGGTATTACGACACCTGCGAATATGAGAGCATGCCACGGTTGAGGGGGTAGGCGGTCGGGTCGTGACAAGCCTTGACCGTCCCTTGAAATCCCACGTTCGTATGTGTTGTAGGAGTTAAGTAAATGCCTTGGTGGGAAGCGAGACTTCTGGTGGGGTCTCCTCGGTATCCTAGACCTCGACCATGCTTAAATCATGTTTGCATATGATCCTAACTATTTATTTATATGGCCATGACTAGATACATTAGAATTACTCCATTAGGTTATTTATTTATTCTTTATCTATTTTCTTTATCCTTTTGCTGGTGGATTCTTAAGTGTGTGTCACACTATCCATAAACCGTTATTGCTTACCCCCGTTATGAACAATTTGGTCTAAGCAAACACATGTTCCTCTATTCGGATGCCATGCTAATAATCACATGCCTTCCTTTGGGAAAATATAAATAACGATACCCTCGAATACTTCCGAGTGAAATGCTACAATGATAGATCCGTGGCGCTGCGGATGAAATATCTAAGATGGCAAGATCTATCCCGTTGACAATCCCTTTCGGATCACCGACATGGTGGTTTTACTTGGGAATGTCAGCGGTGCATTTCTGGCGCTGTTATTGGGGATGGGTTTTATATCTGTTTCCTCCGATTGCGCTAAGAAATGTCAACAAGCATTTCGGCGCCGTTGCGGGAAGGCATTGTGAAAAAAAATATATATATAAATAGCTGGCTATGAATATGAACTGCGTGTGCGTGGCTACCATTTGCTCATACAGGCTAATCTTTTATGTTTTCTCCTCGTTGTGGATGAAAACAGGATAGTGTATGTCGGGTTTCCTACTTGCCGAAAACTTCATCTCCGATCCGCAGGCACTCCTAAGGAAGAACAGGTCTCATGCCGCTTCTTATTCGGCCGGAACCCCGGCGGTCGAGACCGACATCCCTGCACCAACCGCATCTCAAGCCATGGCCCGGAAAGCATTTGCGCGATTTCTCTACTCCCTCGCCGTCACCAACGTGCCCACCGGGCGGTGGTGAATGTGGCGGACAAAAACTTTGAGCCGCGCCTTTGGCCGATCACCATGGTGCAAAGCCGGTCCATTCTGTGGACTTGCCTAGCGGGGGCGCAAACGCCATCTCCAACACTCCCTTGAGCCGTGCGACACAATCGTCATCAAGGACGTCGCGCCCGACGTCATCAGGCTCCGCTTGTTTCCTTTCTCCCTCGTGGGGAAGGCGAAACAGTGGTTCTACAAGGACAAGGAAGTAGTCAGCACGTGGGCCAAGTGCTCCGCGGCGTTCCTGGCTAAATTCTTTCCCATGGGCAAAACCAATGCCCTGAGGGGAAGGATCGCCAACTTCCAGCAGAATTCAATGGAACCCATTCCGGAGGCGTGGGAAAGGCTGCAAGAATATATTCTAGCATGCCCGCACCACGGGATGGAGAACTGGCTGGTGCTCCAAAACTTCTACAATGGTCTCACGGCCATATCAAAGGGGCACCTCGACGCCGCTGCTGGTGGCGCATTCTTATCGCTCACCATAGATCAGGCAACAGCCCTGATTGACAAAATGGTGGCAAACCAGAGCTGGGGCGAAGACAGAGCCCTAGCCAAAACACAAAAAGGCATGCATACCGTGAAGGAGGCGGATATGCTTGCCGCAAAAATGGATCTTCTGCTGAAGAAGCTGGAGGAGCGCAGCACATACTCTACTACCCAGCAGCGCCCAGTTTACGCCACAGATGCTCACATGACCCGTGAGACATGTGGTGAAGTTGGCCACTCGGGGGATAACGCCCCGAGACCCGTGAAGAAGAAGCCGCCTTCATCAACAACGAAGAACGAGTATCGCCAACCTCGGCAAAGGTTGGAATAACCCGATCCAGGCCACCATTCCAAGGCAACCAGGGATACAACTCCAATTACAACCCTGGTCAACCATCATTAAAGGACCTGGTACTGGGGCAAGCCAAAATTAACGAAAATCTCACCAAAAAGATGAGCCATCAAGACAAGATCCTTGAGGGAGTAAATAATAAGCTCGAGGGGTTGACGTCAGCTATGAAGAATCAGCTAAGCTTCAACAAAATGATAGAAACACGGTGGCCCCGGATTGCTTTGCTCAAGTACCGGTTAACGACTTCGGGCGGGATCCCGTGGCAACCCGAGGTCCCGCCGACGAGTCGATTAACATGATATCTCCGAGGCTCGAGTCAACCCGGTGAGCTAAAGAAGGTCCCCGTGAGCTCGCCATTCATTGCCAAGAAGGGTGACCACGGGCGTCCACTCATCACCAGTGTGCTATTGGCCCCCACACCTTCGTCAACGCGTTCGTGACACGGGGCCCAATATCAATGTGATGTCCAAGGCCACCTTCAACAAAATCCATGGAGGAACACTTACTCCTGCCAACCGTCCTCCAAATGGCGGATCAATCAACAAGGCGGCTAGAGGGAATACTCGAAGACGTGCTAGTCAAAATACTGAGGCGAGTACATCCCCGCAGATTTTGTGATCTGGATATGGGCCCATCGGAGGATACGTCTCTCCTCCCGGGGGAGACCGTTTCTCTATACTGACCAAAGCCGATATCTGCATGGGGAAGGGCTTCATAGTCTTCCACGTCGAGAGTAAGGCGGTGAAGTGCCCATTCATTGGGTACAAACAACAACACCCGGATATCATCATCATCGAAACCGGTGTGGAGTGTTGAAGGATCGACTCGAGACCCCGGAGGCGGTACTTCCCGCCCGATGCGGGGAGAGTCGACAGTGACTATAAATAACCCGCCCCCCAAAAAAAAAAAGGGTATATTTCAAAAAGAAAAAAAATGGGGTATATTTCAAAAAAAAAAAAAAATGGGGTATATTTCAAAAAGAAAAAAATGGGGTATATTAAAATATATATATATATATATATATATTTGTTATATAAAATCTATAAGTAAATATTTTTGAAAACTAAAATAAAAATCTTTATAAATAAAATAAATTCTTTCATGGAAGATAAAGAAAAAAATATTTTATACATAAAAAATATATACAAAAATACTTTTAAAATGATTTTTCTATTTAAAAATAAGTTCATATTTGAAAATTTTTGGAGAAATTCAAAAAGGGAGAAAAACGGTCGGCAAATAAGAGAAAACAACGACCACGAACTTTTCGTGGACGTTGAGCACGCCCGCCAAAGCACGGCAAAATGAGGCCTCGGGCGCAGGTGTGCGCGCACCCCCAGGTGCGCCCCCGCACCTGGGGCGCCGTGCGGGTCCCGCCGCCAACGACTCCTAACCGCTGTGTGGAGCGTCCCCGCCGTTGGCTCGGCTATAAATATCCCGAGCACCGGTGTGAGAGCACCCACCTCTCATTTTCACTCTCTCTCACTCTCACACTCTCTCCCACTTGTTCTACACTCTATTTTCTCCACCAAAAACATTGTGCCGAGCAAGATCACGGGTGTGAAAGTTTATACTTTCATCTAACCCTTGCACACCCGAGGTCTCGCTTAATCGTTTTTGCAGTAGCCATGAAGAAAACCGGGGAATTCTTCGGCAGGTTGAGGCGGTCATCAAGGCGAAGCTCACAAAGATACAAGCACAAGCTCCGCCCTCAACCGGACGACTTGAAGGCTCCCCATGCAAGAAGACGCTGCACCCATCGAGAGAGGAAGAAGCTCAAGCTCCCCGACAATCGACGGCCGACGCCGCCCGTACTGGACATCCGTGAAGATCGGGAGATGCAAGCATATCTCCTACTCAAGGACCGTGTGTTCCCAAAGACACGCCCGGAATCGACTCCGAGCTCCTCGAACAAACAGGTATGGATGATGAATTCCCTATCCTTTGGAGAGCAGTCGGGTGGCAGGATATTCCCCCTCTTGAGGAGGAAGGTTCTCGCCTCCTGACAATACAGTTCTTGTGCACATTAGTAGAGGACCAGCTAGGAATTTCTTTCCGCCTTTTTGGTACACTTTATCATGTTACGTGGGCGGACCTAGCTCGTCACTGGGTTTCAGCTATAGATGTGCACTAAACATAGATGCTTTGCTCTTCCCGGCTTTGTCGAAACCACTTTTGGGAGGAGATATCCGGTGCTCATGAGGTCGGTACTTTCAAACCTCGCCACTCACGGATCCGGCACCCATCACTTAGATATATCCATCGCCGGATCTCGTTGACTTTGTTTCCTAGACACGGGGTTAGATGGGTGAATGAGGTTGAATTAAAATTACTCTATGCTATTGTCCACAAGGAGAAAGTAGCTCCATGGTAGAGACGTCTGCAGAACTTTTTGCATATCATCACAAAAGTTCTTTGTTCTCACCACCGCACATCTCTTATCACACACCTCGCTTCTCGCGATTGGAGCTTTGGATAATCGGCAGATAGAGTACATTTCCACACCGTGGATTTTTGGATTTGTTGTGCGGCTTGTGCGGGGGCACTTAGTTAAGATTTTACCATCCGGGCGAGCTTGGTCATCTTTTTTCCCTGCTATGCAACTATAGTTCGGTTACCTAACCCGGACTTACGGTTGTATAAAAAGCCGTACTAACATTTGAGCTCGAGATCTGGCGATAGCTTGCGCGGGAAAGACACCCCCATCGGTTCTTCACGCAGTGTCGGGAGACCGGAGGTCGGATCCTCCTCCCATGGGCCCTACTTCACGCCACGGCCACGCCCACGGCCTACACCCGGTGTTCCGGCAGCATGGCCTCATCCTATGGGGACCCCAGGGGTAATACCCGGTATGATCCTAGGTGGGAGCCGTCGCCTCGGTTTCCGGCACCATCGAGTGGCCTCGAAGGAGATACTGGCGGCATGGAGGGCCAACGGATTTGACTTTGACGACAGCTCCGACGATATGCCCCCACCGGTCCAGCCAGCAGCCACCACAAGGAGTGGAGGCTATCGGTATCCAAATTGCAAAGACCTAGACGTTCACACTAGGAACATTGAGCACACGCTCAACACCCATGTGCAAACCACCGGATAGTGGCGGCCCAGAACGGGAGCAAAGAGAGTCGGCAAAGATGGACCCAATTGGAGTCCAACATGGCTACTCGCAACGCCTTGAGGAAGCATTCGAGGTACCAAGGCTTCGATCCTGATTAGTAGGCCTCGGATAGCTTGGGGAGGACCCCCACGGGTATCATTGCATTGCATATTTATTTCCATCAAATTTTATTTCATTTTAGCATGTTTAAATTTCAGCAACCTTGCATTCAAAAAAAAAAAAAAATCCAAAATAGAATAAGTAGCTCTTCTTTGTGCCTTAATATGAGCTATAAAAATGTCTAGTCTTAGTCCCTCGTTGAAATGATGAATAGTTGCTCTGTCTTATGCTTTGCACGTGCCTAGTTTATAATTCGAATTCTCTAAAAGTTTGGGTTTAGTGGCTAAGTCTAAAAACTCATCCTGAAAAAACCTGATTCAAGTGGGTTGCATAGGCTCTATCTAGTCTAAGTTGTTGCCAAGTATGATATGGTACAAATGGATTTGCTATGATTTCGTCCAAAAAAGAGAGACTTGACATCCGGAAATCTACTTTGAAAAAAGAGAAATGATATGGGCTATGCTAAAAAAAAAAAGAGATGAAAAATGGACAAGTGTCCGAGGGCGAGTAGAGCCCACATCTCTAAAAAAAAAAAGGGAAAAAAAAAAAAAGAGAGGAAATAAAAGACAAAAGTCTAGGGCGAGTAGAGCCCACCTCTCCAAAAAAAAATTATATAACAATAAAGCCCATGCTTTCTCGAAAAATAAATAAATCCCGGATAGAAAGTTGATCAAAAAGGATGAACGATAAGCATCTCTGTTATAACCGTTCTACCTAGCAACCGCCCAAGACTTTGAGAAAAGCTAAAAAGCCCTTCACGATGAAAGGTAATAAAGGGTGGGAAAAAAGATGTGCCATTTTATTCAAACTCTAGTAGAAAATCTTATTATAACCCCTCGGCACTTGTGAAATGTAATCGGCATAGTAGCAACTCCTCGATCAACAACCAAGTACTTATCTCTTTTTGCTCGAGGGGCGCACAAAGGGTAAGCTTGGGGGAGTTTGTTGACGGTCACCAACGACATATTTTTCCCCTTCAACTTACTACCATAAAGGGAGTAAAACTATACCTTTTCATACTCATATACATTTGTCACTAATAAAATTCCACTTGTAGTGTCTAGTATTTTATTTTGCAGATTTATAATAAAAGCAAGTGGAAAATCGACCAAAGTACGCCATCCGGAAAGCGCATTATTGCAAAACACAAGCCCGAGAGCAAATCGACCCAAAACATCAAAATTGGGCCGAGCCAAGCCCGGCCCACAACTTTTCAAGGCGGAAGACGACACCCCACCGAGACCCGGGCGGGCCGAGCCCGGGGGGGCGCTTGGCACGCCACACTGTGCGGCCGCACCCTCCCCGAGGCGGTTTCGCCCAACCTCGGGAGGCGGTTCATGCACTTACCAAATGGGTGTTACCGCCGTGGGATGGTCGGTTTGCTCAGATTAGGAAGGTTTACCAGTCGGTTTTGGTGTAATTTAGCACTTAGGCCCCTCCTCCAAGTGTATAAGTAGACCCCCTCTCCTTCTCTCACAACACACACCACTTGGAGTCCAAAAACCGGCAATCTCTCTCTCTCTACCACCTCTACCTCTCTCTCTTCTTCTACTTCTTCTTTCTTCTTCTATTTTCTTCTTCTTCTTAGTTCTTGGTTAGCACTTGGAGTAGAAGAGCTACAAGGAGGGCTTGTCTCCTAGAAGAAAGTGCTTTGGTAATACATCTTCTCTATGGAGCATTCTTCTATTTATAAGTCTTATATCTATGTTCTTGGCCTAACTTATGAACTAGAGTATAGTCTTGTTCATGTTCTTGTGTTGGTATATGAACTAGCATATAGTTTACATATCATAATCTTGACATGTTCATCTTAGTTCATCATCGATCATCATATGCCTAACTTGATTAGAGATGGGATATCGGTTCGTTGTTCCTTCGGGTTTGCTCTTGTTCTAGTCCGTCCATTAGACGAGTGGGGATCCTGGGGAGACAAGAGTAGTGCTCGATATGCGGGCATGGTGCCCGGGTATTACGACACCCGCGAATATGAGAGCATGCCACGGTTGAGGGGTAGGCGGCCGGGTCGTGACAAGCCTTGACCGTCCCCTTGAAATCCCCCACGTTTGTATGTCTTTGTAGGAGTTCATAAATGCCTTGGTGGGAAGCGGACTTCCTTTGCCGCCGCGCATCGACCAAATTGTTGACTCCACCTCAGAGTGCGAGATGCTCGCTGTTTTCTTGATGCCTACTCCGGCTACCACCGGTGCGATGAACGAGCTCGATCAGCTCGCCACTTCCTTTATCACTCCGTTTGGCGCGTTTTGTTATGTAACGGTGCCCTTCGGTTTGAAAAACGCTGGCGCCACCTTCCAAAGGTGCATGCAGAAGGTTTTCAAAGAGCTCCTCGGAAAGCTTGTAGAAGCGTACGTCGACGACATCGTTATCAAGATGAAGCGCTCCAGAGAGCTCATTCCCCGACCTCGAAAAGGTCTTTGCCAAACTCCGTGAGTTTGAGTCAAGCTCAACCCCGAAAAATGTGTCTTCGGGTCCCGCGAGGGAATTTGGCTTCGCGTCGTCTCGAACGCGGCATCGAAGCTAACCACGAGAAAATCGCCGCCATCACGAGCATGGGGCCGATTAAAACCTCAAGAGTGTGCGGCCGGCTCACGGCTGTCTTGCCGCCCTCGGTCGGTTCATAGCCCGGCTTGGGGAGCCAGATCTCCCACTCTACAAGCTGGCGAAGAAGACCGGCGCTTCGCTTGGACTGACGAAGCCCAGCAAGCTCTCGACTCGCTAAAGCGGCTCCTCGCCAATCCGCCCGTGCTCGTCGCTCCTGCGCCCGATGAGCCGATCCTCCTCTACATCTCGGCAACCTCAAAGGTTGTAAGCACCGCGCTCATCATCGAGAGGGAAGAGGAGGGGCACGCGCTCAAAGTCCAGTGTCCAGTGTACTTCATCAGCGAGGTCCTCTCCGACACCAAGACTCACCAGACTCGCGCTCCGAAAAGCTCGTTAATGCGCGTTGCCAATCACTCGGCGCAAGCTCGAACACTACTTCGACTCCCACCCCGTCACGGTCGTCTCCAAATACCCCCTTGGCGTGGTCATCCGCAACCCCGAGGTCACGGGCCGCATGGCCAAGTGGGCTATCGAGCTCATGGGGGCCGATGTCACATACGCGCCTAGAGACTCCATAAAGTCCTGGGCCCTGGCCGACTTCATCGCGAATGGACCGGTCGAGCGGCCGCCCCCGCACTGATGACATCGAGTGCCGGGTGTTCTACTGGACGACTCGCGTGAAGAATGCGGTCGGGAGTCGGACTAGTCTTCATCTCTCCAAACAAGGTGCACATGAAGTACTCGATCCGACTACACTTTCCCCGCTCCAACAACGTGGCCGAAGTACGAGGCTCTGTTGAATGGCTTGCGTATCGCGCACGAGCTCGGCATCCGTCACCTCAAGGTGCGGGGCGACTCCGAGCTCGTCAAGAACCAAGTCATGAAAGAGGTCGACTGTGTCAACCCAAAGATGACCGCTGTATCATCGGAAGGTCCGTGAGCTTGAGGAGCACTTTCATGGGCTCGAGGTCAACCACGCCCACCGCCACCTCAACAACGACGCCGACTTCCTCGCCAAGCTCGCATCGGATCGCTTGCGGGTCCACCGGGTGTCTTCATGCACGAGCAACACAAGCCCTCAATACGGCTCAAGCATGAACATGCGACAACCGGGCGCGAAGCTCGACCGTCGACGCCTCGAGCTCGGATCCCATGGAAGTCGACGATCCCACGAGCTCGAGCTCACCCGACATAAAGGCCCGCCTAGCCACGAGCTCAAGTCCCACCGGCTCGGGGGCTGGCTGGGGCCGGGCCGAGCTCAACCTCGAAGACTCCAAAGCCTGACGGGGGGTCCCGCTCCCTATGGTGGCTAAAGCAAGGCAAGCTCCCCAAGACAGAAGAATCCAGCGCTTGGTCTGGGGCTAAGTCCTTCGTCCTCGTCGGGAGGAGCTCTACCGACGTGGGGCCTCCGGCGGCCCTCCGGCCGCTGCATCACGTTCGAGCAAGGAGAAGAACTCATCAAGGAGATCCACGCCCGGCGAATGCGGCCATCACGCGGCTCCACGAGCTCTCGTCGGAAAGGCCTTCCGACAGGGGTTTTCTTGGCCAACCGCCGCCACGGATGCCCGATCAAATCGTGCGCGCCGGTGTGAGGGCTGCGGTTCTTCGCCAAGCGACGCACCTCCCCGCCCGCCACTTGAGACGATCCCCGCTCGCCTGGCCCTTCACGGTGCAGGGTCTCAACATGGTAGGACCGCTCAAGAGGACGCGCGGGGGCTACACGCACCTGCTCGTCGCCATTGACAAGTTCTCCAAGTGGATCGAGGTCATGCCCATCGCCCGTCTTAAATAGGAGACCGTCAAGTTCTTCACCGCATCATTCACCGCCGGGGTTCGAACTCCATCATCACCGACAACGACACTAACCGTGGGAGAAATCTTCCCTAGACCGGTGCGACAAGCACGGAATCCGCGTGGACACAGCCACAGTCAGCCATCCAAGAACCAACGGGCAGGTAGAACGAGCTAATGGTATGATTCTGCAGGGCGTAAAGTCACGCATCTTCAAGCGACTCGAGAAATTCACCGGCCGATGGCTCACCGAGCTCCCCGCCGTCGTTTGGAGTCTCCGCACCACACCAAGCAGGGCCACGGGGTGCACCCCGTTTTTCCTCGTCTTCGGATCCGAGGCCGTGCTCCCTACCGACCTTGAGTACGGCTCGCCACTAGTCCAAGCCTACAACGAGGACGGCAACCAAGCATCGCCGAGGATGCGGCCGATCAGCTCGACGAAGCCCGCGACATCGCGGCTCCTCCACTCGCCGCCGTACCTTCAGTCCATGCGGCTTTACCATGACCGCCATGTCAAGGGTCGAGCGTTCAACGTCGGCGACCACGTCCTACGCCGAGTTCAGAGCTCGAAGGATCGTCACAAGCTCTCGGCGCCCTGGGAGGGTCCCTTCACCATCGACCAAGTACTGAGGCCCGGCACGCACAAGCTCAAAGACCACCGGGGCCGTGTCCTCGCCAACGATGGAACATCGAACAGCTACATCGCTTCTACCCCCGAATGTACTCCAAATATTGTAGTCGTCAATAAAAACACCAATTTGATGCAACAACTTGTGCAAGCATCCCGAATCCTTCTCCCTTGGTCCGTTCGAGCAATGACCGGCCGGCTTCCGGCAAAGACCCGCCCATGCTCGGGGGCTACAAGGAAGGGGGTGCACACCCCGCAATTTTGAGACACCAATTTTTTCTAAAACACTCGCCCCGAGCTCCCGAGCTCAACCGGCTCACACACTGGGCGTGACACTCGACCACGACCTCAAGCTCAAACCAAGCCGCAGCCTCGCGCCGCGACTCTTCCCCCGGGCTCGCGCGAACGCTTTGAAAACATCTAAGCCTCGAGGCCACCCTTGCGAGACACGGCGTAACTGCCTAAACGACCTCCCGCGCCCCCGCGGCCAGCGAGGAATGGCCCGCCGTCTGTCTTACCAGACGCGAACTAGAACTTAAACGAAACAGGAAGCAAAAAGCAACAAAGAGAAGAGCTCAACACTTGAACTATTTTTAGCACAAGCTACCATTGTCTTTACAAAGGCCTCCATTTCGAGGACTCGAAATTCATAACAAAAGGAGTCGTCGCGAGCTTCTACCCCTAGTCTTGTGCGCGGCGGTTCACTGGCGCCGACTCTCCGGCGGGCGGGATCTTGACGGGGCTCCTCCTTCTCGGCGGCTCCACCTTCACCGGCAAGAGGCTCGAAGACACCGAGGCTCGTCGATGGCGAGCTAAGCAGCTCGACGGACAGCTCCGCGGTGGCCGCCTCGGCGGCCGGCGGCTTTTCGCTCCACCTCCTCCTCGTCGGCGGACATCGGCCACCCGTCTTCACTATCTCAATGTTGAACTTGGGGTAGTGGGTGAAGACGACGGCTGACCGTCTTGTGGACCACTCGGCTCGCCTTCCATCACCTTGCGCGGGATGGACGACACCGCCGGACCAGGTCCTCCATGTCCTCCACCCCGAGAACGTCGCGGGCGGCCTCCACCTCGGACACAAGCCCATCGTGCGTGCGCCCTTCGAGCTCGTCGCCTCCTCCTCCTCGGCCTTAGCGGCGCGCGCCGGATCGCAACAAGCTCTTGGTGCTGGTCAACGAGCTGTCTTGTTTCCGCACGAGCTCGGTCTTGGCAA
The DNA here is from genome assembly GCA_015847255.1 of Hyparrhenia diplandra. NCBI lineage: Eukaryota > Viridiplantae > Streptophyta > Magnoliopsida > Poales > Poaceae > Hyparrhenia > Hyparrhenia diplandra. Next base: position 54,311 of record JADLZK010000791.1, on the reverse strand, counting down.
TTATGAAGTCGGCTGCCACCTTCTTCATGTCGGCCTCTTTAGTCCGCGGCTCGAGCTGTGTGTGCTTCAGAGTGGCCTCGGTGGAGGCGAGAGCTTGGTCCCTATCACTGAGCTCCCGTGTCAGCTTCAAGGAGTTCTTCTTCTCACCTGCAGGAAGGAAGACGGATCGAAAGCGAGCCGTAAGATTGCAGGAAGACAGACGAAAGACGACCACTCGCTACTCCACAACTCATCATAGAGCCCCTGCTCGTTACGCCAGAGAGACTAATTCTCGGCATCAAGCCTCTCCCGCTCTGCTTCCGATGAGCGGTATAAACACCACAACTCGGTGGCTTCATCGTCAGAACTAAAACCTCATCGACGAGGTCGATCAGCCACGCACACGGGGAAGTAAGAGGAACAAGAGACAAGAAGAGCGCTCACCCTCGAGCTCGGCGTCACGTTCACGCGCCTTCTCGGCCACCTCCTCCTTATCCTTCTGGAGCCGCTCGGCCTTACGCGAGCGCCCGAGCCGAGCTCTTTGTCCTCCAAATGCCTTGCGAAAGGACTCGAGCTCTTCCTCCATCTTACGCGGCGCCGCTGCTTTACGCGAGGTCAAGCTCCTCTCCCCGCAGGGGACGCCTCACGCGGCCGCTAGCGTCGACCTTCTCCTGGGCCACCCGAGCGGCGCGCTCCTCCGCGTCACGAATGAAGTTGGCGATGTCTTGCGCTCGGCCCTCCACGATCCGCTGTTGGAGCTGTGCCTGGCCGAGCTCGTGGCACATCTCCGTGAACAGTCCGTCGGCCTCCCGACAAGGCCGGCCCCTCGGGGATGCCGCCCGTCGGCGACAGTACCCCAGAAATTCCTTGCAAACCCCGGCAAAGACGATAATCGAAAGCGGGAGAAGACGGGCAAAGAGCTTGACGACGGCAGCCGACCCAAACCTGCGAGTCGGTCGAAGGCTCTTCGGGCGGCCCGCTGGTCGACGACTCGGCTCCTCCGACGATGCCGGGCTCGCCCCAAAAAGCCGCAATCGGGCGATCGGCGTGAAGACCGGTGGCGCACCGCGTCACGCCCACGCCCGGAGCTACGCCGTCGTGTGGCGACGCATGTGGCGGCGTGTCCGCGCGGGCCGTGGCGTCCACAGGCCCGCAACGCCGCTGCGCCTCGAGCTCAACTCCCGCCGCTATCCGCCGGTATGGCGGTAGCGTCGGCAGCGGCGGACATAGCGATGGTGTCGGCCGGACACGTCCCTCGCCCCGCCGCCGCCGGTCCGCCGCGATCTCTTCCGTCGCGACCGCAAGATCGTCATCGCGATCTCGATGACCACGCGCCGGCGACGACGACCTCCTCGGGCTTGGGACGGCGGCGGCCTCGGGCGTCCCGTCCCGAGCTCCCACCTCGGGCGTTGGGCGCCTCTTCCGAGCCCTCCACCTCCATCCTCGTCGCCACCACCGCCGACGAGCCCTCCTACGACTTGGGCACGAGGAGCGACGGGCGTCTCTGTTGATGTCGGGCCCTGAAGCTCGGCGATCGAGCTCAAGACCGTCTGCGGCGCTGGCGGTTCACGGAACGTCGGGCGGTGGCGACAAGCCCGGGCCCGGCCCGATACCCTCGCTCACCACCAACACCCGCAAGCAACGGCGCCGGTGGGGAGCATCCCCACGGCGGGGAGGCGTCGCCGCCCGCCGAGCTCATCGCTACCGAGCTCAAGGCCGTGCTGCCGGGCTTCGACACATCCGTCCCTCGGGCGTTTCTCGGGATAAGGCTCCACCACCCCGAACACAACGGGAAGTCGGCACGCATGGCAATCGCCGAATCTCACAACGAAGACGAGGGGGAGCTTCTTGTGTCGCCATTCTCTTCTTCTTCCTCATCTCCTGGCGCCTTGGAACCTCGAGCCCCCTCGGCCCGAGGGTCCGACTGCGTCCGGGCCGGGCGCCGGCGGAGGCGATTCTTCTTTGGGGAGGTCGAGCCGCCTTCCCGCGGGCGCCCCCTGGGATGACGATCCCGGCACCCGCCGACCACCTTCGCCCACGGTCGTGGGCATCACCGACGCCGAGGATCCTTCCCGTTGCGCGCACCGACTCCGCTTCATCGCCGGCCTGCTCTTCTTCGCCGCCGGAGGAACCCGCCCTCACTCATGATGGGAGCTTGCGGCGCACGGATGCCGCTCCCACCGGTCTCGGGAGCGGAGGGACGGAGGGGAAGGCGCCGGATCTATCACACCGACCTGCAAGAATAAAAAATCGTAGTGAGCTCGAGCTCTCCAACCACGCCAAACGAGGAAAACGCTAGATACTTACGAGCTCGAGGTTGCTTCATTGGGAAGGGCCAAAGGCGCCCCCGCCCCCCGTCCGGCTTTCATCACGTGCTTCACCCACCAATCCACCTGGTCGACTGTGAGCCCGGGAGCCGTGGCCGTCCCTTCGAAGGGAGCGAGGTCCTCCGTCATCTCCCAGAGGCGAAGGGTGCGGCGCCACAGCGGCACCATGGCGCGCGGCAAGCCAGGGTCTCAACGATATGGCCGATCCTAACCCGGCGTCGCAAAGCGCCTTGACTTTCTCCACCGCCCGCACAACGCGCTCCGACACGTGCGCGTGAGGACCCTCGCGCCACGCCGAGTTCGCGTCGGAGAAGGTGCGGCCGGTGTATCGGGGCAGCGGATGGAGCGGATCGTTCCTGAGGTAGAACCACTCCCTCCGCCACCCGGTGTTGGCGGTGGGGAACTCGCCCTTAGGGAACGAATCCCAGATCCTTCCTCCTCTCAATTGGATCACCACGGAGCTGATCGGAGCCGGCACCCCCCCTCCGCCAGGAAGGTAATGGATCTTGGCGTAGATGAACTGGCGGAAGAGTTCCCAGTTCGGCGGGATGCCGAGCCAGCCCTCGCAGAGGGTGTTGAAGACGGCGAAGAGGAGGACCCCGTTCGGTGTGAGGTGCTGGAGCTCGATGCCCAAGTATGATAGCAGGCCGCGGAAGAAGTCGTCGGCAGGGGGCTCCAAGCCCGCGCTCGTGGAACGCCACGAACGACACCACGTAGCCCTCCGGCGGCTCGGGGACATCATGCTCCGGCGGCGGGATCTTCCACTCCTCAAGGTCCGTCAACGGGGGGAGCCCGCCGGTGAGGGCGCACCTCTCCATCAAAGCTGGAGTCGCCGTCGACGGCAGCCACGAACCCATCCTTCGCCTCCTCAAAGCGAGATTGGCTACAATGGCGAGGGGGGGGAGGGATGGGAGGCTGGATCTAGTAGGGTTGCGGCGGCGTTCGATTCCCTCTCGATAGAAGGCAAGAGGCGAAAAGGTGAGTCCGCCTCCCTCCTCCTCTCTACGATTTATAGTCGGGGACGCGACGGAGGCGGCGAGGTGAACCCGCCAGAGGGGGACCCATCACATGTCATGTCCGCCTAAACCGGGTCACCAGGAAACGGATGCGTGCGCGACACTTTTGCGAAGGCCGAACGGTCGCGGTGGAAGCGCAGGTAACCGCGACGTCAACGGTAATATCTCCAACGGGCGTATCCCAACGGCTATTTTTTACCACGGGTAAAAATCCGAGAGCTCGACCCCAAGGGTTGGATTTCGAGGGCGAAAAACAGAGCTCGGAATAAAATCTCCCCGCCTCGGGGTTCAAAGGACGGCTCGGCAAAGCTTGAGGACCGCCCAGAAACACAATGAGCGAGGGGCGCGGAGAAAGCAGACCGGATGGCTCTTGCCCCGAGCTCACGAAGAGCTCGGGGGCTTTCACTCGCGACGCCTGGTTGCGAAGGATGACGATCGACCTCGGGTCATCCCGGTCGACGAGGAGGCATCGTGCCCCTCGAGCCCCGTATGGGGCTTGAGGACCATAAAGGTCGAACCCTTGATCTCGAGGTCGGTCCGCCAACGCACCAAACGAACGAGCTCGAGCTCGGACCTCACCCCTCGCTACCCGCCAAGCAGCTCACCGGCGCCTCGATCTCGGCCATCGAGCAAGATCGAGCTCGAGCTCCCCCCCTCTTCCATGGCAACCATGGAGAGGACAAAACGACGAAATTCGAAAAACCTTAAAGCCTCCGTGAGAACCTTCTGTTCCCACGGAGCCTCGGGGGCTACACCCGCATGAAAAACTAAACCCGATCGAGGTCGACTCCCTCACCCCGATCGCAAGATCAACGCCGAGCGTCCGGAGACCCTCTCCCCGCACGCTCGGGGCTACCGTGGGGGATCGGTATTCGGGACGTCCCAAATTCGCCCACCGAAGCAAAGTCCGGGCGTGACTGGTCGACCAAAGCGCCGTGCTCTCGAACATGCCCGAACAGGCCATCCTATCATGGCCCACGGTCGAGCTCGATCAACGAACGAGCTCCCCATCCCACACGAGCACGCGCCGGCCGGGCTCCTCTTTCCGCCTCGCTTGAGCTCTCCGAGGCCCTCACGGCCCCGCACGAGGACGAGCTCGGCCGGGGACCTCCTTCCGACTCACTCGAGCTCTGTCACTACAAGCTCTCCGGGTATATACAATTCTCCGCCTCGCTCGAACTCCACCATCACGAGCTCTACAATCGCGCTCACAACGGCCAAGAGCTCGTCCGCCTGCCTTCTCGGGGAAGCCATCGCGCTGCAGTCGGTCAACCACTCCCCCGGGAGCACTATAGCCATATCGGGCCACGGGGACATGGAGGAAGTGACGGATTCGGCCCCCGCCATACCCCGCTATTGCGGTCAACCGCTCCTCTGATGTGTTGTATGCGGGTACACTCGACGCACGCCCACCTCATCCGAAGCATGGGCGCGTCCATACGAGATGGGGTGCGTTCCAACTCCGGTTGAAGGCCAAGAACGGCTACCGTCCAACTCCCGAATTCTCCGCCCGCTCGAGCTCTACCACCACGGGCTCTCTCGACTCCACGCAAGCATGAGCTCGGTCCAGACCTCTTTCCGCCTCGCTCGAGCTCCTCCGGGGGTTGGTCAACCACTCTCTGACAAGCCCAACCACCCTCTGATGAGCACTGTGGCCACGCGAAGTCACAGTGACAGGGAGGAGGTGACGGATTCACCCCACCATGCCCTGCTGTATTCAACCACTCCGCTACAATGCTACACGGGTACGACCGGCGTACCTCAACGTCACCCACGTATGGCCCCCGCCCATACGGAGGGGACGCTGCCGTTCACCGATTGAAGACCCGGCGACGACCCGACCGCCACCCAAATCCGGGAATCCGGGTGTACGACGGCGACCACGGCCCGACCTCATCCAGCGTTGGCGGTGTCAACGAGCTCTCCCGGGTCCGACGAGCTCGGTGCCATGGACCATTTTCCCATTTTCAACCCCCTCGGATTCTACTTCCTTCTCCTTTTTAAAGACCTCGACTCGGTGGCGCATGTACACCCCTTGCTACTATAAAAGGGGGCTCTTGCCACTAGGAAGAGGCAGGTTCCCAAGCATTCACAAGCCTCCACACTCACACCTCCATCCGATATTGGCATTGGCCTCAATCACAGAGACTTGGGAGCCCGCTCCCTCTCTCGCCCCGCTTGTACTAGCCCCCCGTATGAGCATTTGAGCTCGGATAGTGATCCCAATCGGACTAGGGTGCACGATTTGCCCCGAACCAAGATACATCTTGAGTCATTGTCTCTAGAGCTAGGCCATCTGAGCACACGCTAGCCCGGTCGACATCTTGTGACGGTGGTATTAGACCACGACACGGCGCCACCTCCTTCCTCCTGCCGCTACTCCCCTTCCTCGACGATGATGACCGAGAGGGCGCGGAAGATGGGGACGGCCAAACAAGGAGCCATGGCGGGTGTGAGAGCCGCGACATACGGCCCGACACACCGGGCGAGGGCGAGGACAAAGTCAAAGGGTCTCGAGCCGCAGCGGCGGCGAGGCCGGGCGATCGGCGCCGCACGTCTCGGTGGATAGCCATGGCGATCACCGGTAGTCGCCGCGGTTTATCCCAGTCGTCTCGATGGGCGTGATTTGTACCGGGCGTGTCGTAGAGCATGTCTTTGGAACTCGCCAAGTGGCGTGGTCGAAAGCACGCCGAGCCCGAATCAACGAACTTTAGGTTCCCGCTCCATCGATGAGAAGGTTCTCCCACCAGCACCTCCCCGTGTGGGCGACGGTCGCGAGGGCTCCTTGGACGAGGAGGGGTCCTCGATGTGGTGGACATGGGCGGTAGGGCGCCCGAGACCTAGCGATGACGCGGCCACCCGCGGAGGCGGGTCGAGGCACGATGCGAACCGCGGAGAGCAACGGCTTAGGGTTATGCGGGACCTGTAGCACGGCGGTGCAATGTGGACCGTGGGTCTGGCATCGGCGCGGACGGCGGGCGTACACGGCGCAACGCGACATCCAAATGCAACCGTGGGGCGGTGGCGACACCCGGCGTCGGGCGGCTCCGTCGTTGGGCATAGGCGAGAAGTTGGGGTTTCGCCACGACAATGGGTCCCATGTTTGGGTGCTTTAATTTAGGAAGGCCCTTTGGAGTTGGGAACAAATTTGGATCCTCAAATTTTGCAAGTTGGCTCCTAAATGTGTGAAATAGAAACTCATTTTTAAGAGGGCTGGCTGGAGATGCTAGTAGCTAGCTAGGAATCAGCTTTGCCCAACCACCCACAAGTTAATGAAACAGACCAAGCACAGCACGTAGATTATTATTGAGCAAGGCTGAGACCTGCTTCAACTGTATCATCAATCCATCATCATATATCTGGATCTGCAAGCATGCTATAGTTCCATCGGTACAGTTGGCAGTACGTACTGTATGCAGTTAAGTTTGGACTGTTGTTGCAACAAAGAGTGCAAGGCTTTTTTTGGCACCAGTGCTGATGAGTGCACATGCCAAAGTTGAGAATTCAACACAGTTTCGTACACACGCCACAGCAGCTGACATGCATGCATGCCGCACTGAAGATTTCATCAAGAGATCGACTACTACTTTTTCATGTTTGCCAAAATCAATTCGATTGTTGCAACAAAGAGTGAAATAAATTAAAGGGCTTTTGATTCTAGGCCGGCTAGATCTATAGGACCTGATTGCACATGCCAAGGTTCATAATTGCCCACACAGCTATCATGCAATCTTACTGCGCAGCCTGCTGTGGAGCTGTGTGTCAAAACCTATCAGTAATTGGAATTGCCCAGCCCCGGACATTATTCTCCAACTAATAATTATTTGGATACTAAGACACTCTTTGTAAACAGACCCAGCTGAGAGCTTTGTGTCAAAAACCCATGAGAAGCTTCAACAAAAGTTACTAGCTATAGAGTACTCGAAATCTTTTTTTTTTTTTGAAAGCGTCCACATTGGACGTGCTTCATTAAGAGAAATTAGAGTTTTAAAACAACCGTCAACACTCTTTGGCGAGATGCCATTGAGTGATGCGGCGGGCAAGTACACATACAAATCTCGCCGGCTTTAACGGCGCTGCTGAAAGATTGTACTTAGGCTAAAACAAAAGTACTCGAAATCTTAGATTGAGTAGTACAACAATCACGTACTTATTTCTTCAGCAGCAACAGATACATGTCCAGTGATCTCATGACGTTTTTACAAACTAGTGTCAGCGACAGATGGGGATGGAAAGAGCCGAGGAGAGAGACGGGCGAAGATCGATGCATGGCACGTACGCGGCCGCCGTCGTCAGGCCGTGGCTACCACGGAGCCGAGCACCGCGAGCAGGATCAGCATCCACGAGGACGAGGTGCCCTTCTTCTTCCTTCCGTCGCCGCCGGAAGAAGAAGTGTCGTCGAGCCTGTCCACCGTCAGGTTCCAGCCACGTACGCCGACGAGAATGTCTTGGATTCTGCCAGCGAAGAAGCCGACCATGGTTTTCTCGGCGAAGCGCCGTGCTGCAAGGCTGATGCGCATGTCGAGGACAGCCTCGGCCGGCCTCGCCTCCCCTGCGCCGGCGAGGTACTCGGACAGCTTGTGTGCGGTGGCATCGTACTCGATCCACACGGTGGTCGCCGTGCCGTTGGGCGTGAAAGGGACGCTGAGGCAGCAGCCCTTGACGCCGAGCGTGGTCGACGACGGGTCCAGGAGGACGACGAACGCGACCGGTTTGACGCCGCTCAGAACGAAGCTGGTGTTGAAGGAGGCCTCGAGCGCCGGGGCCCCGCCCGGGCCGGCGCGCCACACGTCGACGGTGCGCGAGAGCAGCAGGAAGCCCTGGGTGTGGTTCAACTTTGCCGCGGCGGCGTCGTGGTCGAAGAGGTGGCAGGCCGCAGGCATGAGGGCGGAGTGGTTGATGCTCACCACGAGGTCCGCCGTGGCGTCGAAAGCCGGGTAGCTGAAGGAGTCCACGTGCGCCGCTGCGGCGACCGAGATGGCTGCTGCTCCGACGAGGACGAGGACGACTACGTGCCCCATGCCAAGCTTGTGTGTCATAGGATCAGAGCGTGGCATCTGAATTCTGACGGACGGGTGACTGAATGGGATTGGCATCAGAATTCAGAACGGGATGCTGCCATTTTATACCGTCCCGGCTCTGCGGGTTCTTCAGTCATCGATGTCATCTTAGAGGAATAACCGATTAATCGAACAGACAGACCGAGGCATGTGAACTTTCATCCATCTTATCTCCCGATGTCTCCTGTTCATACTCTCTCACATCTCACGTCTCTGTCAATCACGTGATGGGTGTGTCTCCCCACAATGCAAGGTAATTCTCCTTCCCCTGTTCCATTCTATCCAGTTAGATTCGGTAAGCTAGGGTTGGTTTGTTGTCGTATTATTCAACCTAAAAATATTTGAAATTTTATAAAAGGAAAGTGAATAGATATGTATCATTTGGTTAGTTATTTTTATTAAGAACTAGAAAAGGTCGCAGCGTTGCCGCTTATGGCCGGTGGACGTGCCCGTTGTATTGTAGATGGTCATTTTTTTTTTAATGGAAACCATATGGTAGACTTTTGAAGAACACCATATGGTAGACTTTATTGACTATCAAATAAGATTCTTTGTCTTGTGTTACTAGCCAACAGAGACATTGATGGTAGTTAGTTAATAAAGCTCATGGTTAGTTCAGCCAAAGATAAAATTTACATAATCAAAACTATTGTTTGAGGTATTACTTTGTCTATAATAAAAGGCATTAGGCAAGATAAGATCGCCAAGAGTAGGCATCTTAAAATGGACTTGGCAAATTCATTGTTCATTATCTTTCCATTGTAACAAATACCAGCATGTGGTGATGTGGTCAAAATGCTATTGTTTAATCAATCAAATACATGCTGAGAATACTTTAAAGGAATGATTATACGATATAACACTGGTTTATTCAATCTGTGGACAGGGAGAACCGACTGGACCAACGACACCGTGTCATGGTCCTGAAGAATATATGCAAGAACTATTTTTTTCTATAAAACAATTAACTCAAACTGAAGACAGGAACCTAATAGCATTCTCATGATGATTAAAATAACCTGCAATTTAAGCCGGAGACACCTCTAAAGCTTTTTAAAAAAGCAGGTGTGAATATCTACGTTGTGTTGTGTAATTCTTAAAAAAAAAGTAGGCATTGCGTTTATATGCAATAGCGTTACTTTCCATTTTTATTTTAGATAACGGAATTACATTCCGGCCTCTGCGCAGCCAAAGCTTCTGCAAAACTTTCCATGGTTTTACATTGTGTACAAAAAAACAGAGGGGCATTTAGAAAAGCCGGCAACTTTTCAAGGATTCATAATTGATGGCATGGGCTCCCGGTAACCTCGTTTCGATGATTCAGGGTTATTAACTTAGTTCAGCCGGTGAAGTGCTTCGGTAATCTTGTGAACATTTTCTTTTCTACAACTTGAAAAGACAAGAAAAAAAGGCTGCTCATCTGAGAAATGCAGTTCCACTCTGTACACGAAAACGAACAGGTAAACTTTAGCTTCCTATCTTAATCCTACTCCAAAGTCCAAATGTATGTACTTATAGTTTATATGTGAGTGCTTTCAAAAAAAAAAAATAGTTATGTGAGTAAGCAATAGATAATCAATCAATCCTCGTTGAGATTTACAGTACCTTAGTACTGCTGTAGCCATACGCGGATGTCTCGGATGTCATGTCCTGCATGTGGCGCATTTTACAAACAGAATGTGGGCAGATCTGCCACGTCGGTGGTCGCCAATGCGTCGTGCTCGGCTAGGTGATATGGAGGAGCACGGGAGGTCGGGAGCTGAGAGCTGCTAGTGAGTCTCGGCGTTCAGGAGAACTCGTCGAGCCAGCATCAGCACAACATTACGGAGCCAGCTCGTTCATCTCCGCGGCGTTACATTTTTTTTTTTTCAAAAGATCATCCATGGCATTACATGAGTTTGTCTTTGGCGGAGCGCTGACAAAGAAGCAGTAGCACAAATACGTTGGATTGTCCTGCCACCGCCGCAGCAGCCTCCCATGAGCGTGGCCAGGGACCAGGGCCATCGTGCCGGGATCCGGCGCCGTGTCTGCATGCCGCAGCGTCTAGAGCCCGCTATAGCCAGCTCCCCGGTGGCCTGCTGCGCCAAGGAACCTGGGCCAGTGACTTACGTGCCAGCGACCTGCGGGTTGGCCGCACTCACGTCTTGGCCACGTCTTGGCCGGGAGCTGCCGCTCCAAGGGCACGTCGGCACACCGCCAGATCTCCGCGTCGTTAACCTGCGGCGCGGGGTCAGGTGGCAGCGCCAGCTCTCCATTTGTTAGTGCGCTGTGCCAACTTCGCCGGCGCTCCGGTAGCGCAGCAAGCGGAGGGCGGAGTGGAGAACATGGGGGTGGGCGGGCGGCGGAGCAGGCGGAGGGGACGAGCAAACGGTGAGAGGAGTTTCGCGTCGTGCGGGACTGCAGGCCGTGAAGACTGGAAGCGTCCGCGATGCCTTTGGTCAAGAACGGAGCCGGGTGCTCAGTGCTTCGGAGGTGTTCATAGGGGTAGGGTTTGTGTGCGTCTGTTCATAGGGGTGAGTGTGCGTGCGTATTGTGAGCTTTACGTTGTAATGTGTAATTCTCAAAAAAAAAAAAAAAAAAAGAGCCGGTATGAGACTCGACCCGACCCATAACGGACATACCAGATCATTTTGATGCCCTATCCAACGGCTATCGGGTTAACGGGCGACATGACATTATCCACGAGCCCGCTTTTGGTGCACGATTCGTAGGGAAAAGAAAAGATTGTTAGCCTTTTTTTTTTTCCCCGTTACAACTTATGAGCAAATTTGCTAGTAAGAAAATAATAGATAACAAACCCTTGTCAGTAATAGGTTTTACTAGTTAAATGCTCTTTGTGCGTTGCTACGGGATAACAAAATTTTATGTAAAAAAACTTGGATTGCATGATAACAATACTATGAAATTAAACAATAATATTAAAGTGACTATAATACAAACAAGTTTTGTGAAAGTAACACAATCAATCATGGATGTCGCGGGTTTGTAAACTCTATTTTATGGGCTTTTCTGTAATTCTCCTAAGATAAAATTTTATATTTTACGGGTTTTAATCAACACATGCTTTAATCAACACTTTAACAAACACAGAATCTCAGACGATGGTTAAACATTAAATTTATCAGTAAACTTAGTAACCTGATAACTCTTCCAAGCTATTTATGTAGTTTGATTGCCTATGGAGCCAATCACTATTTTCGTCCCTTTCATTTGTTATATCCTCATCTGCAAGTTAAAAAGACAAGAAACTGTGAATAATCCACACTCATACTAATTGTTCCATACAGTAAGCACAATATATCATCATGACAATTTTAGTCATTACACCACTAAATGGTTGTTTTAAATAACTTACCTGACACTTGGTTGACGCCATTAGTGTAGGTTGACTGCATATGGAGACGCTCGCTATTTTGGTTTCTTTCATTTTATGTATTCCCATCTGCATCTTTAAACATGATTTAAGTAGTTATTGAAACATAATAATTTGAATGACAGTTAAAGTGATACCTAATAACAAGACACCATACGCTAAATTAGTATAATTATTTGGCTTATCTAGTCAAACCCAACATATGTTGCTTTATGTATTTGTACATTAATAAACTTAAATATTGCTAAATGTGTATCTATATATGTATATATATTTTTATACACAAAATAATATATGTGTGTATATATAAAAAGAAAGAAACAAAAACGTATTTCCTTGGCCTCTCTAGTTTGGCCGTAAAATATATGAGCACAGCGTGTCGGCGTGGACATGCAAACATATTACCGACGAGCACCTACCATGATTTCTATTTGTAAGGTCCCAAAAAAGGTACCCGATCACAGGTTGGCTCACGTCTGTCCATCAACACTACCTGTCAATTATGCATGTAATCAGTTAGCATAGGACCCTTGCATTAAATCATTAGGATGATAAAAAAAATAATAGTAATCATTGATTATATCTAGTAGCAAAGAGCACTCTAGATATGTACAATGTCGGATGGTGAACAATGCTAGCATAATACAATTGAAATGATAGTACTCCCTCCGTTCTCCAAAAAATATGCAATTCTCGCTTTTCAAGAAGTCAACGTTTTCTAAGTACCGACAATTATATATTAAAATATATAAATATTTATACTAATTAGTATCATCGAAAAAGATCTTTAAGTCTAGTTTTTAATAAATTTATTTAGAGATATAAATGTTGCACGTATTGTCGTGGTCTAATACCACGTCACGATGAATCGGCCGGCTAATGTGTGCAACGATGGCCTAGCTCAAGAGACAATGACACAAGGTTTATACTTGGTTCGAGCAAATCGGGCTCCCTAGACCGATGGGGTCACTATCCGAGCTCAAATGCTCATAGAGGGGTGACTACAAGCTTTGTCGAGAGAGGGATCGAGCTCCCAAGTCTCTATGAGTGGTGTGTTACGAAGTGTCGATGGAGAAGATGAAGATGATCCCCCAATAGCCAGAGTGCCCCCTTTATAGTCCAAGGGGCACGCATGTGGGTGCCAAAGGAGGAAATCTAGTATGGGGTAGAATGTAAATGTACACCGTTGTGTCGGCGCGCATGCGCCGCTCCCCACGGCTCGTAGTCTCCTCCCCTATCTAGCTCGGCGCAGGGGAGGTCGGCGTAGGGGTCTTGATGTCCGGGGCCCGTCTGGGCGAGCTCGGGAGCTCGCGGGTGCTGTAACGGTAGCCGGCGCGCCTGCTTGCACTCGATCAAGTGTTACGGCTAGGGATGCGTCCCGTCGGGCTGTCGCACGCCTTCTCTATTGCGCCGCGCGACACTGCGTCGTCGACTCGCGTTTGTCGGGTGGCGCGGGAATCCGGCGGCGTGACGAAATGTGTGCACGGGAGAGCTCGTGGGGCACGATCTCCTCTGCCCGCGGTGTCTGGTCAAACTCGAGCTCGACTCCCGATGGCTGTTCCCGCCATGGGTTGTCAGACGGCGTGTCGTGGCTACGGGATCCATAGCCGCGGCTATGGCACTTTCGGAGTATCTACGGCACGGGGATCATAGGCGATATCCGATCTCCGGCGGGACATCGTGGTGTAGTAATGATGATTAGTCCGTAGGTGGCTAGGTCCGCCCCGTCCCGAGCTCGAGCTTGTACGAGTCGGAGGAGGTTGCTTAGCCTCCCGAGGCCTTGGAGCTCGAGGCGGTGGGCCAGCATTCACACGGGGACCTTATCGTTGTCCTCGGGTGGGCCCGCAAGGTTGGACGAGCTTGAGGCTAGTTTAGCCTGGCGCTAGCAGCCTAAGCTCATTCGGTGAGCGAGCTCAGAGCTCGCGTCGAGGCGGAGAAACTCGCCCGAGCTCGGAGCTCGTAGCGAGGCAGAGTTTTAGAGCTTGCTTGGGGGCCGGGGCTCCGTGCAATCCCCTTTGCGCGGGCGCAGCTCGATCATGGGCCGTGTCGACTCTTTGTTATGCTTGATCGCCGGATTAGTTTTTGAGTTGGGGGATCCTTGATCTAGTCCCCGACAATAGCCCCGAGCGTTTGGGGAGTTGCTGTTTCCTCAAGCGCTCCTCGTTGGGTCCGTGATGTCTCGTTTTACGGGGTGGTGCGCGCGAGCACACCCGCCGGGTGTAGCCCCCGAGGCTCCTCGAGAACGGTGTGTTCTCGGGGAGGCTTGAAATTTTGTTCGTTTTTCTTCTTTCCCATTCTTCCCCGTGCTAAGGGGTGGGGCAAGCTCGTGCCCAATCTTGCCCTCGTTGGCCGAGATCGGGTGCCCCGTGAGTTGCTAGCGGGTGATTCGAGTGAGGCTCGAGCTTGTCGGCTCGTTCGTTCGATCACCGGTGGATCGACCTCGATTTCGGGAGCTTGACCTCGTATTTCCTCGAGATCATGTCTCGAAGTTTTGGCGCCTTTTCCTCGAGGAAGAGATGGTAGACCGGTGCGTCGCTCCCGCAACTCGAACGCGAGTTTGAAGAGACTTGCGGCGTTCGAGAGCTCGCAAGCACGGGTCGCTTGGACTTCTCTTCTTTACGCCCCTCGCTCGGGTGGGCCACGGCGGTCGTCGAGCCCTCGTCGGGTCAGCCATCGAACCCGGGGCCTGGATCGCTGCGAGCTTCGCCGCTTTGCTTTTGTTCGCCGTAAAAAGTTACCGTTGTAACTTTTCGCCGAGGTCGTGACGAGCTGCTTCTTTGTGCCATGTGGCGGGGAAAGTTACCGTTGTAATTTTTTTGCCGTTGAGATACGGCCATTGCATCGCGAGGTCGCGGCGCGACTTCTTAGGAGGAGTTAAGGAGATCGTGGGAGGCCGTTCGGTCACCCATCGATCACGTCGTTCCGTTTTCACCTGGCTATACATCTACGAGGGTAAAAGAGGGGCGGGGATTTTTACCTTGCTTTATGCTTTCCCTGCCGCCGCCACCCTTCTTCTATCCCCGACACCTCTCCCACATCTAGCGAATTAAGGAAAGCCACCGCCGCCGTTCTCGTTCCCGGCGATCCCGAGTCCAGGCGGAGAGAGATGGCCGCGTGGGGCCGTCGACGGTGACCAAGGCGATGTTGGAGAACCTCGCCGCCGGAGGGAGTATCCCCGTGCTCACCGATGCCGAGGAGTGGAAGGTGCCGCCGCCGGAGGACGACGTTCCTAACCCGCCCGGGCGGGTATGTCGTGTCTTTCACGGCGTTCCATGAGCGGGGTTCGGCATCCCGCCCACGACTTCTTCCGCCCGACTCCTCATCCGTTGGGGCATCGAGCTCCAGCACCTCGTGCCGAATGGCCTTCTCCACGTTGCCGCCTTCGTCTTCATATGCGGGCGTGGCTCGCATCGAGCCAAACGGGGAGCTTTTCAAGCACTACTTCTATATCAAGATCCGATTACCAATCTGGTGGCGGGAAGCTGGCGGCTCCGATCGGCTGCCTACTCGAGGTTAGACAGAGCTTTTAGAAAATCTATTTCATACTCAAACACCACAAGACAAGAGCATACACAAGCAACCAAAGAAAGAAAGCACCCTTTCATTAACTTAGTAACAATTTTATAAAGCCACAATTTTCTCTTTATCTTGACAACAAATAAATAAATCTTAGTCAATTTTAGGAAAATTTCAAATCCTTGATTTAATTTAGTGTTTCCTAATGACATCCCAAAAACTAGAAAATTTGGGATGTCATAATTCATGAGTTTAGCAACTCCCAAAACGGTATTGGAATGGAAAAAACATCAATCTCCAACAATACCCAATACTTGACTTCAAAAAAACAAATTTGGGTCCACACGGAACAATTAGCAACTCCAACAGTACTCTATATGACCTCTCAATCCTAGTGTTTTGGGAAAAGGATGAAAAACACCGCTCCAACAAGATACTCAATACTTGCTCCCAATCTTTGGGAGGTTCGAAAAATCCTTCCCCCGCATATAAACTAGGATTGGGAGGTTATATAGGGTACTTGTTGGAGTAAGGGTTAATATATGCGGTTCTCATAATGCCAAATGTTGGTTTATTTAGGAAATGGAATAAATCTAATCTTTTTTTAGATTACATAGTACAACGCAGACACTCAACATGCACGCACACCCACCCCTATGAACACACATATGCAAACCCTACCCCTATGAGCACCTTCGAAGGACTGGAAATACAAATCTTAAAGTTCACGAAGTCACCACAGGCGTCTCATTGTCGACGGGGGCGTCGCCTACCACTTAATGCATAGCGCCGGAAAATCCTGAAATACATCCAGGGATAAAAGTAATCGCCATTGCCATTGCGCCGTTATTATTGATGATGATGATGATGATGATGATGATGATGATGATAACTATTATTAGAGTATAATCAAACTAATGGCTTGATTATGATTGAGAGAATTTTTAGGCTTTGTAATTTTTTTCCTAGCACGTCTTAATATGATTAGGAGGCTCCATTGAAGGGTGCGATTAGTAATATTAAGATGGGCATCACATGAATAGCTATAACAATGGGATTGGATGAG
This sequence comes from Hyparrhenia diplandra, assembly GCA_015847255.1. NCBI lineage: Eukaryota > Viridiplantae > Streptophyta > Magnoliopsida > Poales > Poaceae > Hyparrhenia > Hyparrhenia diplandra. Next base: position 37,974 of record JADLZK010000791.1, on the reverse strand, counting down.
CTCTAGTATTTTCATTAGATCTAATAATCCCAGAATAACTTTGGTACCTTTTTAACAACATTTGCGACCTAAAGGAAATTGACAATGATATATCTATTTTACAAACGTGCATGTGGCTAATAAATGACCTGCATGCCCATCTTGGTCAATTCCATTTGGCCTTATCTCTTCTCTCTCTTGTGTGACAACTTTATTAGCTGCACGTACTTGTGCCGATCGATCGATCACTAGTGGCTAGAGATGTGCTAGCCGGCCAATAAGTCATTAGGCAAGGGACCTAGCTAGCTAGTTTCCTGATGATGTCACCTGGGCCTACTAGTGAATGCAATGCTGCTACACACCTCCCCATAGTAATAGAGAAAATCCCCATATATAGCATTTTGTAGTGGCGTAGATATCATTGTTGAGCGAAATGTTGCATTATATTTTCTAGCATCAGATGGCATATGCATATACTGCAAATTTTTGTTTGCCTACATTTTTCACTCATTATGTCAAAAAGCATTTCAGTACATGACACGTCTAGAGAGTCAAAAATGAAAAAAGAAAAAATGCATCGCTTATATTAGTCTCTAATGTGACAAAATTAGTGACGCGTAAAAATGTGCCACTGAGTCAGTCGCATGTACAACTAAAATGCATCACTGATGTGAACACAGTGCGTCTCAGAAACTTTTTACCAGAATGATAGTTCATAAAAACTTTGAGCTTTGATGTAACACTAGGGCTCAGAGGTACCTTATCTCTTTGCGATTGTACAAGTACTAGTTCATTAACTTAGCGTAACTTTTGTTGGTTATACACCATCTCAGAAACATTTTGTTCCTTTCAGAGCTGCCTAGTCTAATTTGTCTTTGCATTGCATTACCAACACTACAGGAATCCGCTTCTTTGCCGAAATGCGGATAGGTTTGCCAGTGGCAAAAATCGGGCACTCGGCAAAGAGGGTCTTTGCCGAGTGCCAAACGAGCACTTTCGACAAAGAGAACTTTGCCGAGTGCCCGGCCGTCGGCGACGTACAAAGCACTTCGGCAATGTATACATTTGCGAGTGCGCGGCTGCCGGCAAAAAAATACACTTTCGGCGAAGGATAACGCGAGGGAACGCCACGTTCTCCGTCACTTTTGCCGAGTGCCCCGCCGTTAGACACTCGGCAAACTGGGGTTACTTTGCCGAGTGCAACACGCCCGTGCACTCGGCAAAGCACTTGTTTGCCGAAAGTGTCGGACTTGGCACTCGGCAAACTATGCATTTTTTTTTTTTTTCGTCCCATATTTTTTGTGTTGCCTTGGTACACTAATTACATCTCATCTTCATAATTTGGGACAGTTTCAAGTTGTTTTGCTATATTTCATGAAATATTTATATTTTCTTGCATTTTTCGGACCACTCCAAATTTGAACTGCAGTACATGAAATGATGGACTGTGGTCATTCAAAAATGTTATTCATGATGTTTGGCGTATGTTTAGGCTCAATCCAGGGGACTCGCGTGGAATTTCAAACATTTATGTGCCGGAACATGACGAGTTACGTCTTGGAAACGTGTTTTAAAAATTCTATAAAATCCAAATGAAGTTCAAAAAATCACGAAACTTGGCGTGGTGTCTTGTCATCTCATGGGGAGGCTGTGAAAAAAAATTTGAAAAAGTTTCGAGCAAGTTGTGACGTCGGATGCTTGAAACCCGACATCTCCACACTTGATCACCCGTACCACGAGGCGTGTTTCTTGCATCACCTCCTACAACGCCGGCGTGCTTGGCAAGGTGGTGAAGAAGAACGAAGCAAGGGAGATGATGCTCCAGAGGGAGACCGACCTCACCAGGGGAGCAAGACATCCGGGTTAAGTAGAACGCATTTATTCAGATTTCTTCAATAAAAAAATAAGCAGACTTCCATTAATCCTCTGCTATGTCATGCGGATGTGTGTCGGAGTGGTGCGGCAAGTACAAGGGCTGGCTGGGGAGGCCATTGTGGACAAGTGGCTCTTGGGCGAGACGTGCGAGTACAAGAGACTCCGTCGGAGGTGTCGCTGGAGATGCAAGGCGCTCCACACCACCAAGGCAGGCGTGCCCCTCCGGTGTATATGGATAGATGGGTACGATTGTGTTGATATTTTTTATTCAAGCGCTCAAATCTCTTCACTTCTAACCATCTCTGTGTTCTCCTCGCGATCGGTTTGGCATGGAAACCGGGGAGGTCGGCGAGCACGCGGGGTGGGCCTTGACTCACGGCGGGGGCGACTGGGCCCGGCCAACGTCTGACCCCGAGGGGCCCGAGGCGTGCGGCAGAACGCCGGCGTCTACCCCAAGCTTACCCGATGCGCCGAGGCGACCAAGCGGCTATGGGGAGGACCGATCCGACCCACCGCCCCCGGACACACAGACACGGTGATGAGGTTGGGAGGAGGGAGGCAAAGACGGCGGCGGCTACGGATGGCCAACCGTGCGATCGACCCGTCCTCCTTGGACGGTGAGGTGATTCGCTCAAGGAGCACGACCTCCACCGACATCCCCATAGCACCTCGGCGGTCGAGCTCCATGCGAGCGATGCGGGTAACCGGTTTCATCGGTCGTTCAGCGGTTTTACACATTTTAGCTACCTATGCATTGTTTCAATGTTACGGTTGTAATATTGCGGTCGGATGGCGCGGCGGAGGCGAGCGGCGGCCCGGCGGAAGAGTTTGCGGCGAGCGGCGGCCCGGCGAGGCCCATCGGCGGGAGTTGGAGGCAATCACGCAACACTTTCGGTGCGCCCGGGCTGCGGGGCGTGGCGAGCTACTTCGGGGGCCTCGGATCCGGGTGTGACCACGCCTCCGTTGCCTCCCTCGCTGTTCGCTCCACCCCGTTTCCCGTTCCTCCTCGTGAGCGGACTCCGGTGAGTATATGTTGTTGTTCATTTATTTGGCATGTGCGGCTCACTGCAGGTACTAATGAGATCGCCTCACACTTGTGCGGCTACGATCGGCGGGTTCGAACCCGACTCCTCCAGTGGCCCTTCTCCACCCCATCCGGCCTATCCGGTCGGCCCGATCGCACAATACACGTGGCGGTGGCGTTCCTCCTCCTCGGCCTTGGCCCACACTCACGGGCTTCCACACGTCCCTCCACACCACGGGTGGTCGTACCCGATCGGCGCCCGCAGCCGCGGGTGGTATCCGGGGCAAGGTGAGGGCTCTTCGCACCCGGGGGAGGCCACGGTTCGGGGGCCGTCAAGTTGAGGTGGTGGTGATGGATTTATTTTAGATGTTGGATATGTTGCACTTTGTGGACGGATCTCGTTTCGATGTTGGACATGTTAGATTCCGTTTGGTTGTTGGACATGTTGGATTTTGTGGTATTTGTGGATTATATATGTGAATTTGTGGTATTTGTGGATTATATATGTGAATTTGTGAGATATGTGGATTATATATGTGAATCGGTGATCTATGTGGTTTATGATGTATATATGAATGTTTATGGTATATGTATATGTTGATTTGCAGCAACAAGCAATAGAAACAGCAAAAAAATGAAATTCCCAGCTTTGCGAGTGCGGCGACTCGGCAAAGCTGGGGTAACCTGCGAGGAAAAATGGCGGGTTTGCCGAGTGCAAAAGGTGGCACTCGGCAAAATGACCATAACTTTGCGAGTGCCTCTCCCGACACTCGGCAAAGTCTATTTGTTTTTCGTAAAATAAATACTTTGCCGAGTGCCAACATCGGCACTCGGCAAAGATTTAAAATATTCAAATCTTTGCCGAGTGCCGGGCGTTTGGCGCTCGGCAAAGCCCTTCCATATTTAACGGTCGGCGTCGGGTTCGCCGAGTGTCTGACCACGACACTCGGCGAACTCTTCGCCGATCAGGAGTACTTTGGCACTCGGCGAAGATGAACCGCCCGAGTAAATCTTCGCCCGGTCGCGGTCGCCGAGTGCGGCACTCGGCGAGCCTTGCCCGAGTGCTTCTAAGCATTTGCCGGTGCGGCGGCGCGCTTTCGGCAAAGGACAAAATCCTGTAGTGCAAAAAGGCAAACAAAGGATTTGTCAGTGTAGTACCTGCAGCACACAAAAAGCAAACCATGAACTCTTAGAAGTATGGTGGCCGTGTAAATCCATCATGACAGAAGGATTTGTCTAACAGCAAGGCCGGTCAGACAAAAATGCCACGATTACAGAATGAGTAGAACATTTTTTTTTCCAACAAACCGGCATTGAGTAGAACCTATCAAGGGCCTGTTCTAAGTGTGCCTGATCTCTCCAGAATATTACGTTAAGTAAACTGTATGCCTCTGTCGACATGTACAGGAATTATGGCCTTGTAAGATCTGAGTTGACATAATATGGAAAGGACTCCACTGTTCCATTGCATCGTACTGGTTTTGACAGTAATCAAAAAGTGTAGGCATGGTACGTTTTGGCTTGAACTGCCTTTGTCCTGGCCGGCTTCCTGCTGTGACTAAAGTGTGACTAAAGTGTGGTACGCATGGAGGTGCATGTTCTATCTTACCAAATGTTGCACACGGGAACTTTCTTTCACATCTCCACTCTCTCGCATGCAGTGTCCTCTTTAATTTGTGCAGTCAGGCTTAGACACGCATGCAAGCTACAACACATGCATGACATAGCTACTAGACCATCTCGGGTGTGCGTGCCCTCCGTCCAGTCCTTTCGCCTTTGGCATCAACCAAATCCCCAAGTGCGCCAAGCAAGAGAGACAGAGACAAACAAGCTTCAGTCTAGCTCCTGCATGCATGTGATGCTGTCAACACTTCACTCTAGCTTAGCAACCATGAAATGTAAAACTCATGCTAATCAAATGGAGCAAGAATAAAACTAACCCGGAGTTTCTGGAATAACCACTACGCCATATTGCCAGTACGGGTGATGACATACATGTGCACATGTCGCGCAATCTCCATGCCTTTAATTTAGAAAAAAAAAACAAATCTAGGGTAAAAAAAAATAAGACCCATGGATCGATCCTTCTGAGATTTTATACAACAAAAACAAGAGCGGTTTACTGAGATTTCATACAAACAAAAACAAGAGCGTTTTAATGGCTTCCACATCAGTATTGATGCAGCATGCATGGCTTCATAATGGCCTCGACGCAAACGGCGTCGCCCTGAATCTGAGAGTCCGTGTCGTGTCGTTGCTTGTAACGCTGAGAGCAGGGGGCGTCCTGTTCCGGCGGCCGAAGAGAAATCGACGGCGCAGGTTGCAGCGACGTGCCGGGGAGGGATCAGGGCGAGGGCGGGCGTCAGCTTTAATCGTTTCGTATGAAACCACATTGCTATGGTACGGTCTCCACCTTTTTGCGATCTTCAGTTAACATACTTTGCTGAGATTATTATGCTAGTATTTTCCAAAATGGTGCAGTATGCTATATAAAAGATGTGTTGGAGCTCTCCTATAGATGGCTAGGAATCAGCTTAGAGCATCTCCAGGTGGAGGCTCTAAACAAGCTCCCACCTCAAATTTTAGGAGCTGAAAAAAAATCAACTCCAATAAGCCTCTTATATGGGCTCCCGTTTTAGTAGCTCTCCCAAATTTTAGTCCCAGATCCGCAAGAACAAGAGTTTTCCTATCCTCGGCTAAAAAAAAAAAGAAAAGAAAAAAAAGGAGGCTCCTCTTCCTATTCCCCAGGCGTTGCGGCCATGGTCTTCCCCAACCCGCCGTTGCGCATCCGTCCACACCATGCGAGCATGCCCGCCGGCCTCGGCACCACCAAGTAGCAAGTGAGCGGGGCGCCAAGCCTCGCCTCCGGCGTGCTAGCGGCGCCCGCGGCCATCCTCGCGCCACCTCCTTCCTCCTGCTGCTACTCCCCTTCCTCGACAACAACGAGCGAGGGGCGCGAGCAATGGGGGCGGCCAAACAAGGAGCCTCGGCGGGTGAGAGAGCTGCGACAGAGGGCTTGATGCCGGCGGCGGCGAGGGCCAGTGCAGCGGTCCCGAGCTGCAGCGCAAGGAGGCCAGCGATCGCGCCTGCACGTCTCGGTGGACAGCCACAGCGGTCACCGGTAGTCGCCGCGGTTTATCCCAGTCGTCTCGGTGGGCATGATTTGTACCCAGGCGTACCGTGGAGCGTGTGCTGGAACCCGTCGCTCTTGTAGCGTGGTTGGCGGCGCCTGAGCCGAAGTCGACGAACTTGAGGTTCCCCGCTCCATCGATGAGAAGGTTCTCCGACCAGCACCTCCTGTGCGGGCGATAGCGCGAGGGGCTCCGCAGACGAGGAGTGGTCCTCGATGCGGTGGGCGTGGGCGGTAGGGCGCCCGAGCATGGCAGCGACGACGCGGCCACCCGCGAGGCCGGGTCGAGAGGCATCGATGCGAACTTGCAGAGCAACGGGTTAGGGTTATGCAGACCTGTAGCACGGCGGTGCAATGTGGACGGTGGGTCTGGCATCGGCGCGGACTGCGACATTGGTGAGCACGAATGGCGCAACGGCGCCCGAAAACCGGCGTCGGCCGGTGGGTCCGGCATTGGGCGCGAGACTAGAAGTTGGGCTTTTCGCCGCTGACAACGGTCGTAAGTTTGGGGGCTTTAATTTAGAAAGGCCCACTGGAGTTGGGAGAAAAATTGGACCTTCAAATTTTGCAAGTTGGTTCCTAAATGTGAAATAGAAACTAATTTTTGAAAGGGCTGGCTGGAGATGCTAGTAACTAGCTAGGAATCAGCATAGAGACACATATACACATACCCTCCTATTCACAGGAACCAACTATACTGAAGCTTTGCCCAACCACCCACAAGCTAATGAAACAGGCCAAGCGCAGCACGCAGATTATTATTGATCAAGGCTGAGACCTGCTTCAACTGTATCATCAATCCATCATCATATATCTGGATCTGCAAGCATGCTATAGTTCCATCGGTACAGTTGGCAATACGTACTGTACGCAGATAAGTTTGGATTGTTGTTAAATTAAAACAATAGAACCTGCAATGGCTCCTCGGCAGGAACAATGGTCCACGTCGTCCAAAATTAACTCCTCTGTTCGATCTTCCATCCAACGGCCAGGATTCACTCCACCGGCTTCCGCGGATTCTCTCCTAGAAGCCGGCTTCGCCTTCTTTTTACGCTCCAGCTTCTGCTTTTTTTTTTTTTTTTTGAAAGAGTCAGCAGGGGAGTCCCCTACCTTTTTTTTTTTTTTTTTATTTTCCGTTAAATGAAAGAATGTTTATGTACATAGGCTTACAGAGCGTCTAGGCTCAAAGAACAAAAGAAAATAATAAATTACAGAAGCTGATCTCTCCAGGCATTGATAGCAATTTTCTTCTGATGCTTGGCTTTGATACACACCAAATCAAGGAGCATAAAAAGCAGCTTCTGCTTCTAGTCCAAATGAATATATACGCTCCTTCAGCTTCAGCTTCTCCGTCTAGAAAAATCTTGTCTCCTCCAGTCTCCGTCGCTCTCTTCTCCTCCTCCATTCTCCCGTCGCGCGCACTCTCTCTCTCTCTCTCTCTCTCTCTCTCTCTCTCTCTCTCCACCGTCACTCCCTCTACCAACTCCCTCTAGATCCCCACACAGCGGCGGCTAGAGCAGGCGAAGGTGCAGCTGCTGCGGCTGCTCTCCTCTTCCTCCTCACCCCCCTCGCGTCACGCTATGTCGGTTGGGCCAGCACCACCGGCGGCCGGCGGGCACGGCGGCGCAGGTGGGGCGGCGGCCTGCACGTGGCATCTCGCCAGGTGGGCCTCCTCCTGCTCCTCTTCCTCCTCGTCCCTTTTACGTCGCTGCAAGGCCATGGCTTGTGCTACAGGAAACCCTAGGTAAGTGCAGTTCAGTTGCAAGACTCACAATGGAAAAATCATCAAAGGTTTCCCATTCTTTGGATCTGGACTCCAGCATTTGGGTTATTTGATTCGAATTAATTTTTTGCCCAGGCTAGCGAGAGCGCTTCACGAAATTTTAATTGGGGTGCTCTTATTCTTGATTTCAAGGTGTATTTTTAGGTATGTGCTCACTTCTACGTGAGGCTGATGAGAAGTAGAGAATTGTGCTATATCTAGATTTTTGTGGGTGTATTACAATTTACTAAGAAATCGGTCATTTTAGGGTACAATATCTTCAAAGGTAGGGTCTATGCTATTCAGGTTGTATGTATTGAACCCTTTGTCTGCTCAGACAGAGAAGGTACGAAAGTGTGAAGGCGTATCGAGAGGTATGCAGTTCCCTTTCAATAGTTGTTTATGCAGATTCTATTGTTATGAGCGAGGCCTGTTGCTATATAACAAAATACATTTTGATTTACTTCGAGATTGTTGAGGATGTGTTCACCTTGATTGCTTCACCAAACTAATGTATACTCTTGACCCTCGCTTGGATTATGCTGCAGGCGCTCAAGAACAGTGTTTTAATCGACCTATCTTTGCCAACAACTATTATATCCTTATCCTTTATACTGATTAGCCATGAAGCTTGGATACAAGTTGGTGCCGAGAATCCTGCTTGCAGAACCTGCAAGAGGTACATAGCCTTCACATATCATTTAATGCAGCAGCTGTTGTTAGCCTTTAAATTAAATTCCGATTGCTATTTCAGATAAAATTGTACAGCAGTCCGAAAATCACAGGGTCAGTTATACGCTTTTGAATAGTTTAGGAGCAGCCTGTCATGGTGACCTATTCCATTCAAAGCCAGAAAGCTTATCAAGGTACTCATTTTGGGCCTTTGCACTTCCTTCATGTTCTGAATTTTCTGAATTGTAGTATGCATTCATGGGACATTAATTCCTTAAATTTATGTAGAGAAGAATCTAGCCACGTCAATTGCCAGCTGGGTCATCTCCCAGGTTAAATTTCTTCATCGTTTGTTGGTTGGTCTATATCTACCACATCATATATTTGCAAATTACCTTTCCACATATGTCCAGTTTCTTAAGCCTTAACCACTGGCCATGTCTTTGTTTTGCATCGATTAGGTTATTTTGTGTGATATGTCTGCAATTTACAATTCTTACTTTCGATGCAGTGGGATGCAGCTGCCGTTGTTAGCCTTTTAAGTTAAATTCGGATTGCTATTTCAGATAAAATTGTACAGCAATCTGAAAATCACAGGGTCAGTTATTAGCTTTTGAACAATTTAGGGGCAGGCTTTTGGAGTTTTTAATCTGATGAGAAAAACAAGCCCTCTCAAATTTTATTGCATCCTTTTGACTTCCCCTGTGCCATATAAACTTCAGTAAAACTCTAGATATTTTACCCTTGTGCATTATGGTCTAAATAGACAGAATGTAGAACCATAGCTGGCTACATGGATGGCTCAGGCTTAGGAGAAGTAAAAAAATATATAGCGAATTCAAGGTGGCCATTAGTTTGCACAAACTATAACCATAACCTGCTCTGATTTTTTTCCCCAGATGATTGGTTATCTTCTGTGTGGAGAAAGTGTGACCACATATGGTATATAATATCTCTAAATACCTAGACATTTACTGTATGATGTGCAGGGGGAAACCCAGTGAAGGAACTCACACATAACCAACGTTGGGCACAACGCTGAAAAAAACAAAATGGCCTCAATAGAAAATGTGTAGCCAAAAAAAGTAAGGTTTGCATGCATACAAATACACCATGGTAGATAGACCTACATCGTCTTGCAAACAATAATTTTTCATATGACATACAGATTGAAATTAGAAGATCCATTTCGTTTCTGAAACGCTAGAAGTGCATGTGGTTCAGATAGAAACGACAACCATCAATATGTTAATATGGGATGACATAACCTCATTTAATTATATATATAGCTGGATAGACAATTCCTAAGATGGATATAGTTTAGGATCCATTGAGAAATTACTGTTTACTTTTTGTGCTTATTGCTCCCTGATCCTGAACACTTAGGCATTTGTTTGATTGAAATCTCCATTTTCTAAGCAGTACCATCCATGTTAAACATGTCAGTGCATTACCTTTCTATGATTGCACACTGTGATACTATTTATTTTGCTTTCTACCACTGTTAGTTTACTCTAAATACGGTACAATTCCTGTTTTAGTATGTACAAATAACTGCCATGCCATTTGAGGGTTTATCAATTGGCTCAATTTCTTTATGTAACCTAATAACTGCATGCTCCTAGGCTTACAATTGTTGCAATATTGAGCCAATAACTGCATGCTCATCTGCTTTGTTTACTCATCTAATAATGGAACCTCTCTTACCACACAGGGCGACTACACCTATAGCACAACTATCAACTTTTTTAAAATATTTTTTCGCTACTGTTACTTGATAATATAGGTCTCTTTTATACCCAGAGTATTTTTTCCCTTGTGCAAATTAGATCACCAAGGCTAGCAACCGATGTGTGCAGGAACCTATTAGGATCTGCTACTATAACAGACAAGGTATCTTTCCATACATTAAACATGACATAATCTATCAGTGTAGCATATGAGTGTGAACTGCAGATGCTTATTTACAGGCACAATAGAGCCTCAAATTCTGCAATGACAACATCAGGAAACTGTTGATACTGCACTGGATGACAGCACCAGGACAACTGGTCCTTCACTCCAATCAAAACCAAAATGGTATGCTCCAACCTTCGATAGACCGAAAACCACTGCCTAAACCGTCGCTCCCATAAAAAAATCTATTTTAATATATGTAAAGGTACAGCTCCAGGTCGGATTTGTATTCAACCTGGTGTTGAGCACCAAAAGGCAGTTAGTCAGGTGTGATATTGAAATTTTTCTATTAAATAGTTCATGCTTTCATCTGTACACTCCTATTTTATTTTGGTGGGTTCAGGTTGATTTCATTGGTTTATGTTACAAACTGTGAGTTTGTCATGGAGTTGTCGATCAAAGTAGGTTGAAAGTTGTAGCATAAGTCTGAGTTGTCTTGGAGAACAGAAAGGATGACCACGTGATAGTCTATGGTTTACTGACAATTGCAATTGAATTTATCAATTTAACGTAGGAGATATTAGGAGTAAGTACATTGAAAGAAATTGAGGGGAAAAGAATGGCCATGTTTTAACACGGGTTACTAAAATATCTTAGGCTATAAAAATTCCACGCCATGTTTCCAGAGTATCCTCTAACTATTATTAAATATTGTATTCCTTTTCCCCTAATCTTCCTTTTTATCGCTAATAGGAAATTCAGGTACACATGGAAACAAGCAGTATAGTACTACTGATTTGTTGGTCTGGGGAACAAATACAAACAATGAGCAGCCAATATTTCCTCATCCCCTACCATTAATTGTTGATTGTTTATTTATTTTCCCTTAAGTACTTTTCTTTCTTGATTCACAGATAAGGGGATTGCAGTTGTGGACATATTACTGGAATAGAGCAACAATTGCTCTCATATTTTTTTACTCTTGACAATCGGTTCGTTTCTGGTATCCAGCAGGTACTTCTTTGGATTAATCTCATCAACCTCTTCTTCAAGAGATATTAGGTTGCTCCTTTCATTTAAGCTATCTTTTTCCCAAGGAAGTTGTTTTTGCCATACATATGTTCATCCATTTTTTCCTTGTTCCTTTCTAGTATCTATTTATGGGAGATAAATACAACCTATTCCTTTTTGTTTAGCTTCCATTGATTAGTGATGTTTCAAAGGCTACATACCATGTATATTTTTTATTCTGAGAATAGAACAAACCATGATGAAACTTAATAATTTGATTTGTTCATACACGGATTCTCCCGCGAAGTCCCATTATCTTCAGTCCTCTTTTTTTCTATGTGAGCGAGAATTTGATGTACAGAATAAAACTCAGCTGATATCATAGGAAACACTCATGGCTCTCCTCGTGGCGACTCCCACCACCCCCTCCGCCTCCGTCCTCCCTCCCCTCCCGGCGATGATGTCCTCCTCCTGATCCTTCCCCGGTTGGAAATGGCGGGCCTCTCTGATCTCTGCTTTGATCCGGGCCTAGAGTTTCAGAAATCGGTCCGGGAAAATCTCAAGCAGCGGATCAGCCCTGTCCCCGGTTCTTCTTCCAAAGTTTTCTTCCTGGTCGCCAGCTTTGGAAGATCGGCAATCCGTCTTAATGCTGAATCGGTGAGTCTCATACTCCAATCCTGCCTTGGTGGCAATGCTTCTGAATTTCAAGTCATTCATCTCTCGGATTGGATGTTTAGATTCTCTTTATCTTGCAAACAAGTTGGTATTCTAGTTTACAAATTAAGAAGCTTTTGTTGCAAGAGTTTTGCTGTGTTCTTCTCCCTTTGGGGCAATGGGGGCCCTAATTGGGAATTAGAATTCAAACGTTGGTGTCAAATTGAAGAGGATTCTTGGACCAAGGTAGGATCGGCTCATAAGAACCCTTTGGTTCCTCCCCTGAAAAAATCATTTGCGAGAGGTAGTCAAAGCAGGGGATTCCGGCTAAGAATAAATCGGTTTTTACTAGGCTTTCTTATCCTAGTAATTACTATGATCATTTCACAAAACTCATTATCTTTCCTCCAAAATCTTTGATCAAGGAGCCTTTGAATCTGAATTCAAATTATTTTGGAAAGAAACGGTCGGAAATGTTTGATCCTAATTCTATGGCGGGTTCTTCGGGGGCCTTTGACTGGAGTAAATGCTATTCCCATTTCAAATTCAAACAGGCAAAAGGAGTCCAATCTGTTAAAAAGTCAGCTGGGAAAGATTTAGAGCCCACCCATGCTGCTGGGCCTATTCTGGAAAATTGCTCGAATTGCTTGGCCCAGGGACACAATAAAAAAATCTTGTACCTCTTCAATCTGTTGCTTATCTTGCTACAATTACGGTCATCGATCAGCCCAATGCAGAAAGAAAGCCCGGACTTATCGGAAAGTTTCTGTTTCAGTTAAAGATACGCAAGATCCGCGGCAGACTATTGTGACAGAACCTCCTAATTACTGGGCCCACCTGCTCCTGTCTTTGTCCCAAAGACCTCTAACAGTTGTGCGAGATGCACCCAATAACTTAAGAAGCTTTGTCGGTGTCATCGGAAACCCGACTACACCACTCTCATACCAGGATCAACAAAGGAGTAGCTACAACATTACAACATTTGTTATAAAAATACAAATCGAGTCTTGGGAAGAATAATAACATTAATTTTATAAAATGTGAGTAATGTTACATTTAAGAAAACTTAACTTAATTAATTTGCGGAAGCTGGGTAGACTAGAAGACAACCAGATCATGTCGAGCCCACCGACATAACCTTGGTTAACAGCACGAGTCAACACCTGCAACAAGGGTTAACAAACCCCGAGTACACAATGTACTCCGCAAGACTTATCCGACAAAAGAAAAGACTCCAAGGAATATGCTTTGGTTTAAGGGAAATAGAGCTAGAAAAAGGAAGTTTGCGAGAAAAGCTTACTACAAGTGGATCCTTACTTTCAATATTTTTAGCATCAACTTTGTTGGAACATAATTAAGCTAGATTTGCACCTGTTCTATATCAAACACTTTTTAAACAACATATCTTAACTTATCTCTGCATCTCTTTTCCTTTCATAACCATGAGTAACCTTGTTTCCTCAATTACTACGATGAATGGGCGGGGAATCGGGTCTCCTTCTCCGAGAAGCAACGGCGATCCGCGAATCGATTCAAAAACCAAATTGGAGATCCCTAACCACACGACATATGTAGTACCCAAACTTGCATATATCAACCTTTTCTCGATTTGTCCAAAACGGGGACGAGGCTGCGCCACCACCCGAGAGCACAATACTCCACCGCCCTACCCCGTCGATCCCTAATGACAATGACAGTTTATCCAGTAGGGTGGGTACACGCTACTCCCGCCATCTCTCCACTCCCAGTGCGTGGTTGCCATTCCCGATTTGGCTCCACCGAGATCCGGCTTACCGGAGTATGTGGCTAGTTAGGGTCGACCGATGCGGGGTGACCGCGGTCGACGCGTGCCATTGACCAAAAAGGTCTCGGCGCAAGATGCGTTCAACACGTCCGATTTCACTCGGGCCAAACAACGGACGGTCCTTAAACGATCAACACGGGACAAGCACGCGGCTAGGTATCCCGCCGGCTTTCAACCTACGTCCGTCGATCTCAAGTTCATCACTACCATATGAATTCTCTTGAACCACCATCAGGGTGTTCTCTTTTTCCATAGCCAGGAGGAACAAAGATAAAACTTATATCTCGCGAACGATGAAGCCATCATTCGGCTTCTACCGAAGTCTAGGCATCACTAAGCATAAGATATCGACCTACTCATACTAGTGGGATAATCTCTGGAAAAACCGTAGATCAAGGTAATCATGCAAAGAAACGGTATCAACCAACTCCTACTAACTTAATGCACACTGCACTAGACTTAAAGTGATTAAAATATTTATAAAAAGCGAGAGAAGGGTTTATGCTCGGGGCTTGCCTGTGTTGCGAGGAAAAAAGTTAGATTCCTTATCGAGATCCCCCGAGTCATACTTGACATCGACACCATCGGTGGATGGATCTTCTTCGAAGCGACCATCATGAACCATCTCACTCTCGTGTACTCTACACGTAGATGATGCATGCTTTAATATGATGAAATATAAATATGATGCTTGATGGATGCATGAAATGATAAACAACTTGAGTACAACTTTCCTTCACGATAAAGTTGCAACTCAACAAAACCAACTTGTTGAACTACTCTAAAGATATCATCACCATTACCTAAGGAGTTCTCAAGGACCATCTTATTATGATACAATCTAAGATTCACAAAACAACCCCCGAAGTCACACAAAACCGAAATTATTTGACACTAAACAAATTTTGAAACACATAAAATAATAGGGTTTAAAAATAATAAAAATTTAATTTTCTCAAAACATGCTCAAAATTTTTGTGCAGGTGGGTCATGTCATAAAACAGTACCAAAATAAATTTCATGATTTTTGGATAAATAAAATAATTATTAAAAATCAATGAAGATGCATTTTTCAATTAAAAATTGTATTTTTAAATCATGCAAAAACTATTCAAATTCAAAGTTTCAAATTTTTCCTGGATTCATATACTCATAAGAAGCTTCTACAAAAATTTTCAGAATTTAAAGAGCTATTTTCAAATTTCTATGAATTTTGAAAGAATCAGCACTATTCAAAACAAAGGAAAATAGATAAAACATAATTTAAAACAAAACAGACTTTCGGGCCGAAACCGGCCCAGCTTCCCACGTGACCCAAGATCTTGTGCAGCCCAGCCCGCTGCTACAAACAGAATGTGGCCCAACCCCAAGCCAGCGCTGACTGCGGCGGCCGGCGGTTGGCCGGCGATTCCTCGGCCGGCGGTGAGGTCTTCGGCGACTAGACTTACCTCTCTCGACTCCCCTCGACCTCGCGCACACGCCGACGCCCAAAACCCGACACCTAAGGCACGGGGCATGACCACCGACGGCCATGGCGGCACGGCCCGGCGCGGCCATGCGGCGGAAAGGCTCACCGGAGCTTTCTCCGGCGACGGCGGCGCGCGCATCGCCTCCGGCACTTCCAGCGATCCTAAAACCCCATCTAAACGAATCCAAACCGACCCCTAGCTAGGGCAGGCGCTGAAGCGTAACGGCGGCAACGTCGACTTGTGTGCGGCAAGCGCTGCCCGGCGGCTACGGCCAGCGACCGACCCAACGGACGGCATGAGTGCGGGCAGGAGCTCACCCCCGTTGCGGTGCGCTGCGTTGGTTTGGACGAGAGACGAAGTGGAGGGTGGTCGGCGGCGATGGCGGCGGCGGCGGCGGTGCTCCCCGATGGCAACGGTGACGTTCCTGGTCGATCCCCGAGAGGCAAAAACAAAATGATCGAGCCGACCATAACTAGATCGTCGAGGCGACTCCAAAGCTCTAGATGGTTGGCCATGTTGCTCACCGAAACGGTTGTCGACGACGAGATAGCTCGCGGCGCCCCTGACGGAGTTGGAGAAGACGGCGGCGCGCGGACGGCTGGGCCGGCTAAGAGGAAGGACTAGATCTAGCTCAAAAACGGCGCCGCGAACAAAGTTGCGAACACGATGGCAAGGTGAATTGGACGGTTGGAGCTCGACGGCGACGGCAACTGAAAGGGGCGGAGGCGTTTTCAGCGGCGGCCGGAGGAGGAAGAAAGAGAAGGGACGGCGCCGACGGTGGCCTTTATAGGGCAAAGGAGGGATGGGCGGGTGGTCAGCGGCGTTGCGGCGGCCGGCTAGCTGGTGACGTGCGAGGGTGGCCAAAGACGCGAAAACGCCCGCGCCGACGCCGGCGACCGCCGGTATGGGGAAGAACAGCGTATCAATGTTCCTTTGTAGCTCTCCCAACCCTAAATCTCTGAATTTCATCAAATTCTCCCAAAATTTGAACTGAACTTCAAAAATTCCAAAAAGTGACTTAGGCTAATTTTTCAAGATCTACAATTTTCATAATTGGAAGATTTTCAAAATCAGCCTCTAAATAGGACTTTTGAAAAGCAGTTCAAAATTTTGAAATTTGAATTCAAAATTACTTTCAAAATCATATAACAACTTGAAAAACTTTGTATATGACTTTTGTTCATCTCAACAAGATCTACAAACTAGATTTTGGAAGTTTTTGCAAATTTTGCTTAGATTTTGAAATAGGATTTTTAAATCAAAAGGGGACAAAACCCTAGTTTTGGTATTTTCAAAATTACTCTAAATTTTTGAACTAAACTTTGAAAACTCAAAATACCAACTTTGTTCAACTTTGAAAACTCTACAAAACTGCTTTAATAACCATACCCAAATTCTTTATAAATTTTGAATAAAAGAAAAGGGGGTAAAAGAAAGAAATGGAATTTAGGGTTTTCGGAGTTCAATTCAAATTGGAATTTGATCCAAATTTCAGATTCCCAACCTATACTATCCAACCATCATTCCACAACACTCTTAGGATCAAAACATAAAATAAAGCTAATTTTGTCCAATCCAGACTTAATCGGTAAGTAACACACAGGGGTGTTCTGACCTTTCCCCTTAACAGAATCTCGTCCCCGAGATTGAGCGAAATGAAAAAGGGGAGAGGACGATTAACAAACACGCATCTAAAAGTACACTCGGAGAGAAAAACATGACTTCGAAAACTAAACCACTCGGATCTAGAACAACACAGCTAAGAGCGGGGACGAACAACTAAGCGCCTAATCAAACAAATCGATAAACGAGGGCAATGAAGGAATAACGGGATAATGATTATCCAAAACATGGCAAAAGACCAATGTGATCCGAAAAATGGGACTGTGAACACTTTCGATCATTGCAAGCGCTAAGATGAAAAGCATCCCGAGAACAAACACTTCAACGAACGCCATATCGGGTAGATCTATGTCCATCCGCTCCTTCCTTCCGACTTGGTGACTTTCCAATCTTCCTCACGACGAGATCCGGTGGAGAGAAACAACTCACGAACTCTACTACGATCCGGAGATGGGAAGGAAAAGGGCGTGTAGGAAATTTTATAGCTAGGTGAGAGATGGGGCACAACTTCGTCGGAAAAGTAGGCCGAGTAGAAGAGCATCACCGGCGGTCTTTGGACAAGATTGGCCATGACACGCTCCTACTGCGCGAACCAAGGTGAGGAAGAGGAAGAGGATGAGAGGAATGGATTCGCCCGGCAAGGAGGCGTCACGAGAGAGGCTGCGTCAAAAGATGAGAAGAAGGGGGTCCGGTGACGGGGGGGCCGACACAGCGTCGAGAGACGCGACACGAAAGTGCGGGATAAAGGAGGGGCGCGTTGTTGCGCGAGGGCGGCGAAAGTGCGACACAACAGCTGCCATCCGAAGCGAGGCGGGCACGGTGAGACTACTACACCGCAGCGCCAAACGGAAGAGGGAGAGGATGCTCACGGCGTTCGAAGACACGTGGCGGCAACAAGATGCCACAACGATCCCGACCTTCCGAAATGGTTAACGAGTCTCTTATCTACCACTTCTTGTAGTCCTGTAATGTTGATGTCGGTGACTTGCTCTTCAAGGGTCACCTTTTCTTGAAACTTTCAGAAGAAACTCACAAAAGCAACCGATCCGATATACGAGTCCTCGGATAGAATATAGATAACTAAGAATGCTTAGTGTAGTTTTGTAATGGATCATGATTAAAATCATTAATCATAACACCACGACCAAAACCACAACCAAAGGAAGTTCCAAGGTGTGTAGTCAATATGAAGGTGATTTCAAGATCAAAGCCAAGGAGGTTTTAAAGATCAAAGAGAAATTGTATGGCATCGGGCTCCTCTCTTGAAGGAATGTCTAGGAGGTCCAAACGAGACTTGACATGGTTCCACACGGGCACAACATAAGGCGTGGCAAAGATTTACTTAAAAACATCCTAGTTAAACTAGAGTGCAAACAAAGTACACACAAGTTTAACAGTTGAAACACATACAACAACCAACATTAACATCATTTTAGATAACATGTGAAACATCATATATGCATTACATGAATGCTATAAGCAACATATGCAATGCAATGATGCTTGCTAATGATGCTTGGCCGAAATCATCATGAATAATCGGAATATGAAGATCTTTCCCCTTAACAAAAATCAAATTCGAATTTCAAGGTGACAAATCCCGTGGGACAAGTAATGGGGAAAGAAAATATGTCAAATATATATTGACTTATAAGAAACTTTGTAATACAATAAAGTTGATATCAAAATTACAACGAAAGCAAAAAGATGATTGCAACCCGATAAGGTTTTCAAATTTCTAGAGAAGTATGGATATGGATTTCCAAAAGAGGTTCGCAAAGAAAGTGAAAGCTCATTAATTGTGGATTATGGTGGATCATGACCATAGACCCCGACATAGCGGCGCCCTGATATTTCCTTATAGCTGCGAGTCCACGAGGAGACCCCAGGTTTTGTGCGCTATTTCGGTCACGAGGCCATGGTTCTACCATAAGACACAATTATACAACTCTCAACCAACTCATGTTGGCTATCAAAGTGAAAAGAAGAGCATGTGTCATAATAGAAGAAATCAAAATATGACACATGTATGAGTTGAGAAATCAAGGAGTAGTCCGAGGCTCTTAAATAAAGTTGACATGGCAAGGTGCAAGCTCCCAAGGATTAGAAACTTGTGAAGCAAAGATTATCAATTGAAGTCCATTAACCAAAAACCTGGTATAGGACGAAATTTAGGACAAACAACTATATAAAGAAGAATAGTTGTCTCAATAAAAGGAGGAAAAAATCAACTTTATATGGATGATATGATGCATGCTCGTCCTATACGTCTTCACAACGTTAGGAGTACTCTGTCTTCATCGTGTTAGCAGGATATAGGGCTTTACATTATATACTATCATCTCTGCACCAACAAAATTTGAAAAACACTTAACAGAACATTGTCGGTGAAGTTGACTCTCCGTTGTTCTTCCAAAGATGACATGAAAACTTCTTGAAAACTTTTACTTGACTCGTCGGAAAAATCTTCATGAAAGCTTCCAAAAGCATAAGGAAAGAAAGAAGATCATTTTTAAGTTGTTACTTTCAAAAACTTTTAGATTACAAAATCATTTTGAAGTTTTCAAAAGTAATATTGTAGCTGGTCCCGAGTATGAGCTCGATACCATTACGTGATAGAACCTCCTAATTCTTGGGCCCACACTGCTCCTGTCTTTGTCCCAAAGACCTCGACGGCAGTATCTTGGTGCACCCAATAACTTAAGAAGTCCGCCGGTGTCATCGGAAACCCCGACTACACCACTCTCATACCAGGATCAACAAAGGAGTAGCTACAACATTACAACATTTGTTATAAAAATACAAATCGAGTGTGGAAGAATAATAACATTAATTTTATAAAATGTGAGTAATGTTACATTTAAGAAAACTTAACTTAATTAATTTGCGGAAGCCGGGTAGACTAGAAGACAACCAGATCATGTCGAGCCCACCGACATAACCTTGGTTAACAAAGACGAGTCAACACCGCAACAAGGGTTAACAAACCCCGAGTACACAATGTACTCATAAGACTTATCCGACAAAAGAAAAGACTCCAAGGAATATCTTTGGTTTAAAGGGAAATAGAGCTAGAAAAAGGAAGTTTGCGAGAAAAGCTTACTACAAGTGGATCCTTACTTTCAATATTTTTAGCATCAACTTTGTTGGAACATAATTAAGCTAGATTTGCACCTGTTCTATATCAAACACTTTTAAACAACACATCTTAACTTATCTCCGCATCTCTTTTCCTTTCATAACCATGAGTAACCTTGTTTCCTCAATTACTACGATGAATGGGCGGGGAATCGGGTCTCCTTCTCCGAAAGCAACGGCGATCCGCGAATCGATTCAAAACCCCAAATGGGATCCCTAACCACACGACATATGTAGTACCCAAACTTGCATATATCAACCTTTTCTCGATTTGTCCAAAACGGAACGAGGCTGCGCCACCCGAGAAACACGCGATACTCCACCGCCCTACCCCGTCGGTCCTAATGACAATGACGGTTTATCTAGTAGGGTGGGTACACGCTACTCCCCGCCATCTCTCCACTCCCGGTCGTGGGTTGCCATTCGATTTGGCTCCACCGAGATCCGCTTCTACCGAGTATGTGGCTAGTTAGGGTCGACCGATCCGGGGTGGCGCGGTCGAGGCGTGCCATTGACCAAAAGGTCTCAGCGCAAGATGCGTTCAACACGTCCCGATTTCACTCGGGCCAAACAACGGACGGTCCTTAAACGATCAACACGGGACAAGCACGGCTAGGTATCCCGCCGGCTTTCAACCTACGTCCCGTCGATCTCAAGTTCATCACTACCATATGAATTCTCTTGAACCACCATCGTGGTGTTCTCTTTTTCCATAGCCGGGAGGAACAAAGATAAAACTTATATCTCATGAATCGATGAAGCCATCATTAGGCTTCTACCGAAGTCTAGGCATCACTAAGCATAAGATATCGACCTACTCATACTAGTGGGATAATCTCCGGAAAACCGTAGATCAAGGTAATCATGCGAAAGAAATCTGTATCAACCAACTCCTACTAACTTAATGCACACTTTGCACTAGACTTAAAGTGATTAAAATATTTATAAAACGAGAAAGGGTTTATGCTCCTGGGCTTGCACGTGTTGCGGGGAAAAGTTAGATTCCTTATCGAGATCCCCCGAGTCATACTTGACATCGACACCATCGGTGGATGGATCTTCTTGAAGCTTCGACCATCATGAACCATCTCACTCTCGTGTACTCTACACGTAGATGATGCATGCTTTAATATGATGAAATATAAATATGATGCTTGATGGATGCATGAAATGATAAACAACTTGAGTACAACTTTCCTTCACGATAAAGTTGCAACTCAACAAAACCAACTTGTTGAACTACTCTAAAAGATATCATCACCATTGCCTAAGGAGTTCTCAAGGACCATCTTATTATGATACAATCTAAGATTCACAAAACAACCCCCGAAGTCACACAAAAACCGAAATTATTTGACACTAAACAAATTTTGAAACACATAAAAAATAATAGGGTTTAAAAATAATAAAAATTTAATTTTCTCAAAACATGCTCAAAATTTTTTGTGCAGGTGGGTCATGTCATAAAACAGTACCAAAATAAATTTCATGATTTTTGGATAAATAAAATAATTATTAAAAATCAATGAAGATGCATTTTTCAATTAAAATTGTATTTTTAAATCATGCAAAAACTATTCAAATTCAAAGTTTCAAATTTTTCCTGGATTCATATACTCATAAGAAGCTTCTACAAAAATTTTCAGAATTTAAAGAGCTATTTTCAAATTTCTATGAATTTTGAAAGAATCAAAGACTATTCAAAACAAAGGAAAATAGATAAAACATAATTTAAAACAAAATAGGACTTTTCGGGCGAAACCAACCGCCCAGCTTCCCCTGACCCGATCTTGTGCAGCCCAGCCCGCTGCTACGATAACGCGGCCGGCCCAACCCAGCGCCAGCGGCCGATCGCGGGCGGCGCCGGCTGGCCCGGCGATTCCTCGCCGGGGTGAGGTCTTCGGCGACTAGACTTACCTCTCGACTCCTCGCGACCTCGCGACACGCCGACGCGCCCAAAACCCGACACCTAAGGCACGGGGCATGACCACCGAGCGGCCATGGCGGCACGGCGCGCTGGCCATGCGGCGGAAAAGGCTCACCGGGCTTTCTCCGTGACGGCGAGCGCAGCGCATCGGCTCGAAGACTTCTAGGCGATCCTAAAACCCCATCTAAAACGAATCCAAACCGACCCCTAGCTAGGGCGGCTCGCCGGGCGGAGCGAGCAACGTCGGCTGTCGGCGGCAAGCGTTAGACGGCTACTGGCGACTTCGACCCAACGGACGGCATGAGTGCGGGCGGGAGCTCACCGGTTGCGGTGCGGTGGCGTTGGTTTGGGCGAGACGAAGTGGAGGGTGGTCGGCGGCGATGGCGGCGGCGGCGGCGGTGCTCCCCGATGGCACGCGGTGGCGTTCGGTCGATCCCGAGAGGCAAAAACAAAATGGTCGAGCCGACCATAACTAGATCGTCGAGGCGACTCCAAAGCTCTAGATGGTTGGCCATGTTGCTCACCGAAAACGGTTGTCGGCAACGAGATAGCTCGGCGGCGCCCGGGACGGAGTTGGAGAAGATGACGGCCAGCGGGGGCCGCTGGCGGCTAAGAGGAAGGACTAGATCTAGCTCAAACGGCCCAGCAACAAAGTTGCGAACACGATGGCAAGGTGAATTGGACAGATTGGAGCTCGGGCTGGCGGCGGCAAACCGAAAGGGGGGCGGGCGTTTTCGGCGGCGGCGGGAGGAGGAAGAAAGAGAAGGGACGGCGCCGGCGGTGGCCTTTATAGGGCAAAGGAGGGATGGACGGGTGGTCGGGCGACGTTATGGCGGCCCAGCTAGGCAGTGACGTCTTGAGGGTGGCCGAAGACGAGAACGGCCACGCCGACGCCGGCGGCCGGGCGGTATGGGGAAGAACAAAGTATCAATTGCTTCCTTTGTAGCTCTCCCAACCCTAAATCTCTGAATTTCATCAAATTCTCCCAAAATTTGAACTGAACTTCAAAAATTCCAAAAAGTGACTTAGGCTAATTTTTCAAGATCTACAATTTTCATAATTGGAAGATTTTCAAAATCAGCTTCTAAATAGGACTTTTTGAAAAGTAGTTCAAAATTTTGAAATTTGAATTCAAAATTACTTTCAAAATCATATAACAACTTGAAAAACTTTGTATATGACTTTTGTTCATCTCAACAAGATCTACAAACTAGATTTTGGAAGTTTTTGCAAATTTTGCTTAGATTTTGAAATAGGATTTTTTTTAATCAAAAGGGGACAAAACCCTAGTTTTGGTATTTTCAAAATTACTCTAAATTTTTGAACTAAACTTTGAAAACTCAAAATACCAACTTTGTTCAACTTTGAAAACTCTACAAAACTGCTTTAATAACCATACCCAAATTCTTTATAAATTTTGAATAAAAGAAAAGGGGGTAAAAGAAAGAAATGGAATTTAGGGTTTTGAGTTCAATTCAAATTGGAATTTGATCCAAATTTCAGATTCCCAACCTATACTATCCAACCATCATTCCACAACACTCTTAGGATCAAAACATAAAATAAAGCTAATTTTGTCCAATCCAGGACTTAAGCGGTAAGTAACACACTGGGTGTTACAACTATAAATGTGGAAAAGAAAAATCTAGCGACCACTTCGTCTTCCCGGCCTTCAAGAGCAAACGGTAACCAATCTAGAAAAACCCTCCTCCTCGGTGTCTCCTCCCATGGCGAACTTCGCGGTTGACCCGTGCCGCACCTCCCCAAGGGGCTTCACGATCGTCGAGCGGCCTCCCCCGGCCCACCTCTCTGTCAAGAGGTTTGGGGTGACTGGATGCTACACCCTCCACAACGAAGATCTTGCGATCATCAAGATGACGCCGCCAGTCGCCAAGGATGAGTTCGCCCCAATGGCAGCAGCACTTCGCTCCTGGTTCCTTGATGTCCATCAGGTGCATGTCCTTGGTATCTATCCCCATGTGCTCTTGGTGAAGCTTATGTTAGATTTGCAAGTGCTTTAGAAAGGGAGTGTTTTATGGGTCCAGTCTTTCAGTTTGGTCGTGACTACCAGATGTATTTAGTGAAGCATGATGAAGCTGAGAATGCTAGGTCCGTGGATTTGGATAGAGAAGCATGGGTGATGTTGATCGGGTTTAATCAAGATCTTAATAGTATGAGAAACCTAGCTACTGCCGATTAATGCGGTTTTGGAATTTTAGTCTACATGCATGAGTCCAGCACCCTTGCCAAAATCATCTGCAAAGTTTATCTGAATGATGCTACCAAGATTCCAGATTCTGTGAAGATCAATGCAGGTCTGCCAAATAGAGGAAGCAGTCTATGTTTTGAAGGTGAACAATCTGGTGGAACTCCCTGATGAGGAAGGCTTTGTTCTTAATGGTCCATACCACCCTGTTCCTCCCCAGGCACCTGGCTGGGTTGGGCCTGTTCTTCCTATTGGATCTGGTGATGCTCCAGTTGGATCAGATAATGCAAATCAGAATCAGATGGGTGGGGGAGTAGCTTATGGTGCTCATGGCGTGCACGATGATGTCCCGATGCAAGATGCCAACTTTGAATGTTCTTCTTTGCACCCGGCATGCCCCTGTTGTGGAAAACACTGTTGTTTCAGGTGAGAATGCTCTGCCAGTTTTCTCTGATCGTTATGAAGTGTCACTTGCACCAGTCTCTTCCTCTTCTGTCTCCTTTGTAGTGCTAGTTAATGGTGTTACTCCTGGTACTGCAGCTTCCAATGTGAATCCTGGGAATGAGAATGCTGCTCAAGTAAATGTGACAGTGCCTGATATTGGGTTAGACCTGAACAACCCAACTGCTATGGATCCTTCAGTAGAACCTGTGGTGAACAATCCTGAATATGCTTGGATTCCAAAGCTGAAGTCCGTTGTTGTGTGTGTCGATCTTTGGATCAAGCTCAAGTTAATAGGTGTCCGTTCCCAATGCCACCTGAGAAGCCTGAAGCTCCCAAGCTGCCTGTGTCTGTTGAGGTACTGAATTTCATTTCCAAATCACCTACTCCAAGTCTCTTCAGGGCTTCTTAGTTTTTGGATATTGATCGGGGATATTATTGTACCCTCATTCTTCAATGATCCCCTAATCTTTTTTGTTTAATTCATATCCTTCCTCCTCAGATAAATGATGCCTCTCTGGAGGAGGATGAGATCCTGGAGATCATGCCTTCTCTCTTCACCCCCAACAAGAGGAGGGCTCGAAAGCTGTCTGAACCCCTGGAGGACAAGTTTCTTTGCAGGAGCAAGAGGACTGCAGTGATGAATGATGGTCTCAAGCCCCCAGCTGCCCCTGGAATCCCCGTTGAGAAGGAGTTCGAAGGTCCAATGCCACTTTGGCGATCATCCTGGCTGGCAGCCTGCACCTTTTCTGAATGAAGATGCTGTTCGTGGGATTGCCGCGGGGTTCCTCCAGATTCAACCTGCGGTTGTTTACTGCTGCAATCTTGAAGAACGACTCCAATGTGGACATCGACTAAAGGACCTGCCCCTGCAACGTGCTTTCTCATGGCGTTGCTTCTTCTTTTGCTTAGTTGGCAACTAGACAATCCCCCGCTGCGTGCGTGTTCAAAAGTTTGTTTTTATTCAGTGACCTTTGCTTTAGCTACTCTTGTGAGTTCTCTTGGAAATACCTGGTTAAGTCAAGTTTGGTTTACTGCTTATCAGTATAAATAGTTTGGTTTGGTGTTACTCGCTTGTTTCTTGGCTGTGCATTATTTTTATCTGTCATATATTTTCTAGCAACTATTGGATCTGGTTGCTAGTGCTCACAACCTCGATTGTTCATTATGTGATCAGTCAATCCCAATTCTTATAATTTGGAACCATGAGTAACAAAATGAAAACCACAAAATCTTGGTGTGGAATGTGAGAGGGATTAACTCCCGGGGAGAAATGGGATGCTTTAAGAGATAAAATTTTGGAGAGCTCTTGCAACATTGTTTGCCTCCAAGAAACAAAAAAGGAATCTTTTGATCAAAGTTACATCAGGAAATTTTGCCCGAGACAGACTAGATAGCTTTGTTTTCTCTCCTTCCTCGGGTGCCTCCGGTGGCCTGCTTTTAATCTAGAATAGTAATATTTATCAATGCTCCATCGTTGAAAACAATAGTTACACCATCACCAGCAAAGTAACTTGCCTTTTGGATCAAAGCTCCTTCCATCTCTCCAACATTTATGGTCCATCTCACTCTACTGGAAAAATGGCCTTCATCACTTGGCTAGTCAATCTGGACACCTCCTCCTTTGATGACTGGATACTTGCCGGGGATTTCAACCCGTACAAAAAGTCTTTGAGGACGAGGGAATAAACCAGGAGAAAATTCAAATGAAATGCAGCTTTTTTCAGATACTATTGTAGATCTAAATTTAACAGATATACCCATTAGTGGGAGACAGTTTACCTGGAGTAATATGCAGGTGGACCCCTTGCTTGTCAAGCTAGATTGGGTTTTTGTGTCAGAGAATTGGGGGTTGTCTTTCCCCTCAACCTCTGTGCAACCACTCTCAAGGCCCCTCTCTGATCATATTCCTTATGTCATAAATATTGGTAGTAAAATCCCAAAGAGTAACAACTTCAGGTTTGAGAATTTTTGGGTGGATCATCCAGGTTTCTATGAAGCTGTTGAGCTTCATTGGAACTCCTGTGCTTACTATGCTAATGCAGCCAAGACTTTAGCTGGTAAATTCAAACAAGTCAGAGCAGGGTTAAGAAAATGGAGTAAACATCTCTCCAATCTTAACAAATTGATTCACAACTATAATTGGGTTCTCCTTCTTCTAGATGGTCTTGAGGATCAAAGACCACTTTGCTTCTTGGAAATATGCCTTAAATCTTTGGTGAAGGAGCATTTAGCTAAATTGCTAGAAAATAAAAAGAATTTCTTTGGAGACGAAGAAACACCATCGGTGGGTCACCTTGGGTGATGAAAACATAGCTTATTTCCAAGCAAGAGTATCTCATAGCAGCATCAAGAAACATATTGGGTGCTTAACAACAAGGGATAATATCCTAGTCTCGATCATGAGCAAAAAGTCGCTCTCCTTTGGGCAGCCTACAAGAATAGAATGGGAATTTCTGAATTTAATAGAATCAGCTATAATCTAGCTACTCATTCTACAGGACCAAACGAAAACCCGCAACATCCGGCAGATGATTTTTCCGAAAATGAAATTCTGGCTGCTATCAAATCTATGCCAAGTGATCATGCCCCGGGACCTGATGGCTTCAATGGTTTCTTTATTAAGAAATGTTGGCATATAATCAAGACTGATTTTTTGAGATACCTGAACAATTTTATGCTTCTAATATGGACATTAGGTGTCTCAATGATTCTTATATCACCTTAATCCCAAAAAAAAGACAATCTAGGCTGGTGTGGATGATTACTGAGGCCAATTTCTCTCTTGAATTATTCTCTCGAAAAGTCGACCAAAATTTTGTCCACAAGATTACGAGGAAGTAATTACAAAGGTGGTTCATGTTAATCGGTATGGATTTATCGGGGGAAGGACCATCCAGGATTGTCTAGCTTGGGCATTTCAGGTTCTTGCACATATGTCATCATTCCAAAAGAAATAGTAATTCTCAAAATTTGGATTTTGAGAAAGCTTTTGACAAAGTAGAACATCAATGTATTCTGCAAGTCATGTCACACAAGGGATTCCCTACTAAGTGGATAAACTGGATGCGAGAGAATTCTAACATCCGGTTCCTCGGCTATGCTTTTAAATGGTGTCCCTAGGAAATCTTTTTTGACTGTCATAGAGGAGTTAGACAAGAAGATCCTCTTTCACCACTCCTCTTTGCCTTGGCAACTGATATGCTTCGATCTATCATTAATCTTGCATGGAGAAATGGTGTACTTAAGCATCCTTTATGTGACACTTTTGAAACAGATTTTCCCATAGTTCAATATGCTGATGACACACTTTGTTGATTTTGCCGGTGATGCTAGATGTCTTTTTAACTGAAATGTTTATTGAGATCCTTTTCGATTCCACTGGACTGCATGTGAACTTCAATAAATCCTTCATGGTACCAATAAATACAGATTTGGAAAAACTAAAACACTTGGCAAACACTTTTGGATGCTCTACTGGTTCCATGCCTTTCACCTACCTTGGTCTTCCACTGGGTACTAATAGACCTCGGTGTCGATTTTGCCCTCGATACAAAAGAATAGAACCAAGAGTCATTGGTTTTAATAAACTCTTGTCTTACCATGGGAAACTCCTCTTGGTAAATTCTGTTCTTTTCAGCTATTCCTACCTATTTTATGTGCACTCTAATTTTTCCACCTCCTGTGATTGAAATGGTTGATAGACTTAGAAAACATAGCCTTTGGAGTGGTGGTGATATAAATAGGAACGGAAAATGCTTGGCTGCATGGGAACCTGCTTGTAAATCAAAAAGAAGAAGGAGGCTTGGGTATTATTGATATTGAGACTCAGAACAAAGCACTTCTAATAAAATTCCTGGATAAGTTCTATAATCATGCTGACATACCCTGGGTTCATCTCACTTGAAGTAAATTGTATGCTAACAGTAACACCCCACCACATGCTAGGACCCCAGTGGGATCATTTTGGTGGAGAGATGTGTTAAAACTAAGTCTTGATTTCGGGAAAATCACAAAGTGTCAACCTTGTGTCGGGTTCTTCAATACTCTTTTGGTCTGATCTGCGGAATGATGCTTGCCTCAAGGATAGATTCTCAAGATTGTTCTCATATTCAAAAAAGAAGAAATGCTCCATCGGGTTCTTTACGGACAATGAGGTAGACGGGAACTTTTTCTCCCTCTGTCCTCACAAGCCCCGAATGAATTGCGAGGAATTGGAAGATTTTTGAATTCTTTTGACTAGGACCCCAATGGGCTTTGATCATTGGACTTATTGTTGGAACTCTTCGGTGTATTCTTCTAAGAAAGCTTACAAGCTATTGAAAGGTCATGTGCCTGCTTCACCTTTATTTGAATGGCTTTGGAAAGGTGCTAACCTTGGAAAAAACGAAATTCTTTTTTTCGGTTACTTCTTAAAGACAGATTGAACACCGGGGCTATGCTAAGGAGGAAGAATATGTTTTTACCTTCCTATTCTTGTGCCATCTGCAACTCATTGGGTGATGAAACGATTTGGCATTTGTTCTTTGAATGTCCCTTCAGCCAAGCTTATTGGATCGTCCTAGATATCAATTGGAATTTCAATTCCCCCCCCCTTGATATGATAATTCAAGCAAGAATTGATTTCAAGGCTCCCTTTTTCAGAGAAGTGGTGATCACCGCTGTCTGGTCGATCCGGAATATGAGAAATGATTTAATCTTTGATAAATGCACCTTGCACATATGCTAATTGGAGGAATTTCTTCAAAGACCAGATGGGTTTGATTTGCATCAAAGCCAAGCCAGGCCTTATGGTCTTATTAAAACTTGGTTGGAGAATATCCCCTAAATGTATCATTTTTTTTTTTTGAGTTTGTGTAACTCCTAAAAATACTTTTGCACCCCTTGTGCACCTGTAGTTGTCTTTTTTCTTATATCAATGAAAAAAAGATTAGGTGGGGGATTTCTCCCACTGAGGTCTTCAAAAAAAAAAACTCAGCTGATATGAGTGTATGGGCCATGCCCACTAGAAAGTATTCATGTTGTACTTTTGTCAATAGTTAATTTTTATTAATGGTGGACATTTCCAAGTTGTCTATTATTTTCCTTATTCTTAAATGTTGATATTAGAGAGAATGTAATTTTAGCAATTAATCCATACCAAAACTTTTGGCAACTGAAAGTTACTGCAAGAATCTCAATTAATTCATGTTAGGAGCTCTATGCTCATCATTCATGTTATCTGTTCTACTTTCAGTTCTATAGTATTTTAGGCACATCACAATAGGTAGGCATCTCTCTATAGGTAATGTAATTGAACAGGAAAAAAGTGCCGACTTAAATAACTATTTCAAGTCGAGTTACTAATGTTGGCTATGTCACTGTTCAGTGTTCACAGGGTGCTTTTTTTCTAGAGCAGTCACTATGTGATTGTTCTGCGAGTGAACTTTAGTGGACATAGTTTGTGTGCCATTTGATTTTGTATAGGTCTTTACCTGTGAACTCTTCTTGCCGTAACGACCAACAAGGTTTTTACTGTATGCAAATGAGATAGCTTATATTTTCAAAACTGGACATATTTTCAAAACTGGACACCCTCTTGCTGTTTCTTACTGGCAGCAAGCACAATCAGATTTGCATCTGGTGAGAGATTAAATATTCTCAAAGATTTTGTGTGTTTTTGTCTGGAACATTGGGCCTCTCATTCCAAAGCCTCAGGGTCTTGTAGACAGTGGAACGTAAACAGCTAAACAAGATTAACATATTGTATTATGAATTCGATACAATATTACTCTGTTGTTCTTCCTTGTTGTAATGTCAATTTCGGAACCATCTAAGTGTTTCTGGTTTTCTGTTTTTTTAGGAATTGATGATACACCAAGCCATTTCCTACTGAAATACCTTGTTACACCTGTGGCTACATTTTGGTGGGCCTGTTGGATGTCATTCCACACAACGATTGAACTGGAGGCCTCCAAGCTACTATGTGCGTGATGCTCTTGAAATCCGGATGGTATCTGATTCAACAGCTCACTACGTACGCACTCCCTTTGTTGCTCAGAATGTTGTATGAATACAAAAATATGGTTGTAAAACAGATGCGTCCGAGATGTTGCTTGGCAAAGTTCCAGAAGGGTTTACAGTTGCACCGAAGCACAAGTCCAAACTGAGCAGAAAGTGGTTAAACCTTCGTTTGTCAGGGCAGGAACTCACCGAGCGTGGGTTCTGTTGAGAAAAACTGATGAGGTTCATGTTGCATTCATAGTGTTTGAATCCATCATGTAAGTTATATTTGCCATATAATTATTTTGGTCCATGTGGCACGAGCCAGTAGGTAAGATTTGTACTTTCAACAAGTCTTCTTTGTATATTACTAATATTAGTGATGTTCAGAAATATTTACATGGTGTTCTGTGGAGTGAAACATTATATCTATTTATCCAAGCGTAGCCCAACTATGCACCAACCTCTCTTTTACATTGTTCCATATTTTCTTGCTTGATTAAATACCATCATAGCAGGTTAGTTTACAACATGATTAGGTATTGCGAACATGAAGTTAGATATGCTTTCGTGGACAGTATTAATTCATTTCGATAGCTTTTCTTCTTTAATCAAGTAGATCAAGAGTGCAAGGCTTTTTTTGGCACCAGTGCTGACGAGTGCACTGCACATGCCAAAGTTGAGGATTCAACACAGTTTCGTACACACGCCACAGCAGCTGACATGCATGCATGCCGCACTGCAGATTTCATCAAGAGATCGACTACTACTTTTTCATGTTTGCCAAAATCTCCCTACTTTTTAATTCTAGGCCGGCTAGATCTATAGGACCTGATTGCACATGCCAAGGTTCAGAACTGCCCACACAGCTATCATGCAATCTTGCTGCGGAGCCTGCTGTGGAGCTGTGTGTCAAAACCTATCAGTAATTGGAATTGCCCAGACATTATTCCCCAACTAATAAGTACTTATTTGTATACTAAGACACTCTTTGTGAACAGACCCAGCTGAGAGCTCTGTGTCAAAAACCCATGAGCAGCTTCAACAAAACTTACTAGCTATAGAGTACTCGAAATCTTAGATTGAGTAGTACAACCATCACGTACTTATTTCTTGAGCAGCAACACATACATGTCCAGTGATCTCATGACGTACGTTTTACAAACTAGTAGCAGATGGGGATATATGAACGGGTAGAAAGAGGAGAGAGACGGGCGAAGATCGATGCATGGCACGTACGCGGCCGCCGTCGTCAGGTCAGGCCACGGAGCCGAGCACCACGAGCAGGATCAGCAACCACGAGGAAGAGGTGCCCTTCTTCCTTCCGTCGCCGCCGGAAGAAGAAGTGTCGTCGTCGAACCTTTCGACTGTCAGGTTCCAGCCACGTACGCCGACGAGAATGTCTTGGATTCTGCCAGCGAAGAAGCCGACCATGGTTTTCTCGGCGAAGCCCCGTGCAGCGAGGCTGATGCGCATGCCGAGGACAGCCTCGGCCGGCCTCGCCTCCCCTGTGCCGGCGGCGAGGGTACTCGGACAGCTTGTGCGCGGTGGCATCGTACTCGATCCACACGGTGGTCGCCGTGCCGTTGGGCGTGAAAGGGACGCTGAGGCCGCAGCCCGTGACGCAGAGTTTCGTCGACGTTGACGACGGGTCCAGGAGGACGACGAACGCGACCGGTTTGACGCCGCTCAGAACGAAGCTGGTGTTGAAGGAGGCCTCGAGCGCCGGGGATCCGCCGGGGCCGGCGCGCCACACATCGACGAAGTGCGCGAGCAGAAGGAAGCCCTGGGTGCGGTTCAACTTGGCCGCGGCGGCGTCGTGCTGGAAGAGGTGGCAGGCCGACGGCATGAGGTCGGAGTGGTTGATGCTCACCACGAGGTGCTGCGTCGTCGTCGTGGCGTCGAAGGCCGGGTAGCTGAAGGAGTCCACGTGCGCCGCCGCAGCGACGGAGATGGCTGCTGCAGCTGCTCCGACGAGGACGACTAGGAGCCCCATGACAAGCTTGTGTGTCATATGATGAGAGGAGCGTGGCATCGATCTTGTGACGGATGACTGAATGGGATTGGCACATAGCATAGATGTATCAGAATTCAGAATGGGCTGCTCCATTTTATAGCGACCCGGCTGTGCGGGTTCTTCACAGTCATCTACTCCCTCCGTTCCAAATTGTAGTTCACTTTTGACTTTTATAGATACATTGATTTTTGTATTGCACCTAGTTATACACTATGTCTAGATACACGCAAAAGAAATGGATCTAGAAAAGCCAAAGTGAACTATAATTTGGAAACGGAGGGAAAGTATATATAGATCGTCAAAAAACCCCCCTAATCGGTCAGTTGCTGAAGACCGATTGAGATACCTGGCATGTACTCGGTCATCTTAGATGAGTTAACCGATTAATCGAACAGACAGACCGAGGCATGTGAACTTTCATCCATTCTATCCAGTTCATACTCTCTCACGTCTCACGTCTCTGTCAATCACGTGATGGGTGTGTCTCCCCACAATGCAAGGTAATTCTCCTTCCCCTGTTCCATTTTTTTTTAAACAAAAACAAGAACTTATATTACATCAATAATTGTCAACATTATCATCCGGATAGATTCTTGGGAGATTACATTCTAGACTTTCATACATCCATGTATGCGATCTAGACGAGAGGAGAAGGCAATCTTAGCTAGATCATGGGCTTTACTATTTGCTTCTCTTTTGACATGAGATAAGTCAAATGAAGTGCATCTCTCACTAAGCTCTTGAATTTCAAGAAGAACGTGGCAAGATGGAAGACACATTATCGGTTTTTACTTCTCCACAGGGCTAAAAGCTCCAAATTATCGGTTTCCACAATTACTTTTGGATGATTTAGCAAATTCATCAAAACAGCTCCATCACGTATTGCATAAGCTTCAGCGGTCGAACATTTGGAATTGAATCATACCATTTGTATTTAGCCGCTACAACATGACCTTGTTCATCACGAACTATTACCCCAAAGTGGCACCTTGTTGATTTTCTACTTTGAAAGCAGCATCTACATTAATCTTTATAAAACCTTGAGGAGGAGGATTCCATTTAAGTAACCTGTGCATTATCTTTGGACCATGCCAAACTTTTATCCATAACAATAAGATCAGGGCGATAATTCCCGCTCCCATCTACAAGCTTGTACATAATTCATATTTGTCTCTCCATGGCGCATTTTATTTTGTACTTGTCCAAACTGCCCACATTCCACATAAAATGGGCCCACAATTTGCATCAAGACAAAACGATTTATCTAATAAATCAAAGGACCATGTTGTTGGATGCATTCTAGACAATTTAATATTAAAAAGTTTATAGAAAGAGTGCGAACATGGTCGCAAAAAGTGCACTCAACTAACGCATGATAAACAGTTTCATTTTGAGAACCGCAATCGGGACATGTACCTTGCTTTTTCATATGCCTTTGCATCAAATTTGCTTTAACGGGCACAAAATTATGTATCACCCGCCACCAGAACACTTTCACTTTTAAGAGGAATTTTTAGTTTCCAAAGTCTTTTCCAATATTGATTGTCCTCACTTGCTGATGAGCTTGCACACCTTATTTTGTTTTGTTTTGCAATATTCGATTTGAGAAGGAAATTAATCTGTATGCAGATTGGACAAATATATAATCCACTTTTCTATCCACTCCATGCCCACATATCCTCTTTTAGTTTCCCAAGTGGAATCTTCTCGGATTTCTTTGGCATCGCTACTTCTAAAAACTTCTTTCAAAATTTCTTCATTCCGGGAAGATCCATGGTGAGTAATTCATTAACCCTCTCCACTGTAGCATCAGGTTTCTTATATAAAGGTTTAAAACCTAGAATACCTGGGATCCATTGGTCAGTCCATACTTGCGTGGAAGAACCATCGCCAATCAATTTGATTAAACTCTTCTCTAATACTTATCGACCTTTCAAAATAGCCCGCCATGTATGAGAACTATTACTCTTTCAAATTCCCTGTTCCATTCTATCCAGTTAGATTCGGTAAGCTAGGGTTGGTTTGTTGTCTTATTATTCAACCTAAAATAGTTGACTTGAGTGGTAGGGTTAAAAAAGTCAAACGAACTACAATTTAGAACGGATTTAGTAGTAAGCAAATAATAGATGTCAATAAGTTTTATTAAGCCCTAAACAATTATTTATACAAATTTTGATTCGAAAAGAACTAAACTTATTGACACATAAGCGGCCTATATATACACGTGGCAATAAATGAGAGGTTGTATCTCGCACTCCAATACTGTTGTGTTGTGCGGCCGACGCCGCCTTTGACTGTGGTCAAAAGATGGAAGACGAAAAAGAGACGACGCCGCGCGCCTTGACTGGACAAACTAGTTACAGCACGCCCCGCCGCGTCGACGATGGCGGCCGTCGTCACTCAGGCCATGGCTGCCACGGACCCGAGTACCGCGACCACTATCACCCACCACGAGGCACCCTTCTTCCATCCGTCACCGCCGGAACTGTCGAACCTGTCCACCGTCATGTTCCATCCACGCACACCAACGAGAATATCTTGGATGGCACCAGCAAAGAATCCGACCATCGCCGTCTCGGTGGTGCGCTGTCCAGCGAGGACAAGGCGCGCATCAACGAGAGCCTGAGCCGGCCTCGCCTCCCCCGCGCCGGCGACGTACACGGACAGCCGGTGCTTAGCGGCGTCGTACTCGATCCACACGGCCGCAGTGCCATTGGGCGTGACGGTGACGTTGAGGCCGACGGCGGGGCTGTCCGGTCCGTACGACCTCACGGGACCAACCTCAACGGACGCGAGGCTGCCGGAAGCGTTGCGTGGGGTGGCGCCATCCTCGGCGTCGGAGTTGCTGTAGTTAGCGAAGCCACGGAGCCCGCCCGTGCCGTACAGCGTCGGGTAGGTGTCCCTGAGGACGACGAACGCGACGGGTGCGGCGGTGCCGCTGCTCAGCACGAAGCTGGTGTTGAAGGAGGCCTCGAGCGCCGGAGCACCGCCGCCGGGGCCGGCGCGCCAGACGTCAACTTTGGGCCAGCGCAGCAGGAAGCCCTCGGTGCGGTTGAACTCGGCGAAGAGACGGTCCTCGTTGAAGAGGAGGGAGGCTGGAGTGAGGATGGTGGTGTTGCTGCCCGCCATCAGGTCCTGCGTCGTGTTGGCGTTGAAGACAGGGTAGCTGAAGGAGTCGACGGAGATGGCTGCAGGTGTTGCTCCGACGAGGACGAGTACGAGCAGCAGGATGAGGAGCGTGTGCATTGCACCGGTCGTCATACGATCAGAGCGTGGCATCTTGTGATGCAATGGAACTAGATGAGATTGACGGATAGCGTAGATGCATCAGAACGGGCCTGCTGCATTTTATAGGTAACGACCCAACTGTAGGGTTCTTGGTTCTTGAGTGATTCAGTCATACAAGAAATGTTGACCAAGTCAAAGGCTCCTGAATCTGCTGGCCACGTGGGGGCAATCGTCGGCGGAAATGTCAACATCGGCAGCTAGTCAAAGTCAAGCAGCTAATGGGTCGTCAGAATCGACCACGTACGCTACGCTACCTCGGTCGTTTCAAATGCTTGGCTTTTAGTTTGATGATGATGAATGGGCACAAGCAAAAATCAATTTGTCAGTAGTCGTCATATGCATTGTAAACAGCTCGCTAACGTACGGTTGCTTTTATGATTTGGTTATGTGGATGAGATCTTGAAGTTTTCAGTACGCGCGTGAGGTTCCTTGACGGGATGGAAGTGCAACCATGCTTGCTGCGCCGTTTCTGTTTGTGGTACATCAATTAAATAAATATAAACATTTCTTTTCAGACAGCATGAAGAGTGTACTATAGGTCAATGAATTTAACAAAGTTAATTCTCGTAAGTCGGTTTGCAAGTGTTTGTTACTTAGAGATATATATCTTTTATAATATGAATGGGTAACCGATGGTATGGTGCCAGGAAGTTGTAAGTAGGTACTCAGATGAAACTTTAGTTCTGTACCGCTAAAATTATATAATTAATTAATTGTTTGTCTTGTTTCTATCTAATGGGGATTAAGCGTTTGTACCTCTACATTGAAGTGACTATGTGATTTTTCCATTGTTTTTTTTAACTTTATAGTTTTGTCATTCACTACCAACAAGTCAACGTTCTTTTTGCCCCTAGTCAACGGACAAAAACAGGGGTGAAATCGCGTTGATCAGGGTCTAAACAAAGGCAAAATCATGAAATTTAAAAAAAAAAAAAAAAAGGGTAAAATCATTGTTGCACTTCGAAGTAGGCGCAAGAACACCAAAAGATGCATGATTGTTAGGTATGTATACTTCAAAGAAAGCACTTATAATAAGCCCAAAATTCAATTTCAGAGTTCTAAATTTTGAAATAGTGACCAAAAGCGCTGCTTTTGAATTTTGTTCCCTCTAATCTATATATATACCCGCTAATAAAGAGAGGAAATTTACGCCTCCCCTCTTTTTTTCGCCTGCCTCCCCGCAATCGTGTCGATCAAAACGACCAAAAGCTGGCCCTGCTCAGAGTTTTAGTTTGCATTGAGACCAGCGCGACCGACTGAACGCTTCTGCCCTTCGAGCCGGATTGTATGCTTGCTGCCCCTCACCCCGCTCGTATATGTAGAAGAGACGCGCCGTCGCCGCCGCATGACTCGACCGGGAAGGCAGCCTCGCGACGCCCTCCTCATGGCTGGTGAATGCGACTCCCACGCATCGACCCGAGGACGGCGCCGAGGAGAGGCCCGGCAGGGGAGAAGCTGGTGGCCCTGCTAATAAGCTGATGGCCGGCAGGGAGGAGAAGCTAATGGCCGGATGGGGAGAAGCTGATGGCGGCGGCGGCGTTCGCGCGGAAAGGCAAGATGCGGCGTCGTCGGCGTTTGCGCGAAGAAGAAAGGAAAGTCGCTTGAGCCGCGAACTGCTACGTGCTGGGGAAACAAATACCGTGTGGGCTTTTTCTCTCTCTCTTTTTTTTTTTCTCTCAATTTTGGCAAGTTAAAAATAGCAAGCTATTGTATTGAGATGCATTGTTCTTTTAGCTTGACAAAAAAATTTAGAGTTGTCAAATCTCAAGATTTTCCAAAATAAAAATGACAAACTCTTGGAAATGTTATTGCTTCCGTTGAGAGTTCATTTGTTTATGATTGTTGCAGCAAACATTCACAACACTAAAATTAACATTAGCAATGTACGAATTAAGTTTTTGTGACTGCTGCAGTTGTGCAACAAGATGAAACGAATACCTCAAACATTTTATAACTGTTTTCTCCCGCCGCAACGCGTCACGGGCATGTTTGTTAGTTATAAGATAATAAATAAATGTTAATAGAACTTGGGTTTTTTTTGAGCTGTTTTTTTTTTTTTTTTTTTTTCTGCGATTG